>OY744607.1:22009786-22119786 GCA_963556255.1 Allolobophora icterica | reverse complement strand
GTATGTTTCTTGTGGATTTGATTAAATTGATCTGTGCCAGTGTCAGTATGATTCTTGTGGATTTGATTAGATTGACCTGTGCCAGTGTCAATATGATTCTTGTGGATTTGATTAGATTGACCTGTGTCAGTGTCAGTATGATTCTTGTGGATTTGATTAGATTGACCTGTGTCAATGTCAGGATGATTCTTGTGGATTTGACTAGGTTGACCTGTGTCAGTGTCAGGATGATTCTTGTGGATTTGATTAGATTGACCTGTGTCAGTGTCAGTATGATTCTTGTGGATTTGATTGGATTAACCTGTGTCAATGTCAGAATGATTCTTGTGGATTTGATTAGGTTGACCTGTGTCAGTGTCAGTATGATTCTTGTGGATTTGATTAGATTGACCGGTGTCAATATCAGAATGATTCTTGTGGATTTGATAAGGTTGACCTGTGTCAGTGTCAGTATGATTATTGTGGATTTGATTAGATTAACCTGTATCAATGTCAGAATGATTCTTGTGTATTTAATTAGGTTGACTTTTGTCAGTGTCAGGATGATTCTTGTGGATTTGATTGGATTGACCAGTGTCAGTGTCAGGATGATTCTTGTGGATTTGATTAGGTTAACTTGTGTGAGTATCAGAATGATTCTTGTGGATTTGATTAGGTGTCAATGTCAGAATGATTCTTGTGGATTTGATTGGATTGACCAGTGTCAGTGTCAGGATGATTCTTGTGGATTTGATTAGGTTGACTTGTGTCAGTGTCAGTATGATTCTTGTGGATTTGATTAGATTGACCTGTGCCAATGTCAGAATGATTCTTGTGGATTTGATTAGGTTGACCTGTGTCAGTGTCAGTATGATTCTTGTGGATTTGATTAGATTGACCGGTGTCAAAATCAGAATGATTCTTGTGGATTTGATAAGGTTGACGTGTGTCAATGTCAGAATGATTCTTGTGGATTTGATTGGATTTACCAGTGTCAGTGTCAGTATGATTCTTGTGGATTTGACTAGATTGGGTGAATTAGCTAGTTTTCTTCACGCCGCTTCTGAGGTGCTGCGATGAAAAATATATGCCTATAGAGGCTGCAACCAATTACGTCTGGTCGATTGTACCTTAAGACCAGAGACACTAAATTTGATCCGATGGCAGAATTATCTATGAGATTTGTTATTCCACCGTACTATAGCATTGATGTACCTAATCTTCAGGTCTTCTCGGGTTTATAATAATAGTACCTGCTTTAATGCGACATCTCCGATTGCTCGTGTTATTATATAGAGCAGTCGTACGACGCTCTCTCTCCCTCTCCCTCTCTGTCTTTCCTGTCTCTCTCTCTCTCTCTCTCTCTCTCTCTCTCTCTCTCTCTCTCTCTCTCCCCCTCTCTCTGTCACTCCTGTCTCTCTCTCGTTCTCTGTCTCTCGCTTTCTCCTCCGTTCCTCCTTCTCTCTCCGTTTTCCTCTCTGTCTTTCTTTAGACTCGCATTGACCAGCTTCTTCCCTTAGTTCTGCTACATAGCATTAACAACATTAGTCGTCGGTGTCCGTCTTTAGGTCTTTAGCTTGTCTCGCTGTCAAATACTATTTATCTTTCGAGTCCTTCATCTCGCCACTGATGCTGCAGCCGCTTCGCATTTCTGTGGGAAACAACATTACCGTGAGCATTCTTCAGGTAGTTTATCATGTTTATTAAAGTCTGTGCTTGCATGTATGTGAACACATTGGCCCATAATTATTATGTATAATTGAATCATGTGTAACCTACATTGAATAACGCAAGAAAAAGCCGTGTTGTTGCTGTGGCGTGTGACAGCGGAAGAGTGCATGATTCAAAATAGACCAGGAAGGGGGCAGCTATTTCTCAGCGTGTTTACATCTGCTTCTCATAGGCCGAATTTGAGGGACACAGACCTGACGTACAGCTTATGAAAACTTTGTGTTTTCATGACAGTGACAGGAAAATATTTATGCAACCTATTGTGCTTAGTTGTAATATTAGTTGTGGTTAGATTTTGTGTGATAAACCCCGGCTCGAAGGCAAGAGCAAAGTTAGGCTTATATAAAGCTCTTTCAGAAGCTATTCTGGGCAAGTTAGATATGTATGAGCAACAAAAACTTAAGTCTTTTGAAGCAAGTTATTTTGAAACACAGGATGATATGACATATATGAGAAATTTAGACCAAATTAGGGAGCCTGATACGATGTATTGCGTGTACCTGAACTGTTCCAACAATGTCATTTTTTCTTTCAGGTTGAGTTTAAAACAAAATTGACTTAGTCGACATTAAGTTGATATTAAGTCAATGTTATTATTGAGTATCGTTTTGAACTAAAATTGTTAGAATAGCAACAGTTTCCACTCTGTCGGCAGTCCATAAGAAAGGAAGGATGTTCTATTGTCTTTGGGCATACATTAAAATGGTAGTTTTATATGTATAGTCTCTCTATCTCTCAGTCGTACATCAGTCAATACCAATTAAAGTGGTATATATACATAATTATATATGTTGCAGGCAAGTTGCAAAATCAGGGATTTTGTACAATGCCTGAAATTTGTAGGCAGTTTGTAAAATCCCTCATTCACTGAAGCACCTCACAAAAAAAGTATTTTGTAAACTCCATAAAATCTGATGATGAAAATTTGACAGATTGCCTGAAAGGAAAATGCATAATCGAAGTTTATTATGCACACAAGCAATAACCTTATATTGTCCTGTTTGGAGAAAATCTCAAAGTTGGTCTTCGTCCAACGATCTTACCGACTGAGGTTTTAGAGGGTATGGTGAGTGACTTATTTGCAGCTTTCAAAGTACAAACATCCAGATACCCCGACCACATCCTCAGACAACAGACAACCCATCTGATCCAGGTAGGCCTACTTCAACCACAATCGTGGACAACAACCAGTCAGGTATTGGCATATCAACACAGTCATAACGAAGTTTACTATATGCACACAAGCAATAACCTTATATGGTCCTGTTTGGAGAAAATCAACAGTCACCAATGAATCAGGTCTGAGTACATCCGAACAGCAGACAGTCGACAACCATCCTGTTTTAATGGAAGATGTGATGGACGAGGTTGAGTGCGAAAATAGTTTATCACTTGAACAGAATCGTGTTACAATTCAAGCGCAACGTATATAAGCGAGCTCAGAATGGGTTGATCAGGCGGAGCGTATGGTAAAGCGTAGCCGAGTGATAAACGTTGCTGCAAAGTGCAAACCCAGGAGACAATATTACCATGCCAATACCCCTCGTTGACAGAGAACGGGCAGATCCTCGAAACATAATGGGTGTTGTTTGTGAGCGTGACAACAACGACCTCTATCGCATCGCTGTAAGGGCCGGAATGTTGACCGGGAAATACTCCCGAAATCAATTTGATTTGTGTTCCCAAAAGCTACTAATTAACAATGACGTTTCAACAGAGCAGGTAATAGGACTCAGAAATGCTGTTCAATTTTGATTCCAAATGTGGAGGGCAAGGATTTCTTAAATGCAACTGTTCAAGGGGCTGGACGCTGCAAGACAAATAAGTGCAAATGTTTAAAAGGGAAAGTCAAGTGCAACAGTCGATATCATTCGAGTATGACGTGTGAAAACAAAAACTGATGTATAGCCTTCGAGAACTGAACTTAAAATAAAATACCATCTAACAATGTTAATCCTTTGAAAATAGGGCTTGTGTGCATAATAAACTTCGATTATGTTCGTCATTTTTCTTTCAGGCAATCTGTCAAATTTTCATCATCAGATTTCAGGGATTTTACAAAATCCCTTATTTTTCAGGGATTTTGTGAAGAGCCTCAGTGAATGAGGAATTTTACAAATTGCCTAAAACTTTCAGGCATTTTACAAAACCCTGATTTTACAACTTCCTGTAACACACACACACACACACACACACACACACACACACACACACACACACACACACACACACACACACACACACACACACACACACACACACACACACACACACACACACACACACACACACACACACACACACACACACACACACACACACACACACACACACACACACACACACACACACACACACACACACACACACACACACACACACACACACACACACACACACACACACACACACACACACACACACACACACACACACACACGTATATATATATATATAATATATATATATATATATATATTCGCTGGGTGCACTTCGTGGTGATGTGGGCAACGGATGTCGATTCTGCATGTCATTCGTTGTCTCTTCGCTGTGCATTTGCTAAGGGAAGAATGATTTGCGATTTATGGCGATTTCGATCGATGGCGATCATGTTTATCGCTTTCGTGAATCCTTCACTAATCATATGCATCAGTTGAATGATGCGTCAGTTGCACATCATGTCTGTGCCATTCTGGACCGAAATGTCCAAGACCTACAGAACGATGACTTATTAAAGACCGAGAACTACTGGACCAAAGCTACAATGTGTATACTGTCTCATTTGCGTGCCACTGGAAAGCAGGAAAGTTTACAGTTAACGCGCTTTAAACGACAATGCCATCGTTGGTTGTAAGCATGTGCTGGTCAGCAAACAATACTTTGTACGCATATGAGTTGATTACCAGTAACAATAATAATAATAACACGGACAATTTCTATAGCGCCGTATCGCGACCATGCCGCTACAAGGGCTCTGTAGATACACTTTATGTGATTTCTTTTGTACTTGTTTCATAAGTATTTTACCTAGATTTTATTTCTACATGTAGGGCCTACTATAAGTATGTCTTCCTGCATGTAGTAGGCCCTAATGCTTGTGTATTTAAGCTACACGTCGGGTAGTTATGCTGAGGTAGCGCCGTCCACGTGATTATGTTGCAGCATAGTTAGAATAGACTGATATTATGGTTAGAATAGGTTGATATCATGGTTAGAATAGGCTGATATTATGGTTAGAATAGGCTGATATTATGGTAGGAATAGGCTGATATTATGGTTAGAATAGGCTGATATTATGGTTAGAATATACTGATATTATGGTTAGAATAGGCTGATATTATGGTTAGAATAGGCTGATATTACGGTTAGAATATTCCAATATTACGGTTAGAATAGGCTGATATTATGGTTAGAATAGGCTGATATTATGGTTAGAATAGGCTGATATTATGGTTAGAATAGGGATGGTTAGAATAGGCTGATATTACGGTTAGAATAGGCTAATATTACGGTTAGAATAGGCTGATATTATGGTTAGAATAGGCTGATATTATGGTAAGAATAGGCTGATATTATGGTTAGAATAGGCTGATATTATGGTTAGAATAGACTGATATTATGGTTAGAATAGGCTGATATTATGGCTAGAATAGGCTGATATTATGGTTAGAATAGGGATGGTTAGAATAGGCTGATATTACGGTTAGAATAGGCTAATATTACGGTTAGAATAGGCTGATATTATGGTTAGAATAGGCTGATATTATGGTAAGAATAGGCTGATATTATGGTTAGAATAGACTGATATTATGGTTAGAATAGGCTGATATTATGGCTAGAATAGGCTGATATTATGGCTAGAATAGGCTGATATTATGGTTAGAATAGGGATGGTTAGAATAGGCTGATATTACGGTTAGAATAGGCTAATATTACGGTTAGAATAGGCTGATATTATGGTTAGAATAGGCTGATATTATGGTAAGAATAGGCTGATATTATGGTTAGAATAGACTGATATTATGGTTAGAATTGGCTGATATTATGGCTAGAATAGGCTGATATTATGGCTAGAATAGGCTGATATTATGGTTAGAATAGGGATGGTTAGAATAGGCTGATATTACGGTTAGAATAGGCTAATATTACGGTTAGAATAGGCTGATATTATGGTTAGAATAGGCTGATATTATGGTAAGAATAGGCTGATATTATGGTTAGAATAGGCTGATATTATGGTAAGAATAGGCTGATATTATGGCTAGAATAGGCTGATATTATGGTTACAAAACATTAAAATTCAAATAGGAATGAAATAGAGTACCGTACGTATATAAACAGGTTTCAAAAATATGCATTATGGGCCAGAATCACAAAGTACTTAGTAGGCTAAGACGGTTTTGGCAAGATCTTAAATCTAAATCAGACTATCCATACTCGTTAACTTGAGATTATACAGCTCCCAGAGAAAGAGACGTCAAACAATAAAGGAGTGATTGCAGTATTGCAACAACATGCTGCCCAATTAAGCGCCGTGCAGTGCAATTAAGTACAATTGTAATACAGTATACAATCCTGTGCAGTACACGGCCTTCCGTCCATAACAATATAGCAGAGAAGAAGCGGTCGATCTACAGTGCTTTGCACGTACAACACAACGCAGCGTAAAGCGACAGCCGAGCCATGTAGAGAAGCATAGGAGCCAGTGCACTGCTGGCGCCGACGCTGAGAGCGATGATTCCTAGTGGTTGCGTGTTCGTGAGAGCTTTGAATCCGATATTTTCCTGTTTGTTAAAAGCTTGTACTGCGCTCTGACTCAGTGGATTCGCTCAGTGAACACGAAGAGGCCGCATTCATATTCGACCGACTGACCGTCCGACCCACCCACCCACCCACCGTCTGTCTGTCGGAGCATACCTGCCCTGAGTGACTGCATATGTCAATTTTGGCCACACGATAATACGCCCATAAAAGCATCGTATACTAAATTGGCTGTAGAATGCGCATTAACATAAAATGTCTGATAAAAGCCTACATATATTGTATCCTCAGATACTGCTTTTGAAGTCATCGGACTTGTAGATGTGTCTACTAGCAGACCACGATCATTTCAATGCTATTTTTGGACTGTTCCGGCTGTGTGACCAATCGGATTCTTTTGTACTTACAAGTTACATAGACTTAACAGTTTGATCATAATAGTAGTAAAACCATTTTATAGGCAACAGGCGTAACTTTGTGTTCTGATGGTGGTATACTGTCAGCTGACAGCCACCACCACTTTTTGGCCCTGTGCACTGGTAAGTAACTTTGTGTACTGATCGAGGGCTCAGTGATCGCCAAAACACTAGTCAGGATTCAATAAAAAGTTGTCCACAGTTAATCAAATTGTGAGAAATTGACGTTAGTTATTTAACGGCATCTAACGGGTTCTAAACAGTCTCACCATAGGCCTACTATCACAAGACGTTGGCCTAAACCAAACGGATTTTCACGAGAACCGCTCAGTGGCTAATAAACACATCAACTAACGATATTAAGTTTCAAAACATTTTAACTTACATCAGATTCTGCAACTGTCTGTATGTTTGTCTGTATGTCTGATTGTCCGTCTGTATGTCTGCATCTCTGCCTGTCTCTCTAGCTGTCTATCTGACGCTAAGAGCATCATGAGACATTGGAGAAATACCAATGACGGGGCTTCAGCTCAGTCACCATCCACCCCTCCTCTTATTCCTCCTCCTCTTCCTTCCTCTCTTCCGAGACGTTCTCCTCCTTCTCTTCCTCCTCCTGCAATGTCTTCTTACTACTCCTCCTCCTTCTCCACCTCCATGGCGAGAGCAGCAAACAACATCTTAGCTTCAACTCCAAGTCAGATTGCTTCCGGTCTGGCAAACATACTGAACTCCATCTATCACTCACTTACTCTCTCTCTCTCTCTCTCTCTCTCTCTCTCTCTCTCTCTCTCTCTCTCTCTCTCTCTCTCTCTCTCTCTCTCTCTCTCTCTCTCCCTCTCTCTTTCTCCCTCTCCCCCTCTCTCTTTCTCCCCCCACCAGTCCGTTCGTCATTCCATCCATCCATCCACTCATCCATTCATCCATCAATCCATTTATCCGTCCATCCGTCCATCCATCCGTCCCTCCGGTGCCTCCATCCATCCGTCCATCTAACCATCCATCCATCCGTCCGTCCATCCATCCATCCAACCATCTATCTATCCGTTTGTCCGTCCATCCATCCATCCGTCCCTCCGTGCCACCCTCCATCCGTCCATCTAACCATACATCCATCCGTCCCTCCGTCCATTCATCCGTCCGTCCTTCAACCCATCCATCCAACCATCTATCCATCCGTCCGTCCATCCGTCCATCCATCCAATCATCCAACCATCCATTCAATTCAATTCAATTCAACTTTATTGATCCGAATTCAATACAAAAGTAAAGTAGGCACCAATCGGAATGTAAAAACATTCGGGATACAATAGGGAAAGCCCAAAAGGGACATAGGTCCCGCTTAATTAGGGCTGCCTATTTGTTGCATAGTAATAAGATGGCACCAAAAAAGAAAAAGAAAAATGATGGGGACAAAAACCAGGCCCTGAAAATAATGTCATTGAGGTATAGTATGAATGAAAAGTAAAGGACTAGTTGAAAATACAAGAAAATGCAAACAAACAAAACAAAAACAAAAAACCGAAAATAAAATGCATCAGATGATCAGCATGGCTCAGCCGAGCACCTATTACTGTAAACAGGATTACAGAAAAGAACTTGGTAAAATAAACACACACAAAATAAGCACATCCCAATCAAGAGAATTAAATGTATGCTTACTTAACTAGTCAACTCCATGTCAACAAACATGAACTTACAAAAATTAGTTATATCAATGTGCGCACAATTAATTGCCAGCTGTGCCAAGCGCAATCATTTTAAACATAGAAACTGTCGTAGCATTTTTTTTAAATAGTGATAAACATGGCACCAAACGGATGTCCAGAGGAAGTGAATTTCATATTGATGGGCCAGTAAGCTTAATTGCAAATGATCTTGTGTTTGTCCTAGCAAAGGCGCTGTAGAAGCCAGCTTGGGATCTGGTATAATGAGGATGACGACCAATATGCTTCTTAAAATAGTTTTCAAATGGTTTATCAAATGGTCCATCCATCCAACCATCCATCCGTCTGTCCGTCCATCCGTCCGTCCGTCCGTCCGTCCGTCCGTCCGTCCGTCCGTCCGTCCGTCCGTCCGTCCGTCCGTCCGTCCGTCCGTCCGTCCGTCCGTCCGTCCGTCCGTCCATCCATCCATCTAACGGTCAAGGATGTTTACTCTCTATCCCGGTGAATTCCAAGTCCACGATATCTCACCGGCAGCTGAAGCCAATTTTTCCGTAGTTTTTCCAGCCTTGTACATCGCCTTCTCTCTTACACGTGTTACACGGATATCCTCTGTATATCTCTATATATCTCTATATAATTATGTAGGCGTGTATGTAAATGTATACGTAAATGTATATGTATGTGGAAGTGTGTATACATGTGTACACATACATTTCTATATTCATGTAATGCAATATTACCCCATATAATTATAAGCCCGTGTAACCGGTTCGCATCTGCATCAATTCATGTATCTATAGGACATTTGTCTATATATGCACCACTCGGCAACATTTGTATGCATACACTTATCCATGCATACATGTATATATATATATATATATATATATATATAGCTTGTATATAGGCTTTGTACCCACACACACACACACACACACACATATATATATATATATATATAATTATATAGGGTGACACGAAAGTTCGTTCACCGTTTTCAAAATGCGTTGTCTCAGTAACGGCTGCATGTTTCTTTATAATATTTTGTCAATACATACATAAGTCAAACAAAAGATACTGGTAAGAATTTGATTATGATCCGGTCCGTGGTTGCCATTATTTATAAGAAAATGTAAAGAACACCAGTTTTTGTGGAAAAAACTGCGGTCATCAAATTAACACAGTAAAGGAAATGTGTAGCCTCGTACACAATAAGACACTGTTGTTACCTAGGACATACAGACGTAGGCTATTAGCGCACAGTATCTCCTTTCTGCTTAATTACAGCACTGACTCTATCCGGCATAGACTGGATCAGCGTCTGAAGTGTCCTAACTGCTATCGATCTCCACGCTCGTTGGAGGCGACGTTTGAGCTGATCAACGTTTTTTGGCTCAGGATCTTTATAAACGCTGAGAGATAAAATACTCCACAAGTTCTCAATAGGAGAGAGGTCCGGATAGTTGGGTGGCCAATCCTTCGGCTTTATGTGTGACGGAAGGTTGTCGTCTAGCCACTTCGTCGTCACAGCTGATGTATGACAGCGTGCACCATCCTGCTGAAATACTCCTAGATCATTGTCAAGAAATAACTTTCGTTGCATGACACTGCCGTTGTCATTTTCTCTCTCGAACGCTGGCTTCACAATCTGTTCGAGAATGTTGGTGATGTCATTAAGCAGAAAGGAGATACTGTACGCTAATAGCCTACGTCTGTATGTCCTAGATAACAACAGTGTCTTATTGTGTACGAGGCTACACATTTCCTTTACTGTGTTAATTTGATGAACGCAGTTTTCTCCGCAAAAACTGGTGGTCTTTACATTTTCTTATAAATAATGGCAACCACGGACCGGATCATAATCAAATTCTTACCAGTATCTTTCGTTTGACTTATGTATGTACTGACAAAATATTATAAAGAAATATGCAGCCGTTACTGAGACAACGCATTTTGAAAACGGTGAACGAACTTTCGTGTCACCCTATATATTTATATAATTACAGTGGAGCGCAGGGATTCCCAGTGCGGGCAGAGACACATGGTCAATCACGGACAGTGCTACCATTTATCGTATCCGTGATTCCAGGAAAGCGTAGAAAAATCACCAGGTGCACCTGGTGTATTGGCGCTATATAAACAACGACCAGTGAAGCAACAGAATTGTGTAAACAGTATGTAGGTATGTCTGGCATTGATGTATGAGCAAATATATACTAGCATATAGTATATGTTGTCTTATGCCAGAGTCTTTCAGTTGTTCTGTTATGGATTATGGCATACGCTGCTTTTGTTAATAAAACAGTAATAATAATAACAGTAGTAATAATAATAAACAATATAGTATCAATTTTAATATATAATTACTAATGATGGTAACAATAACATTGACGTTAAAATTAGAAATAGAAATAATAATATTATTGTTATTACTTTATGACAATGGCGATCATTTATTCGCACCCATCACCGCCCACTGGTTGTTGTTGTTGTTGTTGTTGTTGTTGTTGTTGTTGTTGTTGTTGTTGTTGTTGTTGTTGTTGTTGTTGATGTTGTTGTTGTTGTTGATGTTGTTGTTGATGATGATGATGATTATTATTACCATTTCTTATTTTGATCGTCAACGTCAATGTCATTATTATCTTTATTAAAAATACTAGTAATGATGTTGATATTAATATCATTACTCATACTCTCACCATTTAACAAACACTGCTAAGTTAAATGCAATGAACCTTTCATATTGTGGCAAACAAGAGATAGAAAGAGAAGAGTTAAACCTCTGTACAGGCACTTCCCTATAGGAAAACCTAAGCCAAGACTTCGTCCCAATTACCCGAAGAAGTCTTCGACAGTAATAATACAGCGCAGCTGTATTAATCAGAGTTCAGAAATGCACATTGGAGCCGGGCAAACATTAAGACCCATAAGCAACTGCATGGAAGAGTTAAATTTTCAGTTGCAGCGAAAGACAGACTCGGTAGGTGAGTTACAAAAAGTAGAGAATTCTACATGGAGGGACAAGAATCCGTAAAAGCTGACATTAAAATATCTTTCAGCGTGCGGTGGAGCCTTCACAACAGCGATTTGTTTGCGGATGATAAGGACTTGTTTTCAGCTGAACAACCTCAGATTTCCATTAAGAAAGATTTGCATCAAATGAGACATAAAATCAGACCCAAAATCCAACAAAACAACGCATTGTGAAGGCAGAATTGAGAGCTTTGCTACATAATTTCGAGTGTAATTTCACAAGAGAAATGTCACAGGATCATGTGCAGCCGTGTCATTGACCGCCAGGATAAACCTATTACTAGACTTATCACACACACACACACACACACACACACACACACACACACACACACACACACACACACACACACACACACACACACACACACACACACACACACACACACACACACACACACACACACACACACACATTCAGAGAACTCACGATATCCGTAGCCAGCCGTGTTATAATGGATGGGAAATTACTGACAGGTCAATTAAGGGAGCACGTGACGTGGTTGACGCCTTTCCTCACCTCTGACATACGTCACAGGTACAGGTACTACAATATGACTGAAAATAAAACGGTCTCGCAGGACCAACGACCTATAGAGTCCAGTATACCTGCAGGACAATCTTAACACAGCCCCTTTTTATAGGATAGGCTAGACCCGCCAAATACACAGACGGTGTATGATCGCAGTCCTATAATAGTTCTATACGCCGTGTGCAATTAGACCTACGTGATTATTTCTGTGTGCGCGTGAGTTGAGTATATATTATATGGACAGAAGTAGATGATGCATGCAGGTTCCAATTTGCACCTGTATGTCACGAGAATTGTAAGTTATTTATTGAAAAGCTTTGGTGGTGTCCAACGTCACAAGGTGTTTCCTGTTGATCTGCTGCTTTTCATGCTGATTTTGGAGAGGTGGCATTCCGAAGATGCTAGTGGCATTGGTGCTCACAGTCTGCAACTATAGAGGGACAACTTGAGACTAATTATATGTAGCCTATATAGGTATATATATATATATATATATATCGAACACCTCTTGTAAGCCTATTATATAATTACATATCTGGTATTCAATATTAATATGTAATATAGGCTTGTTTATGTTGTGTAAGAGTTGCAAGAGCTGATATGAGTTTAGACGGCAAATACGTTTGCTTTTTAATTTATATAAGATTACTAATAGTATACGCATACATAATTAAGAAAATCATTTGCGGTTTTCAATATGATCTAAATCTATCTTGGAACTGTTTCAGCGGCGCATGTCTAGTGCGTTCAGAACACAACTAGGAGCTAATGTCGCTCGTCAGATTGCAAGTCCTCTTCTTGACTTCCACAGACTTGTTGTCCTCGAGACCAAGGTCTTGGTCTCGAGTGCACTCGAGTTCGTTTTTAAAAGTCTTGGTCTTGGTCTTGGTCTTGAGACCAAAAGTTTTGGTCATGGTCTTGAGACCAAAAGTCTTGGTCTTGGTCTTGAGATTCAAAGTGTTGGCCTTGGTCTTGGTCTTGAGGTTCAAAGTCTTGGTCTTGGTCTCGTAAGACTAAGACCAAGACCGGCTGTCAATATGAACAGTCATTCAACAAAACTCAAGAATTTAAAAATTTATCAAGCCTGTTTGCATCATAGCCTACGACAAATACCTATGGACGGATGCAAGTCTTGTTGGTCAGGAAACCAATCGGCAGCAGCAACTAAGTTATGCTGTGTCTGGAAGCGCTGTCGAGACTTTTTCTGAAGCCAGACGGTCTGATAAACCATGGGAGGATTTCAAAAAGGCTCACGATTTGTACATTTACATCCAGTGCTTAAAAAGCTACTGTGTGTATACCAGCGACTTCAGCATCTGTAGAACGTAATTTTTCACATGGCGGAATTTTTATGAGGCCCACAGATAATTCTGAGCGAATTGGGTTTTATTAGATGCAACAGGCATTTGAAATAACATTTTGCATGAAGGACTTCTGTAAAATAATACGAATTCGGAATTCTCTGCGGTCTGCATTTAGAGTTAATTTGTCTGAATAAAATTAAAGACTCACGTTTTCATTAAAATAGCGAGTAGTCCGACTTGACAAATTTTTTTAAGGAGAAGACTTGGGTTGAATGTGATTTTTTGGGTCTTGGTCTCGGTCTTGGTCTTGAGGTTCAAAGTCTTGATCTTGGTTTTGGTCTCGAGGTTCAAAGTCTTGGTCTTGGTCTTGGTCTCGAGGTTCAAAGTCTTGGTCTTGGTCTTGGTCTTGAGGTATAAGGTCTTGACAACAGGACAGCTTCCTGTGTAACTTAGTATGCGTTCTGAGAGTTGTTTCTTCAGCCTTAGTTTTTGAGGGCTTTAGGTGATGTTCGGATGTTTCAGTTTAATCGCAGTTTTTCGTTCTTCGTCCATCGACTCGTCCGCTGAGGGGTTCCAGGTTACTAGCTGGACAGTTTCAAGCTCGATTTGGAATAGGCCACAGTCCTTGGGTTGGTACTGACCGTTCTAGCTGGGGACACTCTACGAACAGTTGTCGGCTGCGAAGAATGTTAATAAAAAAATAAAATAATAATCGTTTCTTTATTTAAGCGCCTGCTAACCGCACGGCGCTGTACAGTGAACATACATATAGTAGAAACGGCAGCCACGCAGGGCGCCTTACTTACATGTATACAGTAGAAGCACATGATAACAGTTTTACAGAAGTCGAATATAACTGTTTATACGGCAGCCACAGGGCGCCAATCACGGCCTACTATTCATTTAGCCACCGCCGCCCCCTAGCGACTGGAAGGCTGAATAAACCTTAAGGGGTCTACTGGATTCGATCTTGGTACCTACTGCTCTTCACGCCAGTGTGTTATCCATTACTCTACGAGCCCCCATATGTATCAAAGTAACAGCTTCACACATATCCGATGGCAGAGGGATACACGGACGAGGTACTGCTTGGTGTTGAGGTTCGTGTACTGCGAGACTCTTCACCTGACGTGGCTACTCCTCTTCGACGCTACGTAGGCCAGGAACTCCGAACACGGTGTCAAGTATGTGGATGGAAATCCACCGGTTGGGTTCTGCGCGCATTGGGAGCTCGCCAGTGGTGACTCTTCCAGTTAATGAGCGCTGTTCGTCTAATGATTACATTTTTGTTCTTTGTGACTTTAGCATCACTTAGGCTGGCACATGTAGCGTTTTTGTGAGGTTTTGAAAAAGCAATATAGTGAGTGTCTTCATTCATACATACATACATATTGCCGGAGTTTCGGAGATTTCGGACTGGCAGGCGAAGCTGGTACTTTGATCCTGACAGTGGCTGATAAACTTTGAGCATAAATCCATTATTATATGCTTCCTGAAACTTCCAAACTTCTTAGCTATCTGAAAGTTCGGTCTCGATATCAGAACAATTATTCGGATAGCAACATAGAAAACTTAGCTTCCAATCTCCAGCACGAGAAATACAAAACAAGACGGTATAGGCTTTTATAGCGCAAAGGTTTGCTGGAGTGAAATGTATATAGGGAGATTTCTGCAAAAAACAATGAAAACCTTTTATGAACCGGGAAGCAGATGGAAAGCATGACTACTAGCATGACAGCATGACAGATGGATTGCAGACTACTAGAGGCTTTTCGAAATGCAATATGTGGAAATGCTACATCACGTTCAGATTCAACCAGTTTCTTCTTGTGCAAGACATAGGCCTACTCAGTTCACAACTGAACTAATAAAAGATAACGACTAATCAGGCAAACGGCTGTTCGCTAATTAGACATTGTTTAAAGGTTTTTAGAAACGCTATAATATTATATGGAAAGTTCATTTTGCATTTCATCACATTTTAAGTCAACAAATTAATTGCATTGTGGTTCTGTGGTTTAGCATTTGCCATGTAAAGGAAGTTCTGCAGATTTGTTCCTCTGTCGAATCGGTCATTGCGTAGTATCGCCTGAAGCAAGGCATCAACAAAGAATTGCTCTGCGTCTTGGTTGTTATGGCAACGATAATAATATATCGTCATATATACATATACATATATATATACATATATATACATATAATATTCATATAGTGTCCGTCTGTCGGGGATGCTACGTCACAAACGGGTTCTGTAACTTCTGTTCTATTGTGAAACATAAACCGTTTGTCTTGACGACGGCGGTCTTGACGACGGCGATAACCAACGATACATATAGGCCTATAATATGACGTCATAATATGACGGGCAAATACACTAGTATATATATATAATATATATATATATATATGAAAGAAATATAAGTAAGTACCTGAAAGCCAAGTAAACTCCAGAGCGACTGTTTTCTGAACCATGAGACGTCCGCTGAGAATCAAGTAACAGACTAACGTGACGCTGACTGACGTCATCGCGCTGCTGTCTCTGCAGATGACGTCAGAAATGACTTTCGGTGTGTCTCTTCTCCTCTTTCTTCTTCTTTGGGAATTCCAACGACAAGTGACGTCATAGATGATCCATCTGATGACCTAATCAAACCAGGTCAAGTTTAACAATCGAGGAAATGATAGCTTACGATTCCTGTTATATTTACATACTAGCTGTAAACCCGTGAAAAATCACGGTATATAAAAAACAATTATTAATAACGTCATATTATAGGCCTATAGCCGTCGTCAAGACAACCGTCAAGACAACCGTCGCCAAGGCGGCAGTATAGTGACGTCACAATAGTGTTTGTTTACGGGACAGACAGACAGACAGACAGACAGACAGACAGACGTACAACGGTTATTATGTAAGTTGATTGTCTTTTTTCATAAATTATCTTCAATAATATTGATCTCTGATCTCTTCCGTCTATAATTGCCGATCTACCATTAAACTCTGACCATGTGACTGTCTTCTGTCCCTGTCTCTGTCTGTCTTTCTGTCTCGGTCTCTCTCTGTGTTTTGTCCCTGTCTCTGTCTGTCTTTCTGTCCCAGTTTCTGTCTCTGTCAGTGTCCTAAATATAAGCCTCTGTAATTGCCTCTTTCTCGATATATTCTTGTCTTGATCTTTCTCGGATTGTCCTTCTATGTGTCCTCCTCTGTCAATTCGTCCGTTTGTCCGCCTGTCTGTCTCTCTGTCTCTCTGTCTGTGCTGTCTGCATGTATAGTCTTGTCGCCATGTACCTTAATGAAACGAAACTTGTAAATCTTCTCCTCCCTGTCTGACTAGTCGCTTAACTCCTGTCGTCGGCGTTGATGATGATGACAACGACGACAACAACGACTACACTTTGTCGTCGTTTGTACAGACAATCAGAGCAGGGCTCTTGACGTACCGTGCTAATCAGTAGGTGCAGCCATCGGATCAAAAGTGCCGCGACGCCGGTGAAAACGTACAGAGCGCCGCCGGTGAATTTATAGTCAGGTGATGATGCAGCATCCGGCCGCTGGACGATGAAAGCAGGTACCGAAAGATGGATGGATGACGGCTATCTGCGATTTTTCTGTCGCTGGATCAGAGCAGCGTCTACGCCGATGCTTCTGCTGCTGCTGCTGCGGCTGCTGCTGCGGCAATTTCAGCGACTGTGACTGGAGCTGTTAACTGCATCCATTTGTGCGGATGCTCTATAGTGCGAATATCAGCGGCTGGAGAAGGAAGAGGATGAAGGCAGATCGCGTGGCAGCGCGAGAGGCTCACTCATCATCATCACCAGCATCGTCATCATTATCAACACCATCAGCGTTCGTTCGCTTCACCGCAGTAAACTACTACGACCAATAGCGTCATTAGTGCGTTGATCATTATCTTCCAAATGCATTTATTATATTATATTCCCATTTAGTTGTCGTCTTCGGTGTCATCATCGTCATCATCATCACCATCATCACCTTCATCACCTTCATCATCATCACCATCATCATCAACATCATCATCATCTTTATCATCGTCACCATCATCATCATCATCATCATCATCGTTATAATCATCGTCATCACCGCCACCACCACCACCACCATCACCTTCATCATCATCATCATCATCATCATCTTCTTCTTCATCATCATCATCATCATCACAGTCTGATTAGACAGTCATTATCATTGGACATGCAATTGTCATCATCATCGCCACAATCTTGTTCATGATCATTATCATCGTCTTCGACGAAGTTCGACAACGTCATCACAGTCTGATAATCGCGAATGATGCTGCAATAGCAAGCTGTCGACGTCATCGCCACCCTTTTTAAACGCGAATATCTTAATTAACATCGCCTACGTTGCAAACGATTGCCTCATCTCTCTGCTCATCCCTGCCTCCGCAGAGCTCACGCTTCTTGTGAAATTAGCTATTCCCTGTCGAACCACTTTCTAATCTGAGAAGGCTTTCTAGGCTGTCGGGTTTACGTGGACTTTATTGTCCTGTGACCAAAATAGTCCATGATTCTCGTCACCAGGAACTAAACAGCTAATGAACGCCATGCATATATATATGTAGGCCTATTTATATATATGCGCAATATATTCATGCATACACGAAGCAATTCCATTACAAATGCGATATAGATAAAGGATATAGATATATTTGGGTGGGTGGGTTGTTTGTGCGCATGTGTGATTGATATTAAGCCGAGCAATGGCTGAATCGGAGACTCCTGTTTACTTAGGCTTCAGCCGAATCCTTTAATAACACTGACCATCACAGATCAACTACAAATACACACACGACGACCGTCCGTCCTTAAATTTGACGCAGGACGTCCACAGCATATAGACGCATCAATGCATCCGTTTATGCAGTCCTACGTATAAATACATGCTTTTGTCTATGAATAAGTGTTTTCATGCAGTGATAAGTGTATGTACGTAGGCTATAAATACATACTTGTGTCTGTGAATATGTGTTTTCATGCAGTTATAAGTATATGTACGTTAGATACATAGCCTACTTTGTCTATGAATATGTGTTTTTATGCAGTCCTACGCGTACGTATAAATACATGCATTTAGCTATGAATATGTGTTTTCATGCAGTTATACGTGTACCTATAAATATATACTCTTCTCTATGAATATGTGTTTTCATGCAGTTATGCATGTATGTATAAATACATGCTTGTACATAACATAACATAACATAACATTTTTTTTATTGAAACCAAAACATATAACAAGCAGCAGTACACACTGAAAACAATTCAAGATGGTCGCAAAGGTAGGCCCTGAAGGGATGACTCCCGCTAGTAGGGACACCTACTTACTACTTGTATTGACATGGCGAGAACCAACTTGAGACTTAAGCTTCCAATTAGTACTACTAAAGAAGAATCTGGGTAAATGGAACCAAGGATTGCCGCCAATTGGGCAGTGGAGAAAAAACTTAAACTCCGCTCAACAAGGGGGCAGAGTAAATGATCTCATAACGCAATGCTTAACTAGTAGAAAAGAAAAAAAAACAAAAGAAACTTAGGGACTCCGCTCATCAAGGGGGCGGAACAAAAATTAATAACTGCAATTCTTAACTAGGAGGCATTGGGGCACGGTCAACGGCGGGTGAGGCAAATGGCGAGGTCATTCTCAATAAGGTATTGGCGAAGCTGTCGTTTGAATCCTGCAAGTGGTCCCACCTGCTGTAGCTGTGTCTTTATGCAGTCCGCCGCTTCGTTGGGATGGGGTATGTCGACCTACTGTTTTTTATGGGAATGGGACAGGTCTTCAAATGGAAAGGGACATGACCTCAAAGTGAAGGGGACATGTCCTCAGAAGATAGGAAACGTGTCCTCAGAAGGAAGGGACATATCTTCAAATGGAAGGGGACATGTCCTCAAAGGGATGGGGACGTCTCTGAAAGAGAAAATGACATGTACTCAAAGAGCAAGGGCCAACATACGCAATGCTAGCAGTCCTAGTAGCGTTAGCTCTGCTGAAAAGAAATGTATTTTGCTATCGTTGTAACTGAAATTCCTGATGATTTATATGAATATTTTGAACAACGATACAGACGAATAGAATGGCATTAAACGATGGTGCACTGAGACGCATGTTTATTACAAGGTTTGAGCCCAATACCAATCTAAGTCCGTACATTTACATCCATTAGAACTCACTCCGATCTTACTTACTTTCCAACTAGGCTTCTAGGCTACGTGTCGCTCTTTCCAGGAAAACTATTGCGAACATTGCACTGTTCTAATGTAGCGCATGTCGTTCTCAGATGGTTAGACGGTTAGTGGCCCAAGTTCAAGTCGAATTGGTGCACTGTTTCTTGCACGGCCACAGAAGTATTAGTGGAAACTTGTTTCAGAATTAGACCTACTTATACTCTCTTCCTCTGGTGGCGAATTCAGCTGAGCTTATCAGTACATTATATGGACAGAAAGAAATTCCCCCAGCCATTTGCTTGGCAGTTGTGGAGTTATGGTTGGCTGATTCAATGCAGACATCTAGTACGTCCTTACGGATCACCGTCTTGTCGGATTTGACATCTGGATTATGTTGAACCTCGTAAAGGAGTCACATGACACTTGGTTGTGGAGATTAGGCTTATTTAATGGTGAATCGCCATATCACGCTCTTTTCTTCAGACATCTGTGGTATTTGTCAAAGAGATGGTGTCATTCATCAGCCACGCACCCTCGGTGTATCTAGGCTATCTAGCTAAAAGTCAGAGATCACATACCTGGACTTTATGGATGCCTTTAGCGGCCACACATCGAAGACCTGTTTGGGGGGTAGAACGTCGACGGGCGTCAACTCATCACATGTGCAGGAAACGTCAATCCTATTTTGTCATGAGCAGGTTTTGGAAAATCCACGCTTGCGCAATAGCTAAAAGATCCGCCTTGCCATTGGACATTTGAACCTGCCCAAAGGCATAGAATATGAGGACGATGATGAAGATGTTGTTGCTGCTGCTGCTGCTGATGATGAAGAAGAAGAAGAAGAAGAAGAAGAAGAAGAAGAAGAAGAAGAAGAAAAAGAAAAAGAAAAAGAAAAAGAAAAAAAGAAGCGAGTCGCCTTTTGTCTGCATACCGAGTTGTTGCAGCTTGGTCTTCGAAATACTTGGTTCAGTAAATAAAAGAGCAAAGATTTTGTTACTGTTGTCGAACGACATCTTTGCGAGAAACGAAAGATAAAAGAGAACCTTCGGTCCTCTTCCAACGCTTGTCTACGACCATCCCACGATTCAAACCAGTTGCCTTTCACGTCACCATCTGAAAGCCTAACATCGAAGACTATCGTTTGCAGACCAATGTTTCTCACTAACTTAATTTTATTTTACACATAGGGAGCGTTCTTCTTCGGGTAAACTTAAAATAGTCATGCTAATAGGCGGCTACTAAGCATAATAATTAATCTAAATAAATGTAAATACACATATAAATAGGATACCGGGTATATATAGATAGTAAGCATATATATGACGCCAAACATTTATACGTTTAGCCTATGATATACCTCTATCAATGTCCATATCTGTATATAAATAAAGTAATATTATAAATGAAAGACTTGATAGATGCGCAAGAAGAGAGCGATTATAGGTCTGTTTCATATAAAGCGGATGTAAGATGAAGCCGGTGGATTGATTAATAAGTTCGTTTAGAGAGGTTGAAGACAAATGCGTGGCAGAAGATTTAATCCGCATCTGCGGCGTTCGTCTTATTGGAGCCAACAGTCTTCGACCGTCGACCAATGAGTCCTTGTGTTGTCTGTGGCTTCAGCGTCTTCTTCGAAGGCTTCGCGCTGTTGCATCGTCTTCGTCGGCCACAGAGGAGAGAGACTTATTAGCGTCGGAGGGCAGGAAGGGAGGGCAGCAGACCCATTGCGTTTAACGGTCTTAGTACGATCGACGAAGCTTAGGACCGCCAGGCAGACAAACCCGAAGCGTCGCAGCTCGAAGAAGCTGTTCAAGATTAATAGTCATCGCAGGCGATTCTCTCTCCCTCTGTCCCTCTCTCCTCTCTCCCACTCTCCCTCTCTCCCTCTCTTACGCCTTCTCACTTTCCCTATCTCCCTCTCTCACGCTCCCTCTCTTCCCTCTTCCATTGTTCCTCTTTTTTTCTTTCCCACTTTCTCTATCTTTTCTCCCTCTCTCCTCTCCCTTTTCTCAACTCTCCCTCATTTTATCTTTCCATGTGTCCTTCTCTTCCTCTCTTCTTCTCTCCCTCTCTCCCAATCTCTCCTTCTCCCACTCTCGCTCACCCTCTCCCTCTCTCTGCTGCTGCTGGCCTTATACACTCGGGATAAATGTACGCCTGCTGCAGTCTCTACTATAGTCGATGGCGGCGATCGGCTCCGAGGAATCGACCGTCTATACGAAACGAGTAATTTCACCAACTCCTAGATCACGATGTGGAAGAGAAAAATGAACGAATCGCTATCTATATATATGTGTATATTGTATCATGTGTACATATTGTATAGGCATCCACTATATACAATGTATGTACATTACTATATACATGCATGTATATCGTATAGGCACATATATATATGTATATATATGCGTGTAACATTTGTCACAATGACTATTCTGTGCGGTAAGAGTGCAGCGGCCAATGTGACCATCAATCTGTATCATACAAACAGACTCTTAAACTGCCTGTCAAAACGTGCATTAACCAACATACAGTCTGCTCTACATGTGGTGCTCGTGGATTCAGAAGGTTCTCGCTTCACTGATATCACTGAGAAACTTAGACATAGGTCTGCAATGTTTAGTTGTCGGAGGGTTGAGTCCTTCAACCCCCCCCCCTTATAGCTCTTCTTCTAACCTCCTCAGCTGAGTAACTGAAAAGATGCTCAGGGGTCAGGAAACTAAAACATCTCATGAGTCGTCAGTTGTTTCGTGTCCAACATATTAACTACATTAAAGACTTTGACCGTGGACTTTGGCAATCTGTAAAAGTTTCGACCCCAGCAGCTCTTTTTGACAACTAAACCACTGGTCATTCAACAGCCTGTCCAAATCTGATCTTTTGGTCATCTTATTTTGCCAATTTCGTCTGCTTTGATTTGTGCCAGTTGCGTATCGATTCCGTAAAGCGCTTTACTATAGCTAAGACCGATGAAACTTCCAATCTTTGGTCAGCGATATACACAGAGCAGTGCTTGATTAGCAACACGACCAGAGATACCCGATGGTGGTAACTGGTAAGTGAATAAAACAGTGTGTAAATACAAGTGAAAGAGAGACGAGAGGCAGCTATGGGCCTGAAGTGCTAGCGCCGTTTTTTTTATCTTAGCCTTGATCTACGAGGGAGAGTTGCCGAGCCCTCCCCTCGCGGCCTCTTCTTGTGACTGACAGTGTTCGATTATTGTACTCAATATATAACTGAGTTGGGTAGAGGAAGCAGATATCTCGAAACAAATGTCTCAACTGTTGGAATCTGAAACCTCGATCCCTCGAAAGAAGGTCCAGCACGCTAACCGTTAGAATATCCATCAGTAACCGCTAGAGAGGTATCTATCATTCCGCCATGGCCTTCCACCGTAGTTGGGTGGATTATGTTTCCTTTTCTCCGGGAGCATAGAAACCCAATTCTGGTTTTAGACAAGCCCTCTGACTTGACGCAGCTCTCGTGAATAAGCTGGTGACCTGCGCTTAGCTTTTAAGCAGAGCTTTAGAAAATTTCAAGCTTACGATGAAAAATACGATTAGGCGAAATTAATTAAGCTCAAGTTTCTATAGGCCTACGTAGCTCCAATAGAATGTAGTAAGTAAGTAAGTAAGTAAGTAAGTAAGTAAGTAAGTAAGTAAGTAAGTAAGTAAGTAAGTAAGTAAGTAAGTAAGTAAGTAAGTAAGTAAGTAAGTAAGTAAGTAAGTAAGTAAGTAAGTAAGTAAGTAAGTAAGTAAGTATATTCAGGATAAATTAATACGTGAATAACATTCTGACTAATAGCGTAGGTCAACTATATAATAGGCTTAATCAGCATTAACGTGTAGCCCTATTTTATCATAATTATAGAGGACCAGTCATAGGTGCATAATAATTAAACCTCGGGAAGGCTCTGTGTTTTCTACAAGAAGCCTTATGCATCTTCATTTACATTATACCTGTATTCTGAAATTCTTGACCGAATATTTGATCTGATTGCAACGTTAATACGTCCACATGGATTAAAATAAGATGAGCTGATATGCATTTGAAATAGTAAGCCTCGGATGATCTGTTTGATTGCTTCGATCCATAGATGTTTGACCCACTCAAGGTAGCTTATGTCTAAAGATATATTATGCTTTTTCACTGTGGGCTTCTGGATGGAACATCCAAAGACAGGTCTCTCTGTTCAATGATATATGATATTTTCTTGATGCAGTTGGAAATCTTAATCCTAAGCTGAGCGTATAATAATAATTAGTGTCTACACCTGAGTCAGCCTTTCTTTCCATTTGGCATGTCCATCGGTAACGACCCAAAAGTGTAACTTGTATTGAATTTTTTAAACTGGAAATACTGCATGGAGGACTACTTTACTTAGTTACAACTGACACGAGTTCGTTGTTCTTTATCATAGTTCATTAACCGCAGACATGCAGTTTAATGAGTTTTGCGATGTTGGACGACGCGTGTAATCGTCCGCACGTGGGGCGCAAAGAGCAGCCACCTGTTCCGCAGGAAGGGGTTAGCACCAAACAGAAGCATCCGTAGAGCAGCATGACATTTATCAATTACCGCGTTGAGATGTTGAGTGTCAAATTATTTTGTTTCATATCGGTCGGACTGTTCGGTCTTTCGGTCGTTCAGTATTTCGGTCGCTGGCTCGGTCTGTCGTTAGGTCATTGGGTTGTTTTTCGGTCATTCGTCGGTTGTGCAGAGGGACATGGCAGTGAGGGCGAGCGAGCGTTGGCCTTGGCCGCAGCTGTGATTCTTCTAACCGCCCGTCTCAACCTCGGTCAGCCACAGATGCTGGTCGCGTTATTAGCGACGGCGTCGGCGTCGGCAGTTATTGGCAAGCGTAACAGCGACGGGAGGCGACTGACTGCGGTGTTGGGCGATGCATCTGCTTCACGGGTGGCCGCACGGTTGTTTAACACGTGTGCCGCAGCGTCGACAAGACAAATTGATTATATTAACTGGAGGATCGATGGGGAGGCGTCGTGTCGTGGCTGTTGTAATTTGGACGGCATTTAGCCGCATAAAGACACGGCCGCATACTTCTTTATATAGCCCGAGCCGCGGACTGTGTATCATCGTAGGAGCAGCAGAGAGCAACGAAAAGGACGAAGAAGAAGTATTGTCTCGTTGACCGATGACTTTGTGAGGCGAGGATATTTAAAGATTTTCTATTAGGAATCCCCAGCCTTCTTCATACGCTCTCCCTGAAGTCGAGTGACCACGAAGAATGCTTATTACACCTAGAGACATGCACACGTTGTCTGGTCATACTGCACTCTCCTTGTGGAAGACTTGAAGTCCGAGACAATTATAAGCGCAGCATCACTGTCTAGCAGTAGATCTTGCGACTGTTCTATATCTGGGAACAGTTTGTCAGTATTCTCGCCACACTGGTGTCTGATATTATCAGTTGATTGTTAATAGTCCACCAAAGTGACAGCCGTCTGTTGAACGAATAACGTCCACTGACTGAGACCAGATGTCGCAAGGAACCTTTATTCCGGAGCGAAGAGAAAAGACTGCAGCATAGGCGTATCTGAAATGCAGTTGGTAATTCTCTTTTCTCTGGTAAGGATTTTATTATTACTGCAAAATTGCCAAAACAGTTTTCATCGAATTCTGTATTTTTGTGGAGAGAAATCACTGAAGGCCAATCAGTGATGTGCCTTTCCAATCAGGTGGACACCTGTACTAATTGATCACACAGGGAGCTAATTATATGATCAGAGATCCGCGCAGTTGGTCATATAGGACTACAATGTCTTTAACATAGCAAACCATAGCATCCCTGCCAGCTTTTTTTCTATAGACATTAAATTGGACCCTTGTGAACTCTATACGCCGCGTGAATCAATGCAAAAGTACAAATATATATATATATGTATATATATATATATATATATATATATATATATATATATACTAGCTAAGCTGCACAAAAAGACTTCATGCAAGGACTTCATGAAGGTCGCTGTACAAGTTGTGTTACATCACTTTTGACGTATCATATAATTTAGCGATGCTATTTTGATTATATTATGCAAAATACAGTCGCTACATAAATGCTCAGGTACATAGATACATGCATACTGCAATGAACAGTGTTTAATCTAGTCCCCCTCTTCTGGGAGGAGAAACAAGGTTTCTGGGGGGAGCACAGAATTTACACAAGATTTTTTTCGTCCATCTTGAAAAAGTTTCAGACTTTTCCTAATTTCATCTTCTAAAAAAGTTGATGACCTTTTTTAGTCCTTCGTCCGATTTTTTACTTTTTCTACAGCAATTACGTGGGGGGAATTTTCATCCCCTAAAGGTCTCTACATTGTAATATTCCTGGCCTCTGGGGAGAAAAATCAATCCTGGGGGGGACATTCCCCCCAAAGACGTCTAGATTAAACACTGTGCAATGAATTCTATAGTACTGAATTTTGTTCAATTCCATTCAACAATTAAATTACATACTTTAAGATTTTTAAACTTTAATGCTATTAAAATACTATTGAGACTACAGTTAATTCAATAAAACTACTAACTTTGTTCTGATGAGTATCCTCTATTTCACACGTCAAGTTAAGTTGTTTCCAGATATTCGAATAATTAAGACTATCGACACTAAGAGTGTGTATTTAATGTCAGAGCAGTGCTTACGTTGCGTCCTAATGAAAACTACGCATACATATACGAGTAACACTAACTTTAACCCTCACCCTCACCCGTACCTTAACCCTAACCATCACATCATCCTCACCCTAACTCTAACTCTAACCCTTACCCTTATCCTAACCATGGTGCATGCGTAAATCGACTTACAGTGATTGTGCATTTGTCACAGAAATAAGTCACTCAGTTTTGGCGTTGAAGGATGTTTTCGGTCAAACATGAAGACTTGAGTCCAACGGTGTAACTTTTAATTGTGACGGTGGTATCCGGTGACCAACACTTTTAAAAGAATGTTTTGGTTTGTAGCAAGTTCAAGAAACGACAATTAACGCAGGTGCAATGCTGCTAGATGCATTCACGTTGACGTACTTGCTTACTGTTTTGTGTTGCATAATTTGGTGACGTCATTCATCTTGTTGTAGTTGACAGTGGGTTTGGTCACCAGTGACTCACCGCAACTTTGTGGGAAAAGTTACGCCCTTGTTTGAAGAAAAACAAACTGCTTTTAAGGTGTTTCAGTAGTTCGACGCAATTTTCCATGACACCAATCTTGTTGTCCTCGAGACCACGGTCTTGGTCTCGAGTGCACTCGAGTTCGTTTTTAAAAGTCTTGGTCTTGGTCTTGGTCTTGAGACCAAAAGTCTTGGTCTTGGTCTTGGTCTTGAGGTTCAAGGTCTTGGTCTTGGTCTTGGTCTTGAGGCTCAAAGTCTTGGTCTTGGTTTTGCAAGACCTTGACCAAGACTTTTGACAATATGAACAGTCATTTAACAAGGATTTTAAAAATTTATCCAATAATTACTAATAAAATTGCTTTAGTATTTACACGGTGTTAGTTAGGCTTTACTGCTGTTTTGGACATTTATTTTAACTTCCGGTTATTAACCATGGAATGATTTCAAAACAGACTCACAATTTGTACATTTACATCCGGTACATGAAAAGCTGCTCTGTGTGCCAGTGAATTCAGCGCTGTAGAACGTATTTTTCACATGGCAGAATTTTTATGAGGCCCCACAGGTCACGTCTTGGTCAGAAAATTCTGAGCGAATTGGTTTTTATAAAATGCAACAGATATTTGGAATAACATTTCGCATGAAGGACTTTTGTAAATACGAATTCGAAATTCTCTGCAGTCTGCATTTGGAGTTGTTTTGTTTGAATAAAATAAAAGATTCATGTTTTAATTAAAATGGCGAGTAGTCCGACTTTACCATTATTTTAGTAAGGAATAGAAGTCTGGATATGGTTATGATTTTTTGGGTATTTTTCTCGGTTTTGGTCTTGAGTTTCAAAGTCTTGGTCTTGGTCTTGGTCTTGAGGTTCAAGGTTTTGGTCTTGGTCATGGTCTTGAGGTTCAAGGTCTTGGTCTTGGTCTTGAGGTTCAAAGTCTTGGTCTTGGTCTTGGTCTTGAGGCTCAAGGTCTTGGCCTTGGTCTTGGTCTTGAGGTTTATGGTCTTGACAACAAGACTGCATGACACCACTACTACTAGCACGATCAAATTTCACATAATAAACCCTGGTTCGACCCAATTTCACTGGTTCGATCCAATTTTCCATGACACACTGGCTCGGCCCAATTTCGCATGATCCACGCTGGTTCAAACCCACCTTCCCATGAGACACACTAGAATTCGAATCCCGGCTTTCACGGAACGCTACGAAGTGATATATGTCAGAAGTGTAGACGTTCAAAATGAAGTTATCTATCTCTGTCGACAGAGATGAACAAGAAATGGATAGATAGATCGGGTCGCTGCTTCGTAGCAGATCGTTTATCATTCAGTCGCCATTATCGACAGAAAAGCGCCTTAAGAGAGAAGAAGACGGTCCTTCTGTTCGTCTCTGTCAGCTGGTTTGCAGTCAACATAATAATAATAATAATAATAATAATAATAATAATAATAATAATAACAATAATAATAATAATAATAATAATAATAATAATAATAATAATAATAATAATAATAATAATAATAATAATAATAATAACAGAGATTTAAGTGCCATTATTAGTAGATAGTCGAAGATAAATCGATGCAACGATTCAGAAGCACTTGGAGTAGGGAGCTCAGTTCAGATAGGCCAGGTGTACGCACTACGCAGTCAGATGGAAAAACGTGGTAGGTGTTAAGTATCGCTAACCGTGAATTTCACTATTATTACGTGAGGAAATTGTGGTATTCAAACTCGGAAAAATCCCAGTGATCAAGAACGATCAGGGCTAAACAAGACAACTGCAGTCATTTTACGTCTCGTATGGGAACCATAAATGGTGTAGTACAGCGATGCGCAACCTGAGGCCGTATACGACAGTATGCGGCCGTGAGAGGAGAGAATTGGTAGCATAATCTAATTCTAATGTATTGGTGGCCGTGTATATTAATTCATAAATATTTTTATT
Source organism: Allolobophora icterica (assembly GCA_963556255.1). Classification (NCBI taxonomy): domain Eukaryota; kingdom Metazoa; phylum Annelida; class Clitellata; order Crassiclitellata; family Lumbricidae; genus Allolobophora; species Allolobophora icterica. The sequence goes on along the minus strand of OY744607.1, from coordinate 22,091,077 downwards.
CGGTGGATTTAAAACTGATGTAGCGTGAATCAGTTATGTTTGTCTCTCTATGTCAATGAGTTCACGTATTTAACAACAAGTAGACCTACTATACTCACATACACTCACACACTGACGCATGCATATCTATTAACCCTTTTGAGAATGCACCTTCTGAGTATGCATCCCTGCAGATATAGCTCAAAGAGGCAGGCAGTCAAATAATATCCACTATATCTAGCATTTTACAGCCAACCACTGCATGTATTGTACTAGCAGACTCAGCAGAGCTGACAGCGAGTTGCAGGGAGAGAGTGACCAGTTAACGTTAGGCCTACTGAAGACTGAAGTTCGTGAAGAAGCAATGGACGTCAATAGAATACAGTCGTAACAGTGAACTTGCTCATTTCTGGACGTAGTGAAAAACATTGATCATGCGTTTTTATTGTTCTTTTAATAATTTTGTGCTGGAAAAGACATAAAAGCTCTGCTGAAGTTCGTGAAGAAGCAATGGACGTCAATAGAACACAGTCGTAACAGTAAACTTGCTCATTTCTGAACGTCGCTAATTAATTACTTCGCTTCAGTAATTACTCATATTTCTCATCAACATATGCATGTATTTTTTAAATAACATTAGCAGATATCATTGGCGGCCGTGATGAGAACATGAGCCTTTAATGCGGCCGACATAAACGGAAAGGTTGCGCACCCTTGGTGTAGGCTAGCACCTATTCAAACGGGCGGGATTTCAATCAATAAATTCATTGAAGAATGAGCAGGGTCGAACCATTGCGGTTTCTATAGCAAAAATCTTAAACATTTGTACACTGTTTGCATTTATTATAATATCTTACAGGCCTATTTCCGTAGCGTCATGGTATTATATGGTGTTTAAAAGCGTCATCTGCATAAGCTGAAAACCTCTAACTTCAAACGTTCAATGGCATGACACACACAACACATACACTCCTTCCATTATACAGCCCCCAGCATTAACAACAATTTGGTCCTTCAAAAGTCGCGCGTAATAAACAGCGTTCACTATCAGCAAATGATGTTCAGGTATATGTCTAAGAGCTGATGAAATCGCGCCTCCTCTTCACGACGACACCGTTACGCAAAGGAAAACAAAACTACGACGACCCACTGAGAAATCTATATATCTTGAGCGAGTTAAGCGGCTTTTAATAAGAACGTCTCGAACTATTCGTCGCTGAGACCGCGAGGAATATAAGACCTTCTCTAGAACTGCCTTAGGTGGCCAATTAAATATTGTGCATATGTAGAGTTTGCGTTTGATATCGGAGCCTCTTAATCGTCTTAGAGGGAAGCCGCTTCTGAGGCAACATTAATCATTTCATCACATGAAACAAGGATATAAGTACAACATAATAGCCTATAGAGATATTATATCTATTCAAATATATGTATATAATACTCAACAGTAGCGTGACTGTCTATTGTGGTGAGCGTGCAGAAATGTCGAGCTATAGTTGTCGATCGGTAGTTAAAATCCCCTCCAGGGCAGAAATAACCTAGATATCTACATCAGTTGCGTCCCTATAAGAGATCCCAGCTATAGAATGAGCACAGCGACCGCACACTGTCGTTGGAAAAATGAGGCGAGGGATAGGATTTGTCATCCCCCTTATATGCCGAGGATAAGAATAATGGATCGTTAACACTTCACACTCGTGGCCGCCTCTCGAGTTTAGCTCAATGCGTCACCTTCTTCTTTTTCTTGTTCTTCCTTCTTTATTCTTGTTCTCGTTATTCTCCTTTTGTTCTTCTTCTTCTTCTTCTTGTTTTTCTTCTTGGTCCTGTTCTTTTTATTATGTTTCTTCGTGGTCTTCTTCGTGTTCCTGTTCTTCTTGGTCTTGTTTTCTTTCTACTTCTTCCTGTTCTTCTTCTTGTTCCTCTTGTTATTCGTGTTCTGGTTCTTGGTCCTCTTCTTCTTCTTCTTCTTCTCCTCCTCCTTCTTCTCCTCCTCCTCCTCCTCCTCCTTCTTCTTCTTCTTCTTCTTCTTCTTCTTCTTTGTTGTCTTCTTTTTCTTCTTCGATAGTTCGCAGCGAAATCATACAAACTGTTTGTATATGAAAAAAGGAAATGTCACTGCTCTTGATCTATCTACTGAATTCGGCAACTTTGACCTTGCTGTCTTATAATTCCTTTGCCTTGGACAATTGTTTCATGTAAACGATCACGTGGTTTAAGTAGTTCCCGTTAAGGCTGCCTCTCCTTAGCTAGTCATTCGGTTCGGACAACGCTCAGCTGTGATCTATCTCAGCACTTGAACCTCTACCTCTCGGACTCTCTGTTTGTCCATCTGTCTGTCTGTCTGTCTATCGGTCTGTCTGTCTGTTTGTCTGTCTGTCTGTTTGTTTGTCTGTCTATCTATTAGTCCATCTGTCTGTCTGTCTGTCTGTCTGTCTGTTTGTCTGTCTGTCTGTCTGTTTGTTTGTCTGTCTATCTGTTAGTCCATCTGTCTGTCTGTCTGTCTGTTTGGAAGTGTGAAAAGCGCTAAACTTACAGTGGACACCAGCGAGCATTGTTTACAGTTTTACGACCGTATTCAGAATTCAGTGCAGTCAATAGATCTTCCTGTGGACCTCTCCCTTCGTATTAGAATCATATTTAGCGCTCATTACTCTTCGCTCTGTCGGTAAAAAAATGTATCAGGAGAGACATTTGTAGTTCTGAAGAACAATATCCGGGATTTGAACATAAACGCAGCAGTTATACACTGTTCCATGTGATGTCAGTGTCATTAACAGTCTTGTTCTTTTCCTCGTCTCTCTTTCCTCTCTGATTGGCCAGCAATATCCCTTAGATCAACTCCTGTACGTTCTCTCTCATCTCATCTATTTATCCCTACACCTAATTCTTTTCTTTCTCTGTGATCACCGTTCTCTCCTTCCCCTTCTCTGCCTCTCTGTCTCTGTCTCTGTCCCTCTCCGTCTGCCTATACCTACATCTTCATATATGTTCATATAGTCTGTCTTCCCGTCTGGATATAGACTCTATTCAGAATGGAATTTAGTAGTCCGTCCGTCCTTATACATCTATGCGTTCGTTTGTCCCTTCATCCGTCTATCTGTTTGTTCGTCTGTCTTTCCGTAAGCCTCTATATATATTCGTCCGTCACTTCGTCCGTCCGTCTTTACTATAGATACGTTCTTTAGTCCGTCCATCCGTTTTTCTGTACGTCCATTCACGAGTCCGTCCGTCCGTCCGTTAGTCCGTCCGTCCGTCCGTTAGTCCGTCCGTCCGTTCATCCGTCCGTCCGTCCGTCCGTTCACCCGTCCGTTCGTCCGTCCGTCCGTTAGTCCGTCCGTCCGTTAGTCCGTCCGTCCGTTAGTCCGTCACAGAGCTGAATTACAAGCGCAGGCGCCTGTGTTGTCGAACTGACGATCATTACGATGCAATCTATGTCGTCAATTACGACGCAAGACGCGACGACACATCGACTGTCGTTGAGGTGATATTAACGGCGAAATAATGCGCTATAGAAAAGGACCGATCATCTGCCAGCAGCAATCATTTCCACACATCGGCCAATTAAACGCAGAGGAGTCGATATCCGTGGAACGAGCGACGAACAAAGAGAACGACGATGTCTCCTCGTCTTACAGGCGAACGTCCCGAACATATCTCTGCTCCGGAAACTTTATTACATCCTGGATGTGCAGTGTACAACTGTACATGTAGGGTAGGGAATGGTTTGGCGACATCCAATATAGCCAGATATCTTGTATTCATTCGAAAAACGATGAAAATTTATTACTACGCTTTGATAAGCCACACAATTTGCTTAGAAAACTAAGTCAAAACATCTGGTTCGTGGTCGGACATCAACACAGTGTTCTGCAAATAGGCTAGTAATATCCTGATGATCAAATAAAACATAAGAGTTGTTTCTCACGAAAGCTCTCCTTTACCACCATTTCTTTCCGGCGAGAAATATGCAGCGTTTAAGTATTAAGGTCGGTGCCGTTTCCGTTGTGGTTGCCAAAGGAGGTAGAATTGTGCCATCCAGGGATTCCTGTTTTGGTATCTGAAGAACTCTTGGTACAAGGACTCTGGGGTTCGTTTTTCTTTGTAACTGATTTGGCACCGATAGGACTCAGTTGTGACAGTGTATATGCGCCACTTAAGATTCTGTTAAGCTCGACAGTCCTCCACACGTGCGATAAGTTAATCGTTATGTTAGCGCCAAACCTTGGAACCGACCTCAGCCCTGAACGCCATATGCCCAACCACTTTCCTTTATTCGGTAATCGTGCGCCAAGTCATAATCGCAAGAGCAAAAAGTTCGCCTATCGGTTTGCATGACTCTGCTGCGATTTACGAACCCCGTCGTTTGGTCTGAGACGTATTGTATTTAACGGCTCACAACCCGATGATTGAAAAACATAGGTATGTGCCGGTGAGAGATGAGTTGTCGCGTGCGCAGTATTGCAGTAGGGCAACAAAAATCGATACACTCGATACACTAAGACTTTTAAAGACACCTCCTTTGATCCCAAGACTCTCCTTAGAGTTCTGACGAAATGTTCTGATTCACCATTTGAACGCGGATGATACGGTGAAGTCCATATGTGCTGAATACCAAATCTTCGACAAAATTGCCGAAATTTCCCACAGGTGAACTGAGTACCATTACCTGACACTATCTGTGAGGGTACTCCAAAACGAGCGAACAGCGATAAAATATGAACAATCATTATAGCCGTTGCCGACTTTACTGATGTTGCCTCAGCCCTCTTCTTCTTCTTCTTCTTCTTCTTTCTCCTCCTCCTCTTCCTCCTCCTCCTCTTCTTCTTCTTCTTCTTCTTCTTCTTCTTCTTCTTCCTCCTCTTCTTCTTCTTTCAGCCTGGTAATTTCACGGCTGTCATTCCCATTGCTCTTACTATCGAAGCTGTGTAGTCAGCCGCCAGGAAAAGATGCAGTTAGATATCCAAGTGTTTGAAAGCCAAGGAGAAATAGTGCATTTTGAGCCGCTTTTTGAAGGTGGAAAGTGAATTTGAGCTACGAAGAGAGAGTGGGTGTCGATTCCATTACCTGGGGGCAGAGACATGGAATGCACGCATAAAAGCATACGTACATGCATATATACACATATTTACTTGTTTTACACTTGTAATAACTTGTTTAATTATTGTTTAGTTAATTACTAATTTACTTAATTGCTTACTTACTAATTTACCTACTTTCTTGCACGAACAAGCAATGCAATGCCAAGCATATAGAAGAGAACGCTATATCTTTTGGTATATGAGCTGAGGCTAAATTCCTCAGCTGAATATATTACTGCTCATAGGTATACATCGCCTAATTATTCCACAAAAATCACACTCTGCAAATGCTTACAAATCATGGGCGTCGATCGCTATGGGGCAACGGGATATATTCCACCAAATGCCAGAAGTCACGTTTCCATATTCCTAGAGTAAAGAGATTATGACACAACGCATGACTTCTCTCGTAATATTCATTATTATGTTATGTCCCGAAGCACTGTGTCGTGAATATTAATTAAGAAGTATGGAAAAACATCTGGAACAGCCCATGTGTTAATGTTATTATTATTACTATTTTTAATATTTTAATATTTACCTCAAAATCAAACAGAATTGCGAATTTGAGGCATAACATAACATAACATGCGGCGGTAGCGTGTTCGCAGTTTTAGATAATATGGAGCCCACCTCGTGGGTTTGAAACTATGTTAATGATAGAAGCTTGTGGCCATTAAATTCCCCCTCGGAGGCTGACCACATAAAAAATTGTATAGTAGCTTTAGTGTGGGGTAAATTTTTCACCCCACAGAGTTTCGGAGCTCTTGATAGAGGTTAAATTGCTTCCAATTAACAAATTTAAATGCGCAATGGAGAGCATCAAGTTTCTAAGCAATTTTTCCAAATAAGAAATGCGTGTTTCAACTCAAGCTCATTCATACTTTTTAAAGTTATCAGTCCATACTTATATACATATTTGTTGCATGCTGTTTGTAAACAATTTTCCACTTAAATTGCAACGAACTCTCGTCTTTTTCGTTAGCGTCTGTAGCAACAACCTCTTTAACTGTTGGCTTCTCGAGTCTCTCCTTTCTAGTTTTTACCCATCGGTGCGATAAAATACTCTACTGCTGTCGTCACGAAAGGTTGATGACCGACTGATTTTGTTTTGAAACAGCACCCACGGCATACAGAGCGACATTACCAACTACAAACTGACCAGCGTACGCATCTCACTTACGCACTCCAGCTATAGGATTGTTACGAAGCCACATAACTGAAACGTTGCGCAATGTAATGTCGAGCAAACTGAAAAACATCGGCAATGGCCAACGGCGAGTTCCCTTAGACAAAATGCGGACAGCAAAGTTTGATGTCCATGTGCCCATGGATATATTCATGTGCCCATGAATCTATCCATGTGTCCATGGATATGTCCATGTATCTATTGATCTATCTTCTATTCATGTGTCCCTGGATCACTTCGTCTTGTTGCAGTCTACATGATATCTGGTTTGTAATCCATTTGCGAAACAACTTTCATGTCATGATGGGACGTGGATAGCATTGCTACACATTTTCTTTGGAACATGGGAAGTAGGCCTAATAGTATTTGTCCATTGAAGCCAACTGTAGTTGAATCATGCTTGTCAGCGATCAGCAAGTATCTCAGCGGGAAGAACAGCATTGTTCTTACGCTAAGTGTCAGCGATGATAAAATTCTTCTGAACAAATCTTGAACGCGTCTGCGTAAAGAAATTGTCCGTGGTAATGTTTGACCTGAGCCGTATATAAATGCGCTGATAGATATTCCTTATCACATGAGCTCCCTGTCTCTTCTGTACTTTATCAACATCTTTTCAAAGGTAGGCCTACATCTGCAATATGCCCGATATGCAGTGATGAACCTGGTAACGCATATCTTCATACCACATTTCACTGGTTTTAGTGGCATATACACAGGAATTGGATATTTACCTCTCAACATTATAGCATTTTATCAACGGCTACATAAGCTGACGTTCTGCACGCTGTCTGTTGTTTTGTGGCAAAATATCTGCCATATGTAGTTTCCTACATTGAAATCAAAGCCTAGGGCCCAGCCACACATGGTACAGCTACGAAGCTGTAAAATAATACATTGAATTATACGGGGAGGAGAATAGATGAATGGTGACACTTTTGCTCGAAGAACACAAGATCTTGAAAGAAGGGTCGACACCCGTAAGCTCCCGATATGTCGACTCAGCCTTCCACTCCTTAGAGGCAGGTGTAAAATGAGCGGGCGCCTAACAGGTTGCCGAGACGTGTGTTCTATAAGATCTTAATAATTGTAGTGTCATATGTTTCAATGTTACTTCCTGCGATTTGTCAGCGAGTTTGTCAATAAACACGAATATGGGCCCTATTATTAATAAAGAGACATTGGGGTGAAAATCACCCTAGGTTATGCTCCGAGGGTTAAAACTCAACGTAGCTATAGCGACTAGCCTTAACTAAAAAAAACAGTATTCATCATATTTTAATAGCAGTAAATATTAGAACTCGTTAGAATTTCAATATAATATGAGAAAGTAATTGACGATAACACACCTTGAATGATCTCTAATCCGTTGTGTGAAGTGAACTTGGATATAAGGGTTTGCGTTTGGCACATCTGAATAAAATGTTAAGCATATATTTTGTAACCATCTGAGTAATGTTATATATTAAATCGAAATAATTCTGTCTGTTCAATGCGCCAGAAATCAGTCACAGTGATCGTTAAAGGGGGCGTGGAGGTGGTATTTAAGGGTTCGTGTTAAGACGGACACGTTTATTTATCGCTCCACAAAGACAATACCACCCGAACTAAATGCCACAGCGAACGTCTGAGAAGCTGATCGAGAAGGTATAGCCTCAGCTTGACGGGGGGGGGGAAGGTTTTACATTGACAATGAAGCCTCAGAAATAGTCCCCGGCGCCGTCGCCATCCGCCATCGCCGCCGCCGCTAAGCCCTCAAGTCGAAACCAGTCGCTAAGCTATTGACTGCTAGCGACTTCGTTCACTTAGTATTTTGCTTGCTGTTTTAATCTCAGTTTTCAAGTTTCCATTTGACGAAGACATCAGCAGCAGGACATGAGCAACACTTACAATACAATACAATATTCGTTTGTTGAGGAAAACAAGCTGACATGCCCAGGGGCGTCTATCCCCCCCCTAAGTCATTGGAGCAACGTCCCTTTTCCCCTCTTCTTCCCCCCCTCCCCGGTCCCCCCCTAAAATGGTGGCAAACACATGGACAAATCTTTCCCCCCCTATTTCTTGGATGGAGCATTTGCTCCAAGGTTTCTATGGTGCAGACGCCCCTGGGTCACATGCCACAACTTGGTACATTATAAGAGAAAGTTTGCTCTATTAGTACAGAGAATACGGGGAAATAGTTGTTGTCTTTTTTTGGTAAATTGAATTCATGCATTCTGTGGATGGTGTTGATGATTAACGAAGAGGGGTAGTAAGCAGGGTGAGAATTGTCTGGGGCTTGGGGGAGTTCAACCCCCTGGTTTTTTTTAGGACCCACAGTTGAGTCTTCATTGCACACCCCTGCAGGTAGTAGTTTCCAACCTCCTCAGTACTGTTGTGCTAGTGTGATTTACCATTATTTGATTCTGAATCTGTGACAAAGTGAAGAAATTTCCATGGTGTATCATTCGTGCATTTTTGAATTTTCTCAACAAAGGTATTGATTTTGATTCGAGTTCGTCTTGCAAAACTGCTGGCGTTGAAATCTGTTGTTTTCAAATTTCGCTGACATCAGTTTACAAAATACGAATAAAATATACAACTCCACATGCAGTGAGTAATCTAGACGTCTTTGGGGGGGAAAGTTCCCCCCAGGATTGATGTTTCCCCCCAGAGGCGAGCAATATTACAATGTACAGATCGTCAGGGGAGGAAAAATCCCCCCCAGGATCGATGTGGATACATGGTTTCCCCCCCCAGAGAGATGGATTCCTAAAAAAAAGGTCATCAACTTTTTTTTGACAGAGGAAAAAGTAAAAAATTGGGTGAAGGACTAAAAAAAAAAAAAAAAGGTCATCAACTTTTTTCGAAGTTGAAAAGTGGAAAAATTTGGGAAAAGTCTGAAACTTTTTAAAGACGGAAGACAAAATTTTGTGTCAATTGTTTGCTCCCCCCAGAAACCTGGTTTCCCCTCCCAGACGAGGGGGACTAGATTAAACACTGCTCCACATGGATCAATGTCTAACTCCTCAGTCTTTTTTCTACAATTCTCACACTGGGAATAAGTACCGGAGTACATGGTTCTGGTTCTCTGCTACTGCCTGAAAGATGCACGCATCAGCAGTTTCGGCCAACTGGTTGGCCGCACGATCGGGTACTACTATAAATCCTTCTCGCTTCATTCGATTTATAAAGCGCTCAATTTCACGAATTCACAATAACATTAATTTCAGAGTCATTGGTCTGTCCCCTGTCAACATGCCCACATGGAGCGGAGCCTTTATTTCCATACTGGACCCATATGGGTCCCATCTAATGCCCGCGGAAATGATGGTACGGTCAGTATAGTATGCGGCAAAAATGCATTATATTGTTAGGTAATCAGGTACGTCCAATAAATTAGACGTACCTGATTACCTGTCGATAGCAAGTTGCTAAGTCAGTCGATAAGTCTAAGCGACTTAGTCGCTAAGCATGCGACTTGGTCGACTGAGTCGCTAAGTCAGTCGCTAACTCTTTAGCGACAGACTCCGGGTACTACTCAGACCTAGCGATCTGTTTACGCCCTTGATCCGGAGAAGCAAGGGTTAAGAGCGTCTTTGAGACGCATGCCCTCAATCGCCGAATATCTCTACTATCTACCGCTCGTTCGAGCGATGGATTTCTGTCCAACGCGTATCTGGTCGTTCGAGAGATTTCCGTTGTGGCATATGTGACGGACTGCTGAACGGTGAGAGGACGACGTAAACCATCAGCGCTGGATCACATGTCCTATCTTCGTCCCTCAGCCTTAATTCCACGTGTTTCAGGAACTCTGAACTTGCTGCCATCATTCTGTCAACTGCATAGTTGGGAAGCTGTTGGTTGGACTGAGAGGCGTAATTTGTGGCGGTGCGAGGGATACACGCACTTTTTGGACTGGGGGTACCATACCCCCACTTTTTGAACAATACCAATAAATATTTTATTATTGTGCCTTCCCAGAGATCGCAGTCTCCGTCTTCGTTTGTGCATGTAAGAAATTGGTACCCCCATTTTTTAGACCAAAGTTACGCCCCTGGTTGGACTCGACGTTCGTACGCGTGCCTGTTTGTGTTAACTGACAGAAGTCCTGAATTCAAGGACATCGAGCATCGTTTAGGCTGTAGCGTAGATAACGCCTCTGGTTAGTTTCATGCGGTGGCGCAATATAAATTTTCTTAATCAATAAACAAATACGCACAAACATATATATGTGCATAGCTATTTTATATATATATATATATATATATATATATATATATATAATCGAGACGCTAAATCGCCAAAGGCGCTACAGAGAATTGAAGGTTGTTGTTGGGGATGGCCGACGTTGATTGCCATGCAGACCTCCTCGAGAACCCTTAATAAACGCCTAATAATAACGAGACCAGACCCCTCCCGTCCACCCTTTCTACCTCCGTTGCTCTCAGATGTATTCATTAGCATTGCAACGAACATCTGGAGGCAACTAAGACTCCTGCTAAACACTGCGCATGCGCGTTCGTCGTCTCTGCCTCCTCCTCCTCCTCCTCCTCCTCCTCCTCCTCCTCTTCCTCCTCCTCCTCCTCCTCCTCCTCCTCCTCCCGTTCGCAGACTGAACGCGTCTGAACTGAACTAATGACGGAAAATAACCGGAGAAATTACATCGATACATATCCATGTATGCACTCAGTCCTCCTACGACTAGGTTTGAAGAGGAGGAGGAGTAGGAGGAGGAGGAGGAGGAGGAGGAGGAGGAGGAGGAGGAAGAAGAAGAAGAAGAAGAAGAAGAAGAATAGGAAAGGAGGAGGAAGAGGAGGTGTAGGAGGAGGAAGAGGAGGTGTAGGAGGAGAAAGAGGAGGTGTAGGAGGAGGAAGAATAGGAAGAAGAGGAGGAGGAAGATAAGGAGGATGGAGGAGAAAGAGAAGGTGGAGGAGGAAGAAGAGTAAAAAGAAGAGGAGGAGAAAGGGAGGAGGAAGAGATGGTGGAGGAGGAAGAAGAGGAGGAAGAAGAGGAGGAGGAAGGGAGGAGGAAGAGAAGGTGAAGGAGGAGGAAGAGTAGGAAGAAGAGGAGGAGGAAGGGAGGAGGAAGAGATGGTGGAGGAGGAAGAAGAGTAGGAAGAAGAGGAGGAGGAGGAAGGGAGGAAGAAGAGAAGGTGAAATAGGAGGAAGAGTAGGAAGAAGAGGAGGAGGAAGGGAGGAGGAAGGGAGGAGGAAGAGAAGGTAAAGGAGGAGGAAGAGGAGAAAGAAGAGGAGGAAGAGGAGGAAAGGAGAAGGAACAGGAACAGGAGGAGGAGGAGGAGGAGGAAGTGGAGGAGAAGACCAATACTAGGTCTGTCTTTGACGGATATGGAAGAGAGGATTTAGAGAGGGTTGGTGGCGGTAGTCATAGAGAAAAATACACCGGATGCAGATCAGATGTCCAGATGGTTTCCGATGCAAAGCCTCGTCTGCCAAAAGCCCTAAAGAGCGAAAAGATGTCGGCAGAATATTTATATAGCGTCGTCGTAAAAACCACCGCTATGTCGACAGAACAGTTGGACATCGATACTCAACGGAGGACGAGCGAAAGACGCCGCTTAGCTGTCTGTTGTCAAATCGAAACGAGGCATCCTAAGACGATTGCTAACGCAGAGCTCGATCGAATCCCATGAAAGACAGCTTAGAGAGAGATAGAGAGGGGGAGGAGGCACTTAGGCGTAATACGAGACCAAACAGCATCGCTGGCACTCTGCCAACCCACAGTTGAGCTCTCGGTTCTTACCTCGTACTCAGCAACCCACCTGTTCATCATCTCGATGACCACCTGCTGTGTCAGACCTTTTGCAAATTATACAATCATCCACGGAAGCCAACGTCGCGAGAAACAGCCATGCGTTAGATCCTGCATTCGCGCAGAGAGCGGAATAATTTTATAATGGCGTTGCCTTGGAAGTTTATGCAAGCAAACTGTCGACTCCTTACTTAGCTGCAGTGCTGTCTGTCTCCATGTCACAATAAATCAGACATTGCTGATTATAAAGACTTTGCTGACATTCATCTCTGACAGCATGCTGCAAATATGTCCTTCTGTTATTGCAGATTGTTCATGTGATATAATAATGATGACAAGGCAGTATGTAAGCTCAAACCTTAGTGCTTCGTGATTATCCAACAGGCCCTATAAAGCCATACACATAAATACATACATACATACATACATACATACATACATACATACATACATACATACATACATACATACATACATACATACATACATACATACATACATACATGCATGCATGCATGCATGCATGCATGCATACACATGTAGTGTATTGTGTAGATCACACGGGGAACAAGATATATATTTATATGTATACTAATGTAGGGGTTGTCTTCTGTGGCACCAGATATTGGAGAGCATGCACACAAAGTCACAGATCACAGGGAAAAGACACAAAGGCAGACCAAGACTACACTGGATAGATAAAACAAATGAGGACGTAACATCACTTGGACTAACACTAAGGGGGCAACTGACTTGACAAATGACCGTGGACACTGCTATGTAGGTCGAAAAAGACGATGCTGAAAACATGGCATAACATTCAGTTTGTAGCCCATGCAGTGGATACATCCCTCACTGTGTAAGGACCATGAGCAAGTCATTCACGCCCAATTGCTCAGCATCAACGATGCTATCTTGTACGATGGTGTGTACATTTCTGAACTTTGGAAAGATGGCAATATCAAATACAGCTGTAATTGTACTATTGTATGTAAAGTTGGTTCTAGTTGACTTCGTTCTGTGGCAGAACCTCTGAAACTTCCATTCAGCAGAATCCAGTGTCACTTGCCATTCTCACCTCAGTTGAGACAGAATCCATTCCACAAGGAGCTAACACTCGTGCACTGAAAATGTTTAGGCCCTACTGATCGATAGCGTGGTGCACTCTGAAGCAATTTTCTGTGGTCTCCGCGGTTACCTTGCTCGTTGCTGTTTGAAAAAAGTCTTCACCATTCCATAGATTCCCTGCCACTAATAACTTTACTTCATTCCATTCATCTCTGCTCATTGGCATTTCCAACGCTGTCTGTACGCGGTCGTCCATACATGTATTCAAACTATCTCCATAGCTCCAGCTCCCTTTCCCAAGACCCGCTTGTATCCTTTCTCAAGCCACTCTACGTCTTACTTCAAGCATTGATAAATTACCCTCCTGTAAGTCCCTATTAAAATGCGGGAAGAAAGTAGGCCTATTGTTAGATTAGAAGGAAGAGGCTTGATATAATATAGAGGCGGGTGATGAGAATGGCGATGATAAGAAGAAGGAAGAGATAGGTAACGCAGAACAGCAGACGACCAGCAGTAGCAGTGGTAGTAATGGTAGTAGTAGTGGTGGTAGTAGTAGTATTATTATTATTAATTTTTTTTTGTTCCGAGGTAAACATAATCCCTCGGGCGTCACAAAAATTTGTCAGGAGACAAAAGAAAACTAGTTATTCTGGAATGGTTGCATCTCCTCCGGGTCGGGCTCGGGATTATCATCATCATCATCATTATTATTATTATTATTATTATTATTATTATTATTATTATTATTATTATTATTATTATTATTATTATTATTATTATTATTATTATTATTATTATTATTATTATTATTTTATTTTTTTTATTTTTAGTAGTAGTAGTAGTAGTAGTAGTAGTAGTAGTAGTAGTAGTAGTAGTAGTAGTAGTAGTAGTAGTAGTAGTAGTAGTAGTAGTAGTAGTAGTAGTAGTAGTAGTAGTAGTAGTAGTAGTAGTAGTAGAAGAAGAAGAAGAAGAAGAAGAAGAAGAAGAAGAAGAAGAAGAAGAAGAAGATGATGATGATGATGATGATGATGATGATGATGATGATGATTATGATGATGATGATGATGATGATGATGATGATGATGATGATGATGATGATGATGATGATGATGATGATGATGATGATGATGATGATGATGATGATGATGATGATGATGATGATGATGATGATGATGATTATGATGATTATGATGATTATGATGATGATGATGATGATGATGATGATGATGATGATGATGATGATGATGATGATGATGATGATGATGATGATGATGATGATGATGATGATGATGATGATGATGAGGAGGAGGAGGAGGAGGAGGAGGAGGAGGAGGAGGAGGAGGAGGAAGCAAAAGAAGAAGAAGAAGAAGAAGAAGAAGAAGAAGAAGAAGAAGAAGAAGAAGAAGAAGAAGAAGAAGAAGAGGAAGAGGAAGAGGAAGAGGAGGAAGAAGAAGAAGAAGAAGAAGAAGAAGAAGAAGAAGAAGAAGGATGATGATGAGGGGGAAGGTGGAGCATCGTTTCCAGTTATTCCTTTCGTTGCCTCTCTGTGTTCACTTGGCGTGAGTATTTAATTGTCGAAACCGGGCAGAGCTGACTGAAGCGCGTCTCCTTCTCTGCTTCGCTGTAATTACGTCCTAATGAAACGTGCATTGTGATCGCCGTCCCCGCTGATATTAACGGCGCCACGTCCTTCTCCCCCACCCATCCCCCTACGCTACCGCTGCTGCTGCTGCTGCTATCGCTGCTTCTGCTCTGGCCCTCTGTCGACGTCATCAGACGTTAATGGATGCTTTCGTTGTTACTAATTCTGCGTCTGTGAACAAATGCAATTAATTAGCATGCGTTAATGGAAGGGACGCGACCTCCCATCAGTCTCCGGCTCTTCTCCTCTTCCAGCGTCCCTCCCTCCGCCGGCCGCTGCCTCCATTCATCCCTCATGCGGTCAGTCCTTCCATTGTCCATCTGTTCCGTCGATGACCGTTCGCTGGCTTTTCGTCAATGCAACACCGAGATTACGATTACGATTATGATTGCAACGATTATTATGAATCTTCCGCGGTCGCCGCAGATGAAAAGCCAGTTGGAGAGAGTTGGAACTGAGGAGGAGCAGGAAGAGAGATGAGATGTAACAGCAGTAAGATGAGGAGGAGCAGGAAGAGAGATGAGATGTAGGAGCAGTAAGATGAGGAGGAGCAGGAAGAGATATGAGATGTAAGAGCAGTAAGATGAGGAGGAGCAGGAAGAGAGATGAGATGTAGGAGCATCAAGATGGGGAGGAGCAGGAAGAAATATGAGATGTAGGAGCAGTAAGATGGGAAGGAGCAGGAAGAAATATGAGATGTAGGAGCAGTAAGATTGGAAGGAGCAGAAAGAAAGATGAGAAGTAGAAGTATTAAGATTAGGAGGAGCAGGAAGAGGGGCAGTCGTAAGAGGATCAAGAGTAGAGGAGGAATAGCAGAATGGTGAACAAGGTGATATGGAGCAAGAGGGAGAGCAGAGATAAAAAAGCAGGAGGATGAGCAGAAATACGGGAGGGAGAAGGATAAGGCGACTAAACACGATGGGTATACCTAAATGAAAATTACTTAAATACAGAAGTAATCACGGAATATGAAACCCAGCTAGGTCTATCGCTTTCTGTGTCTGTCTCTCTGTCTGTGTCTGTGTCTGTCTGTCTGTCTGTCTGTCTGTCTGTCTCTCTCTCTCTCTCTCTCTCTGCAGATCGTTTGCACAATCGCTAGTTTCATGTTTCGAGGCTGCGGTTTTTTGGCCGGTTTGTCTTCCGTCTATGACACTCTATGTGGTAATTTCTTCTGTTCTTGTTTTCAATCGGAAACTTTGAGACTGCATGGTCCGTTTCCAGGACAAACAACTGTCACGCGATCTCATGTGTTACGTCTCAAGGAGTGTGAGTTGCTGTCGTTTCATAACATTTTGATAAATGTTCTTTTTTTATTTGAAGAATGGTAATCTATTTTATGGTTAAAGTGTAATGTATTGTAACTAGAAATATATACATATCTATCTCGTCTTATTTATCGATAGATAAATTATCTGAAGACGTGTGATGTGCTGAACATTAATTGTCTCAGCGTCATTTGCTTTTCCTTTTAAGATATTAACAATTTTACATCAGTTCTAAAGTGAAGCCTGAAGCTGTTCTAATTTTTAAATTCGTGCCTCAGCTTGCTTTCTGATCTGAAGAGAAGAGTAGGCCTACATTCGACAGAGCGGTGGCCGTTTGTCAATTGATGCGTTTGCCTTTAATTTCTGCGCATGGGTGTTGGAATCGCGGTTCTTCAGTCAAATTTGTGCATTAATTTTTAAACATTGGCAGTTTTACAAAGTTCAGTAATAAAACTTTTAAATCTGAATAAAATTACATAAAAATATTAAGCGTCATACTTTTTAAACCTTACCACCGGAAAAACTTACCACTTTTCTGTTAAAGAAGGTTTAAAGCAAAAGAAACATAGAGCCTAATTAGACAGCCATCTGCATGTTATTTAGCCCACTCACAGACTTATTCTCTGAGCAGTTTATCGATAGAGGAACTGCAAGACGATCAATTGCCATTTTTTTCGTTGCATCCTGGATTCAAAAGAGGGTGCCTCGTGCACTATGACATTCATTAGCAAGTCACGCAACCAGTAACGAAGATGTTTCCATGAGAACTAGCGTAGGCCTATACTCGGCGCATCTGTTGTGCATAGCAGCCTGAAGAGAGCAGAGGACGGACGATGAATGCGTGCAATACATTTTTCCTCTACAGTTCAGTACTTCATACTGAGTCGGAAACAAACTCTAAAACTGGGTCAGTAAAGGACTGATTGTAATATAGGGCACAACCCTTAATTGAAAGGTTAATGAAGGCGATTAAGCATATATTGTAAAAGCCACCAATGGTGTCTGCCAATGGACTACTATTAAGACTATAATTGCTCTCACTCATACTATTCTCACCCACAGTATGCTTTCCATTGCTCTTACTACTGCCTACTATTATTGTTGTAAGGACGAAACCTGCTACACAATTTATAATTATTTTCTTGCCCAATGTAGAAATGATTACACAGGACAGGACTTCATCTGAGTGAACATCACCTGGAAAATGAAGGAAAACTCATCAAGATCCGTCGGATCATGGCTTGTTATTAATAACTTATTATTATTCTCCTTCTTGTTATTGCTGCTGCTGCTGCTGCGCTTGCTGTTGCATTGATATACATGTAAGGCAACGTTAGAAGCGAAGGTGACTGTTAGAAGCGAAGGTGACTGTTAGAAGCGAAGGTGACTGTTAGAAGCGAAGGTGACTGTTAGAAGCGAAGGTGATTGACGAAGTATCAATCAATATTACTAAGCTATTTTGGATGTAGGACATTCTCGAGTTTCTTATACACAGTGATCCTCCTCTAATAGTCTTAGTGATCAGAGATTCCAACCACAAGACGAACGCTTAACCACACGACCATTTGATACTTGTTAAATAGTCGTATGTGTCTACCATACATCATGTACATATGCTATACTACCACATACTACATAACTTATTGCACATATCCAGAGAGGGATAGTTCTGTTGATGTGTAACTGTGAACCAATTCAGCAGGGTTGGCCATAACTGTTGAACTCTTGAACAGCTACTTCATCTGTCGCTATTCAAAGCATTATCTCAGCGTGAAGTTAATCTACATCATCAACAACAGCAACAGAATCAACAACAACAGGATTTAAATCAGTCGATTGATGGCGATTGTTACAAAGGTTTCTGTCAAGCACACACTTCAACAATACGTTCGTTCCTCAATCAAACTCCGTGCACCTGGGTTCACCTTATAAGCTTTGTCAGTTTATCACTATTTGTCTGGGTGCCGTTACGTCTGTCTTTCGTCTGTTTGTCTGTCCGCCTACGTGCATGTCTTCGTCCGCTTGGAATGCTTACGTGTAGCCCACCTGAAAAGATTAAACTGATTGTAATTCACAAGAAGAAGAGAGACGAAGAAGACTGAGAATCCCATGTTCGTTAGATCTTGGATTAGATTGAGTTTCATTCACGAAGCGAATGCCTTCCAAGTTGGTCGGGTTCGACAGTCGCAATTGGATCCACACAAGACAAGCTACACGCATCAGGACCAATACGCAACCAGACAAATACAAAGTCAATGTGCCCAGCAGGTAGACACTGTATCTTGTCCGTCTACGTCTCTACGATGAAAGGCAACGGTCAACTATCAGACACTGCAGGCCATCGCATTTGGCTTCACTTGTCAGAGAAATTATGTCCGTGTGCAATATTTAAGCGCAACTGTCGTGCTTGTTTTCAGCAGAGATTGGCTTTTCACGGAGTGTTTTTGAAGCGATCAGTATCACTTTGTTGTCGAGTGATTCGAGCGATGACTTGAGAGGAAACAGTGTCCGCTGAAATCATGTTTTTCGGAATTGCAATTACATGTTAGAATAGAAGACGCAGAGTATTTGTTAACTTATTAAACGGAATGGATTTCCAAATTCAGACGACGACAGCACGAGTGTCATGCCTGACAAACGAAAGTGACGACGAGTTTCATGTTATGTCTGCAGTGTGCGCGTGTGCGTGTGCGTGCGCGTGCGCGTGCGCGTGCGCGTGCGCGTGCGCGTGCGTGCGTGCGTGCGTGCGTGCGTGCGTGTGTGAGTGTGTGTGTGTGTGTGTGTGTGTGTGTGTGTGTGTGTGTGTGTGTGTGTGTGTGTGTGTGTGTGTGTGTGTGTGTGTGTGTGTGTGTGTGTGTGTGTGTGTGTGTGTGTGTGTGTGTGTGTGTGTGTGTGTGTGTGTGTGTGTGTTGATGTCAGTCAGTCCGCTTCTCGGCATCAATTGGAGTGACAGTTGTAGTCTGAGCGAGACATTTGTTTGCCAGAAGAGAGAGAGAGACAGTGAGAGGGAGAGACAGACAGGCAGACACACAGACAGAGAAATGTGTAAAGAGAAGGAGGGAGAGAGAGTAAGAGGGAGAGAGGTAGAGAGAGAGATGCATCCGACGACAGTAAACTGTGCGTATAAATTTGCACATTTACAGCAATCAACAAGAGACATTTGTTTGCTAGGAGAGACAGTGAGAGAGTGAGAGACAGAGACAGAGAGAGGCCAGTGTCATTCGCGAAACGTCAGTCAGGTCCTCGACGACTCTGACCAAACGCATAATGCATCCGATGACAGCAAACTCTGCGTATAAATTTACACATTTGCAGCAATCAACAAGTGTCTTCATTTAAACATAGGCTATCAAGTACACGCACTAACACACAGGCAACCAATTGCATCACTAGCTCATGGACAATCAACAAGTACACTGTGTCCCAATTGAACTGATGCCCTTCTTGTTTTGGCAGTAACTCTGCCAATTCTAAAAGTAATTCATTAAAATTTTCTACATTGAAAGACGAATAAATTATCAATACATTTCGAAAATTTCATTAAATTCTATCAACCGGGTCCAAAGCTATGCACATTCACATTTGGACAAAAATATTCGAACTTTCCAACATGTAAAAATTCATTTATCTTTTTTATTAAACTTTACAAGTTGACAAAATCATGAAGACATCAACATTTAAAATTAATTTGAGTCAAATGTTGTTCTTCAGAGTTGATGTTCAAAATGCCCGCCATTAGCTCCAATACATGCTTTAAGGTGATCTTGCCATTCATTGATTGCACGATCAACAATTCCTTGATCAAAATGGAAATTCCTCCAAAATTGCTGTTTGAGACGATTAACGTCGCGTATGCAGGTTTGATAAGCACGTTCCTGGAGGATGATCCATATCTTGTATTCGAGCGGATTTAGATCAGGGCTATTGGGGGCCAAAGAGTTGGTGAAATAAAATATGGAGTTTCTATCGACAGCAGCTCAGTGAGCTGGAGCACTGTCTTGCAGGAATATGAAATTCCTTCAAAGACCTTTTTGCTTCGTAATGTTTTTCTTGTCTTAAAATTTTAATCAAACTCAAGTCATCTTTATTGAAAAGCATGTTCTTTCATTATCGTCTGTTTAAATAGAAATGAAGTCATTATGACGTCATATATTTAGTAAGTAAGGTATGCAGCTTGCACAAAACAATTTTTATCTTTTACAAGTTGGAAAGTTCAAATTTTGTTTGTCCAACTTTGAATGGTCATAACTTTGGACTCTGCTGATAGAATTCGATGAGGTTTCGAGAAATATTGATAATTTATCCCTCTTTCAATCTATAAAATTTCATTGATTTATTTTTAGAATTGATAGATTTATTGCCAAAAGAAAAAGGGTATCAGTTCAATTGGGACACAATATACATTGAGTAACGAAACAATAAATGGATAACATGGAGAAAGAATTAACTGGTGATTACTTAGCGCAAAAAATTCTTCTCACTGGGGCGAAATCCTTTACCGTGCAAACTATAGCTCCAATTGATGTTTTCTGTATTATACTCTGATGTTAAGTTAGAATATATTGATACGTTAGTGTCAGAATCAGAATGCATAATTCATCGATGCGAATGAATTCACTGGTATACTAGCCTTCTTAATTGTTGCGGTGTTTGTTTTTAAGCTCCGTTAAGAATTTCTGTTACTAATCATACAGAAAATTCTGCTGCAGATCCTCTAAGCGGTCACATGATGTCTTTACTGTGTGTTTTCCCAAAACACGATTGTCAGAAGGTCCATTAAAATATCGAAAAGGCTGCTGATGTCATTCTTGGCGAGTGTCGACTATTTACGATGTTGGAGGACAAGTTGCACGTGATTGGTCAAGTTGTCATTGCTACTAAACACATGTTTTGTATTGATTTGTTGGTAGATACTCTGAATCATCTATTATCCATATGACCTTACCTTAACCTATCGGTCACGAAGGTCGCACGTGCCGGTTGAACAGCGGAAGTAAGTAGAAAGCGGTTTTCCTGGTATACTGCCATTTTCTCTAAACAGGCCACCGGAAGTGTCCCAGTGATCTTTCAGGGCTTTCCTAGCAGAAATTATCTTTCGGCTCGGGACATTCAGCATGTATGCACACATACAGTCACATTCATCAGGTCCACCGCAGGTCTGCATCCTGCCCCTTGCAGCAGCTGGTGGCCTTCTATGTAGGCCCAGTCGGGGTTCCATGAACGTGGCTGTCAGGAAATGCTGCTTCTTTATGTACGATTCTAGAGTTCGCCAGAGAATACGTGCCCAATAACACTACAGTTGGGTCCGAACAAGTCAGAGTCGCCCGCCGTTTGAGAGAATTATGTCAGGACATAAACTATCGGCCGGCCAATACCAAATGGACCGCGGTCACAGACGCGCGCACATACACACGGATACGTAGAGACGGATCTCGCTAAAAACCAACAGATTTTGACTGCTGTGCTTGAGCGACGTCAATATTTGCCGTTCGTTAAACGCGGCTCCGGCGGCGATGGAGGTGGAGGCGGCGATGGAGGAGGCCGTGACTGCGGCGGCGGCGACTCCTGACTCGTGTCCGACCGAGTCCGTTGTGTTTCTGTTGCCAAGCGGACAGTCAGACACGAACATTTGCCATCGATCTTCTGGCTCCACGGGCGGCGCCGCGGCCACTGCCGGCGCTTGTACGTCGGCGCTGCTTCGGCATACTCAAGTGTATGTCACCGGCGAGAAATCATTCTGGTTGCAAAGCTCCTCCATATTACGCTGTCTCCATTATCTGGACATATACAAGTGCCCGGCTCCGCTTTCCATAACGCTGACTTGATTATCTTTTAGCTCACGACAGCCAGAATATTGCCTTTAACAAGTCAACGGCGTTGGGTAGAAACCACACATTGTTATGACTTTCGAAAGTGTAGGACGATTTGACATAGAGGTTTCGGATTGTTTAATTTAAATACCCTGAATTTGTTTTCTATTCTTTACTCAGTAAATTTGATGCCACTTATTTTAAGCTAACATAATATATGAAGTAAAATAGATCAATTGCATACTGTGAACTGAGTTTCGTGTACAGTCTTACAGTGCGAGATATTAGCGTATATATTTAGTGCGCTTACTTTAGTTTCACGTGTATATGTATATATGATAAATGCATAACGTTTAATTGTACTGTCTTAGTGACACGCGCGGCCGGCCGATCTGGGCAGCGGCGCGCTATATGTATATTATTAGATTTCGCTTAGGCGCACAGAAGACAGGTGTGTCAAGAGGCGCGAAGAATTATGCTGACTAGAGAAGTTTGAATTCGAGTGTGTTCGCTGTAGTAGTGTGGCTGACTAGTCGAGTTGTAATCGAATTGAGTTCTGTCTGTTTGTTTCTTATTAAACTGAAAAGATATTAAACTGTGTTGCTGATTAATTCAGGTTATACTTATACGTAGAATTAGTGTTCAAAAGGTGAACGTTAAATAGGCGTTAAGTACGAAGAGAACAAGGATTTAATCAGAAGGATTGTCAACGGAAGGATTGGGTTGACATTATTGGTGGCAGCGGTGGGATTCGAACCCACGCCCCCGAAGAGACTGGTGATTAAAGAATTTACAACGGTGTTAGAAGAATCTACGACGGTGTTAGAAGAATCTACGCGTTGTTGCTGTGTGACGAGTTTACGATATCAACGACGGTGGAACACGAGAAACGGTATAAAAAATTTCGTTGTTTTCCACGAACAAATATAAAAGAAATCCCGTTTGTTTATCGATTCACACACCAAGAAAAACCGTGACTTCTTTGAAAAGAGAAATCACCAAAGTAAACAAGTAAGATGGAGAAACTAAGTGCTGAAAGACAAGCAGATATTAAGAAGATGTCTACGGAAAGGCTGAAACAGCGTTTGTTGAAAGCCGGTTTTAAAGAAGAACAATTAGAAGGTATGTCACGTGGTGACATGATACAGGAACTCGCTGAAGTGTGGGTGAAAGAAGAAGTCGAAGAAGAAGGTGCCGTTGGCGGTGCCGTAGAAAAGGCTGTTGAAAAACCTCCTGCGCCTATGTCTATGGAGATGTTGATGCAGTGGATGATGATGAAAGAAGATAGGGAGGAGAAACGGAGACAAGAAGAGAAAGAGATAAGACAGGAAGAATTGCGTCGTCAGAGAGAGAAAGAAGAGAAAGCAGAGCGTCTGCAGAGAGAGAAAGAAGAGAAAGAATTGCGCTTGCAGCGAGAGAAAGAAGAGAAAGCGGAACTTGCAAGGCAAGAGGAATTGCGCCTGCAGAGAGAGAGAGAAGATAAAGCAGAACAAGTGCGTAAGGCAGAACTGGAATTGCAAAAGCATCAGTTTGAGATTCAATTAGAACAGTTGAAACGAGATAGAGAAGATGCTGAAAGAAGAAGACTGGAGCAGATGATTGAATTTGAAAGAGCTAGAAAAAGTGATGAAGAGGTTCGTCAGCAACAGATTGAAGCAAAGAGAATGCGTGAAGAAGAAAAAGAAAAAGCGCGAACGTTAGAGTTAGAACGCGCAGAACAGATCAGACAAGAAGAACTCAAATTTCAGAAAGAAAGTTTGGAAAAGGCAGAGACAGAAAGACAAGAACGTCTGAAACTGGAGAAATCAAAATTGACATTGAAAGAAACGCAAATGAGAGAAGAACGAGAAGCAGAAAGAAGGAAACAGCAAGAAAGTGAAACTTTGGTGTCAAAAATTAAGAAAATAGGTGATGCAATGAAGCATGTATTGCCTCAAATGCCAACTGATATGATGGAGGTGCCATTATATTTTGAAACAGTCGAGAACGCATTTCGTAGTTTTGCTGTGGAAAAGCCGTTTTGGGTGAAATTATTACTACCATTGATGACGTCGAAAGCTCGAACCGTTCTGAATAGATTGTCATACGATGATCTAGACAATTATGATAGAGTCAAGCAGCACTTATTAAAAGAATTTAAGTTGACTTCGAGAGAATACAGAGCCAGATTTGTGGATGCTAAGAAGACAACAGAAGAGACTTATACGATGTTTACGGCAAGACTGAAGAACTTGCTAAACTATTACGTGAGAAGTCGAAACGTGAACAGAGAGTATGATACGCTCTTTGATTTGCTGGTAGCGGATAAGCTAAAAGAATGTTTACCGCCAGGTCCACTACAGTTTGTATTGTCGAAGGAAGGAACTGACTGTCTCCAAGCTAGTGCAGTGGCAGACTTAGCAGACATTCATGTAAACAATCGAATTGGGTTTGCGATCCCAAATATAAACAGTTATCCTTCTCAACGTTCCGTAAACCAAAGCCAGAGTGGAAAGTGGAAAAGTAATCCAGAAACAGGGAGTCAGTTCAAAGGTAAAGAAGTCAAGGCTAATGTCCCTGTACCCAATGAGACCAGAGAAGTGACGTTTGGTCGTCAGGGATTTAACAAATCGTCAGCGCCGTTTGCCAAGAGGGAAGGCAACACATCGTTTACGCAGTATAAGAGATATGAAGGAAATGAACAACGAGGTATTTCACAACCATACCATACAGTTGTGAAGCGTTGTCACAACTGTGGTTCAGACAAACATTTGGTTAAATTTTGTCCAGTTCCAGTGGCAGCAGCTAAGTCTAGCAGAAATCAAGAACACACAAGGGTGAATTTGATTCAAGCGGTTAGTGATACAGGTAATCAAACCACGGGTCAAGAAAACCAAGAGACTGAAGTAAAGTCAGTAATGAAATGTGGTATTCAAAAAGAAATTCTATTGGATGCTGAAAGTCAGAGAGAAGTCATAGGAAAAGATGACAGTCGAATATTGAAGAAATCGTTCTTGCAATATGTCGAGGTTGAAATTCGTGCAGTAGACGGTAAAGAGCCAGTGAAAGTCAAAGCACTGAGCGACTCGGGTGCAGAAATTCCGGTGATTAGTGAAGAATTACTGGAAGGCATGAAGGTGGAACAAATTGGAAAAGTGAATTTGCAATGTGTGGCAGGAGATGCCATTCCTGCGAAGTTAGTGAAAGTCGATGTTAGACTGTGTGGTAGTGACGTGGAAGAAGAGGGATTTCCGCGTAAAATCCAGTGTTCACTTACACCTTATGTCACCTTGATGTGTGCTAGTATTGCAAAGATGGGCAGTACAGAAAGATTCTTGTTGCATCCAGAGATAATTGCCGAATTAAAAGCCGTACCACAGATGAAAGTTAAAACGATACAAGGAGATGTGAGTGTACGAGCAAATGTAATGACGAGAGCGCAGAGTCGGAAACAGGAAATGGTAGATGTTAATGAGAAGAGTGAAACTGAAAGTTCCAGTGATGAGGAAAACGAAAGTAATGAGCAACGAAGCTTATCGCGAGATGGTGTAACATCAGAGATAAACGAGCAAGAGATGGCTGCATGCGAGAATGGCACATTAAATGAAACGGAAGAAGACAATGAATGTGATGTGGGGATAGGAGACTTGTATAGAGATGAAGAGATGGATGAAGAACAAAAGGTGCAGATTGCCGATTCGAAGAAGTTCGAAGAGCAACAGAGAAAGGATGAATCGTTGAAGCCGTGGTGGAAGTTAGCACAAGAGAAAGAATCTGAATTCTGTGTGATCAACGGTTTATTGCATAAGAAATATCAGATATTAGACCAGACGATATATCAACTAGTGTTACCAAAAGAGAGACGAATTAAAGTGATGGAGTTGGCGCATGAATCGGTATTTGGAGGACATCTAGGAGAAGAGAAAACAAGAGAACGAATAAAGTTGTCTTTTGTATGGCCAAAGATGAGAAGAGACATTGTGAAATTTTGTAAGTCTTGCGAGAAGTGTCAACTAAAGGCAAGGAGTTTGGTGATGGATAGAGTGCCCATCACTCCAGTCTCAAGAGAAGAGGTCGCCTTCAAGAGAATGACAATGGACCTAATAGACAACCCGAGGAAATGGCACAAAATAATTCCTTTCCATGAAAAGCATTTGAAAGAACTCAAAGAAAATACGGAGAAAGCATTATTGTTTGCAGAATTTTACTCTCAAGAAAAGCAATTACAATACACAAATCAGTATTACAAGAGAGCAAGGCACAAAGGAATTTGCAGCATATCGAATTCCTTTGATTTATCGAGCAGAAGTGGAACGTCAGATCAAAGAAATGTTAAAAACAAACATTATTAAACCATCATCGAGCAGAATGGCAAGCCCTTTGGTTATTGTTAAAAAGAAAGACGGATCTTTGAGACTTGCCTGTGACTACAGATACATTAACTCATTCACAGTGGATTGTAAATATCCGATGCCGATTGTCAGAGACGTTTTAAACAAAGTTGGAAAGTCTAATGTGATTTCTATTTTGGACTGTCGAAGTGCTTATTGGACTTGTCCTGTAAAACAATCTGATCAATGGAAGACAGCTTTTGTAACACATAATGGACTGTATGAATTTACTCGTGTTCCTTTTGGAATGATAAATTCAGGCCGAACTTTTGTTAAGGCGATAAATTTAGTTTTACAGCCTATAAGTGACTTTGCAGAACCGTATGTTGATGACATTGCTGTGCATTCTGACAATTGGAAAATTCATTTACAGCAGTTAGATGCATTTTTGATGCAAATGAGATTGCATAACGTTACCTTAAATTTGAAAAAATGCATATTTGGTAAGTCTGAAGTAAGGTTTATCGGTCATGTGGTTGGGTCTGGTAAGATAAAGATGAATCCAGACAGAATTGAAAGTTTGACTAATTTGAAGATCCCAGAAACTAAGAAGCAAGTTAAGCAACTGCTTGGATTTTTTAATTATTACAGACAGTTTATTAAGGACTTTGCACAGATTGCGAAACCTTTATCTGATTTAACTAGTAAACGTGTTTCTGATAAGATTGATTGGACTGTTGAACATCAGCAAGCATTTGATTTACTTAAAGAGGCTGTGCGATCCAAAGTAGTGTTATATGTTTTTGAAGTGGGAAAACCATTCAATTTGTACTGCGATAGTAGTGACTTTGCAGTCGGTGCTGTTTTAACACAGATGGACGACAAGGGAATAGAACGCCCTGTGTCATTTATCAGTCAGAAATTAACTGATACCCAGAAGAGATGGGCTACTGTGGAAAAGGAAGCCTATGCTATTGTTTGGGCTCTGAACAAGTTAAAAGAAATTATAATTGGATAAAAAATTTTCATTTTTACTGATCACAATCCTCTTACATATTTGACTGAGTCAATGTCTAAGTCTGCTAAACTTGTGCGTTGGGCGTTAGCCTTACAAACTTTTGATGTTGAGGTGAAGTACAAGAAGGGCAGATTGAATATTATTGCTGATTGTTTGTCAAGGTTATAAGTAATCGTAAGACTGTTTATTGATTAGCTAGATGTATATTTATTTCATGTATTTTGGTAATTTCGCAATTTTTTAAATTTAATTTGCTCAATTCCAGAAAAAGGAAGGAGGTAATGTGAACTGAGTTTCGTGTACAGTCTTACAGTGCGAGATATTAGCGTATATATTTAGTGCGCTTACTTTAGTTTCACGTGTATATGTATATATGATAAATGCATAACGTTTAATTGTACTGTCTTAGTGACACGCGCGGCCGGCCGATCTGGGCAGCGGCGCGCTATATGTATATTATTAGATTTCGCTTAGGCGCACAGAAGACAGGTGTGTCAAGAGGCGCGAAGAATTATGCTGACTAGAGAAGTTTGAATTCGAGTGTGTTCGCTGTAGTAGTGTGGCTGACTAGTCGAGTTGTAATCGAATTGAGTTCTGTCTGTTTGTTTCTTATTAAACTGAAAAGATATTAAACTGTGTTGCTGATTAATTCAGGTTATACTTATACGTAGAATTAGTGTTCAAAAGGTGAACGTTAAATAGGCGTTAAGTAGACAGAGAACAAGGATTTAATCAGAAGGATTGTCAACGGAAGGATTGGGTTGACACATACTGTAACAGGTGCGTTTAAAATTTATGGCTGGTTATGATCAAATGTATTAATTTGTATTGCGTGTTTTTTAATATCATGATTTCGAATCCATTCGCAAATTTAGTAAAATTAACCCATCGTTTTTAAGTACTTAGGCCTACACATGTAGGCCTAAGTACTTAAGAGTTAACATAGAAATTACTAATACAAAATACTTACGTTTAAGCAGAATTTAAATATTAACTACAACCTCTAGCATTTAAACTGAAACCAAAACTTTTCCACAGACACTTCGGAAACCACAGAAACGTCCATATCGCGTAAGCAGACAACCTTCGATGGTCCACTCATTCATAAGGATTTTGACAATCTTCAACGTCTCAATAACATCAGGATACCATGAAGCCAGAATTAAGGCAGGTTCTTCACCATTCTCAGCAGCCTGGCTCCTGGCACTGCTCTTAAGTACTTGCGGATGACGAGTCTGTTTTTTTTTATAACAACAGGTATCAGACTTTGGATTGACTTCTTTTCGTGGGACTATTTCTTTCTCATCACCACCGTTTGCATCATCATTAGAGTTATTTTAAGCATCGGATAGTATTAACGCGAACGCAGTACTGCAAACAAAGCAGAGACCGCCATCCGCAGAAACAGACAGACGGACAGAGACAGAGACAGAGACAGAGACAGAGATAGAGATAGAGACAGAGAGATGGGTCTCTGTCAGAGGAGACGGTGAACAGATTGAGAGGCGTTCACTGCCGTTCAGTCCATGCACTGGTGGATAACTTTTCTCCCGTTGATCGATTCGTTAAGAGGCGACGTCAATGGGATCGACTACATCAACCGACCTCATCTTCCCTTCAGCCGTAACCGGTGGGTCCTTGTCATTGTTCGGCGCTCAGTGGGGTCAGACCGCAAGGGTAAACAATCTCTCGTTGACGTCTGTTATCACTCGATCTTCTCTTTGCCTTTTGTCTGGTGTCCCTCCGTTCTGGTTCAATGAGCACCGACAGTAAACGCCATCGGCAGAATTTGCTTTTCCGAAACCTTTGTCCAGACAATATTTGCAGTACAGTGATTATGCTATGCCTAACAATCACATTAAACTCAGGCTGTAATCTAGTCCCCCTCTTGTGGGGGGGAAACAAGTTTCCTGGGGGGATTTTCCACCCCAACACATGTCTACATTACGATATTGGTGGATTCTGGGGGGGAAACATCAATCCTGGGGGGGAAATTTACCCCCCCAAAGACGTCTAGATTATTCACTGCATTAAACTCCATCAATCAAACTCTCTCTTTGTGCCTTCTATAGGCTAACACATCGTTTAGACGATAAAACTTTTTTATCCCACGATTCCTCTTTAGATGCTTGAAATGACACACATGCCAAACCTACATACCAGACAATTCTTCCAAGGATTAGAATACTTCGGTTCCTATAGGCCTATCTCCTTCGTTAACCGGTGTGTTCTAGGATGCGGTTTGTCAGCCTTAAGGTTACAATAAACGATCAATTATATAGTAGGCCTTCAATCGACAGTAAATACTCACGATATTTTTCGTAGATTATTAACCTGCTATACGATACAAACCTTGGCAATCTTTTCAGAAACGTTTTCAGACCCCAGAGCCACTATAGCGATGCTATAACAATGGCTATATTTTCTACCTCAGTGGAGAAGAGGGACCACTAGTCTTGTCGCTATCAGATAAGCTGGAAATTGTCCATTTCTACCATGATCATCGATTGCGTTAAATTAAGGCTCACATGTCTCAAAATAACTGTTCTGTATTGTGTCTCATGCTTAGTAAGGCCAACTTTATGTCATGAACGCATCTGGTGGAAGTAGATTGAATTTTTAAATGAGATTTCTCGCTGAATAATAATTTGTATTTTCCTACAAAAGTGCATAAAATTGGACCTAAAGTTCTTACATTTTTAGCCAGACTCCCTTAAAATATAAGATAATGTAGGCCTACACTGCTAGTCAGGGCTGTAGTGGTAAAATTTGAGGTGAGTATACGCTACCGGTGACCAGCGGCGTAAAAAAAAATTTGAAGACCTTTTTTTAGGAAAAATTTCTGACTTTTCACCAATTCTCAGAAAATTTTCAGACTTTTTACGATTTCGTCTCTGAAAAAGTTGATGACCTTTTTTTTTTTTTTTTTTTTTTTTTTCATTCGCCCTAAAAACCGTTGAAAACCTCTCTTTTTCGGAAAATTTTCTCTACAGAGGTAAGTATACGCTGTATACCCGCGTATACCCTCATGGGTATACGCTCTCAAATTTCTCTAGAGGTAAGTATACGCTGTATACCCGCGTATACGCTCGACTACAGCCCTGCTGCTAGTAAGTCTTTTTCCGACATGTGGTCCCAGTTTTCATCCGCAGTCACATTTATGCCACGAACCATGCATGGCAGATCAGCAGCTGCACTATAGTGTGTTCTGAAGTCTTTCAAGTTCTCCAAATACGTACATGTATGATGTACATGTCTTATTCTATATGATCCTGTTGATCTCTATGTCTTTTCTCTGAACAACCACAACCGGTACTTAGATCATAATCGGTACTTAGTATAGATCATAATTATGCGGTACTTAGATCATATGCGGTACTTAGATCATAAACGGTACTTAGATCATAAGCGGTAACTGGTAAGAAACGTAGTGCAGTTCTTAGATTGATATTGTACTTATGCTACTGTTGACAGATGCGGGTAATAAAAGCGCGGTTTGTGGAAGGTATACACGCAGCGTCCTTGGTTAAAAGAAAACGCAGAACTAAAAACAGGGTTTTCAAGGTGGATCGACCAACTACGTGAAAGGCCCGACACGGCATTGTTGATGTGCGTACAGAGCTAGTTTACTTTAAACCGTAAAAAAAAATTTCCGTGGACAGCCAAACCTGAAATGGCCAAAAAGGTTCCCACAATTAGCAGGAACATACCCTAATTGGGGGCATCGCCAGACCCACATCAAAATCGTAATAGATTCAATGCGCTCCAGACTATATAGGCAGCCAATGGAGCGAGAATCACGCATAATTATAGGCCTAATGCGAGAATGCTGAAATTTCGAAATGCCACAAACCAGCCTATAGCATCATGCGCTCATTCTGCTCAATGCCTTCCAAAGTTTCATATTAGACTGTTCTGCTCAATGCGCCCCAAAGTTTCATATTAGACTGTGAGCATCGAGGGATTATTGCTGTTCTTTTTGCAAATAGATGGACAATTGCAATCGGCGAGTATGAATACCATTAACGACCGTGTCATTGGAGACATTACTTAAAAAACAGATCCAAAATGATAACTTGGGCCCTGCCGACGGCGAAACGCTTTTAAAAAAACCTGATTGATTGACGTGGGGCAAATTATTAGAATCACAATTGCATATTGTGCGTCTTCCCGTGTCCCTACGCGTCGTGTTTCAAACAATTGAATAATCTACAATGAGAAACGCTGACAAAGATGACTTGCACATTGCTATCCATAAGCTGATAGCCAACACTTTAATCAATTTTTATTCATCATGAAGTCCTGCGCAGAATTGTCTTGATTTTCTAACATGTGTATACCCCTAAGCCGCCGCCGTTAGCCGCCGAGCCGAAAAAATGTCTGCAAGCCGATAAACCGCCGGAAATTTTACGGCTTAGCCGAAAAACCGCCGAGAGTTATTTCACGGCTAGCCGCCGGAAAAAGTTCGACTACAACATGCACAGACATGTGTTTATAAAATTTGCACGCTGGGTTACTAGTTTGTAGCCTATTTAGTGTTCTGTTTTGTAGGCCTGTGACTTTATGTGTGCCACTGGATGGTCATTTCTTCATGGTATTGTCTTACAGATGTTCTATTGTCTAATCAATTGCCTTACTGGAGCTCAGAACTCTCTATAGTCGATACACTTTTTGTACGAACTATGTGTTTCAAGCCGTAATTTTTTTTCCCGGATGCATTTGTAGCCGAAAAAGGCAGTTTACGCGCTTTTACGGCTAGCCGAAAAACCAGCCGTAAATTTGCTCAAGCCAGCCGTTAACCAGAAAAATTACGGCTTAGGGGTATAAACATGTGGCAAGTGGCAAAAACTTCGACTCTACTCTAATGACTTCCATAGCGCCGCTGTAATAATGTCTAGCATAAATTTCTACTTTCTAACATGAACTACGACAGGATCACTTGCTTGTCTTTTTTTTATCATTTTCGAATACATTTTATTATTCAATTAAAATTTTCAACGCAATAGGTCTACTTAAGTAACGTAACACTGGGACTGTCATTAGTTCAGTGCACCTGAACTTTAACCGTGTTTAACCGTGAGACACGAGACTGTGAGTTTAAACCTGTGCTGTCGTTTAAAAACTATAGGAATAACACTTGGTAAACAGTCATACCTGTGTATGACACGCGAAAGCGATACGTGACTATTATAGTAATCAGCTACCTACGTGTTGGCCCCTATAGCATAAGTTAATCTGTTTAGCGACTCATCCGTGCGTTCCATCGGCATGCTCTAAATTGTTGCATTATGTGTACTAAACTATAAAGCACTAATGAGGATGAATTCTTCCTCTAAGTTCATCGTGCCGGAGTTTACAGCATCAATTATAAGCATTAGGCCCTATAGGCACACCAATCGCCTACTATCTTAAATGCGTTACAGTGTTAATTTGGCTATTCGTAATCGCAAACAACAGAGTTCTAAAGCGCTGCTTTAAAGTTAAGCGTGAAGCATCAGATAATTCATGAACGCAAGAGAGGCAGAGCAGCTATTATAGGGCAGTCAGTGTGTGCAGCCATCGACAGTACAAGTACTTGGCAAAGACTACCTCCTTCGTAATATTGTTGCCATCGATCTATCATCTAACTGATCAGTCAGCCATTCTGCAAAAACATATGAATTTTAAGACGACTAAATTGTTCTCCAGTATTGTCTAGTGTAGAAAACCACTTAACCGAGCAATAACTCTTGATTCAGTGATTCAAAAATAAGCCGGATTAGCCTGACCGTCAATTTTACGGCAATTTAAAAGCAAAAGTCGCTGAGTAGCTCTAGCTTAACAACCGTAGCTTAGCAATAGTCGCTATAAGCAGTCGCTTCCATTATAGTCTGGTGCCGGCATTGTGGTCTTTGGCCTTTGTACTATGAAAGAACTTCGAAACTGCGAGTTAATCACGAAAGGTTGGCGCTCTTGGGTCTGTGTGTGTGTTTCAACACAAAGGCGTCTACGATCTATACTTCAGTCCCAATTATCGTTTATCCTACCTGCATGCATCCTGCAGAGGCAACCATTAGACGCCAATTTGCCACTCACGTCCTAGTTCTCGAAGAGACACGCCACAAGGCACAGAGGTTGTAAGATGGATTAACCATAACACAATTCGAGATGTCAGAATAGATGGACTGATAACAAAGCTACACACTGTAGACCTATTAACAAACTGTATCAGAAATCTGCACAACAAAATCAAATTATTACGTATCAGTGAAATATGATATTAATCAATTCTCATTGAAGTTTAGTTTTTGCCTATGATATCTTTAGTGTCGTTGTTTTTGAGTGAAATGAGATTTATTCTGAACGGAAAATTTAAACTGTTGCATTTTCTGTGTGTTATTCTGAAGTTTTACCTCTTCGATCTAAGCTAGTCGGTTATCTAGAAATTTAATAACGCCTTTGGTAGGCCAACCTTACAAAAGCGCTGCCTAAATGGTGTTAAATTCATTAAGAATAATATATAAGGCCACCAGTACGCCAAAGAGTGCTCAGGTAAATAGCAGCTAGAGTGGTCGGCTACCGTATACACCCGACAAAATCCCATCTAAAGGTAACAATCGACGCCGTGTTAGAGTAACTGGATCGCATTGCGTGGAGTATGAGGATGGTCTGCATCATACGGTAACCTCACCGTCCAGCAGACTCTCGTTGATGAGAGAAAACATGGCGTTCGGATATATTTCGAACAGCCACACAATGTCTGTACAGGACAAACATTCGTCGCCATTCTGCCTATTCGTCCCAGAGTCTCTCCGTCAGAGGCGGATTAAGGCATGTTCAACATGTTCGGCCGAACAGGGGCCCCCACATTCGAGGGGGCCCACACATGCAAAAGAAATTTTTTCAATATTTTATAATTATTGTTAAGTCTAATAGTAAAAATGAGCATCAAATTTCGGAACAAATTATTCGAAACTACTCATTTAATATACACAAATAGGCCTACACAACTTTCACACATGTGTGGGCACCTATTGGAGTTTCCGTTATAAGGCAGATTCATCTAAAAAATCAGCCAGAAATGCTAGGCTAGTAAGACCTTTTTACTTGCTTATTTAAACACTTACTTGGGTCCGCTCCCTACTTCCCTTCTTCAGGAGTTCGTGGATATTCTACTTCAGATTATATTGCGCTGTATGAATTGTCACATCAGTCCATTTATGAAAACGAGGTGTTTCATTTACAGAAACTTCCCAGTTTTAGTTAAATATTTGTGGTTATAAGATTCACAAGAATTACTATTTTCTGAATTTCATGGTGAACTGCAGTTGAAAGTTGATACCCAAATGAAGTTCAATGATACTCGTTGAACATCGATGTTGGCCAATGAAACCCAATAATTTCCAATTAAACGCAATTATAGCAGCGAAATCCAATGAACCCAATACTGTTCAATGAAACTGTGGCAAGAAAATAGTATGAATGTTGTTAAGAATTAATTGAATCATGGTGTGCACAAAGGCATTTAGATCTCTTTTTAACACACCAAAGAGTCACTTCATCTAGCCGGAGGTTATTTATTCAATGCATGATAACTCCGTTCTGCCACTCTTCCTTATTTCCAGGCTCAGCTGCTCTATTCGTGCGCTGGCTTGCAGACAGTTATAGGCCTAGGCCTACTGAATCCTGAAAACTGTACATTCTTTCAAACATACTCTACACTCGAGCGCCATTCTTGCTTACCCAATCCGATGTGCTTTATTCAAACTCCTGCATATGTCGCTTTCTCGCTTTCCTAACTCCAAACAAACTCCAAACAAACACTTCACAATAATTAAGCACAGAAGTCATTTTCTATAATTAAAATCAAATTTACGAAGCAAATAATGCAACCCACGATCGTTCTCTCACAATCCAGGAGATACACAAGCTACTCACCCGATCAATTCATTGAAAAATGAGCAGGGTCGAGGTCGCCATAGAAAATCGCGAACATTTACATTTATGGTTTACCATTCATAAACCTTATGCCGCAACCTGGTACGCATAACTTTTGAACGAAAGGAGACATTTAAAATTCCGTTGGGGACTTTCCCTGAATATGTTTCCTACAAATAAAAACGGATTTTGCTTCACAAAGTTACTTTTGCCTGACGCCGTGTGACATAACTTCACACTGACGTCACAGTTGAAATTGCATAAGATCAATGATTTATCTTAAAGTTTTGCTCTTAGAAGTATGACACTGCTGTCGAGTTATGATTTTTGTGAGGGAGGAATTTAAAAAACATATTTTAAACACCACTTGGCAGTTATTTCTAGCGGAACACGTGTTGTGACATCATTCACCACGACGTTTGAAGTGGTCATTTATATCTCCACAACCATAAGTCTTAGAAAAATGATCCCAGTTTCCAGATTAGGGTTTTCGACGACAAAGAATTCGAAAAGCCCATGTTTGGCCGAGGACCCCGGGTATAAAGGCGAAGTAACTGCAGGGCCGGCGCCAGAGTATTTGGCGCCCTAGGCGAACCTGTCGCAATGCGCCTCTGGCAAGTGCGATAACTAGGCCTAATTAATCGCACCTTTAAATAATCGCAGAAGGGCGCTAAACGTGAATATCTAACAGATCTACAAACGTACAGGGTAGTTTGAGAACATTTCATGACCGATCTGTGTCGGAATAGTACGCATTTTTGATGAAAGACTGGTCCAGAACAATCTTCTAAATCTACAAAGACACTGCCTGCTTGCGTTGAAATAGATATAGGCCTTTTAAAAATGACCAAGTGATTCTGCGGCATCCAGAGATTTGAGGTTACACTTATGCTTAGGCCTGAACTTCCATTCATTCCTGCATTAAGCAAATTTATAAGACTCTCTAAATCTGTGACTAAGCTTTAAGGAAAGACTAACTATGGAGCGAAACCGAGTAACCCAAAGACTGAAGTAACGATTAAGCTAACTTCTTATTTCAGTTTAAATTCATGGTTAACCTGTTCGACTCCTTGTATCAATTGGTTCCGCAGCACAAACACAGACAATTCGACCCAAAGATTTTCAAGAACTCTGGTGAATAATAAACGTTTGCTGAGAATAACGAACTGTTTTGTCACATATCGTTTCGTTAACAGTCTTCGACAGTAAATCGACATAAAAACGTTCGAAAACTTCATTTGTCGTCAACAAAATTCGAAGGAATCGTAGCCTTATAAATTATCGATTTGAAAATTCCTGAATATTCTTGTAAGACTGTTTGAGCCAGTTTGACGCGCTATGGCAACTTGCAGCTTAACCATTTTCGAGATGACGTAAACAATAAATTTATATTACGTCATGTTACTCGTTACTAGGCCTACGTCATAATATCAAGCGAATACGAAACGATGTTGTCATGTAATATTTAGTAGTGTGTTTGACTATTAGGCCTATTAGTAAGTAGTACAATACAATACAATACAATACAACTTACATGTAAATTATAACTCGCCTTAATAAAACACAGTCTTACTCAAAGTAGGGCCTACGCGTTACAATGCTGTAGTTAATAATAAATAAAAATTATAGTATTTAGAGAATAAATGAGTTTGAGTTTAGTTTTTAAAGTATTTATTGAAGTGGATCTTCGAACTGATTCTGATTAGCAACATTATGTTGTCGTTGCGTTTAAATCAGAAGGCATAAACCGATGGCGCCCCAAAAGAGCTGCAAGTCGTGTCCAGTTTAGGAGGTTAATGCATTGGAGTAGAGACATACAATTATGTAAATTTAATTTAAGCAGATATTTAGACCCCTATCAGGAGTTTTTCAGCAGCATAACAACTGTTGATACATAAATCTAATCTAAAAACTCGTAGGCTAAACATAGCCTCACTATCATTACATTGCAAAATTCAAATTAGCTCTGATTCTTTTGGGCTTAGTTCCAAACTTCTACAATAACTCGGGAAGCTGAATCTCGTACTGACAATCCTGAAAAGGAATGGATGAGAGAAGACAGTGAGAGAAAAGAGAATGAGAGACATAGTGACATCTTGCGAACTCAAATTCGCAACTCTTGTTATCCGCCGAAGTAGATTTCTCAGCCGACCTCCCCAGGTGGCGCCCTGGTTTTCATTTTGAGGCAAAACGTTGAGACAACCGACAGTGCTTTTGCGTACAAATTCCTCGTCATCAATGCCGACACCCGGCTGGTGTTAAAAGACTGCAGTGTTCCCAAGACTCCTAACGACAATTTCCATTTGGCAGGGCACAAAATGGACCACCACGCTGGCATTCTCCTGTGACAATATGCTCGCCCTTCTCTTTTCCAATTTAATCGGCAAAAGCTAAACTGTAGGCCCTCTACACGTTTTATATAGCGACCGTATGGCCTCCACCCTGCTGGTTTTTTTCAGTGAATTGATCGGGTGAGATCCTTCACCACCGCTGCCCGTTTAAATGGGCGCCACGCCATTTAAGGTCCGCGTTTACGAACAGTTATATAACCCGAGATTTGAATCTCTGAAACAAGGCAGCATCGGGAGGCGAACCGCGATCAGCAGGCCATCTCACACAGAAGCGCATGTGACACAGCCTACGCTCTAACTAATGCACTAACAGGGGCCACAGGGCGTAGCATTGGGCTATAAAGTAGGGGTACCAATTTCTTCTCCACTTTCGCTTTTCGCATGGAAACCATTTTGGACATTTTACCCTGCCAGTACTCTCATTAATTTTTGTGCCAATAAAAACAAGCCATCTTTTTTATTGCAGTAGGCCCCCTATTAGTTTAATATAGGGGCTTACATCACTTTTGTCGTGCTTCTTAACAACTCAGAAACGCTCTATATTTAGCCTAATACTCATTCATATCCAGTTGTCATGACAACGCGGCAGCCATCGAGGCAAACATTTCAAGCCATATTTAACCTAAAATATTTATGCTTTTTCTTTTAACACTTCAGGTAAAAATGAATTGAGTCAACTTCAAAAAAAATTTTCTCTCCGGAGTTGACCACAGAACAACTAATGGCACTTAAACTGTAAGATTATGAAACGCTGATGAGCTTATCTCCTTAACGGCAATTTTATCGTCTATGATTTCATCCACTCGTTTTCCTTTTACAACAATTGTATCCATTTTCCCTATCAGCAAAATCGGAACACTACGTCTATAAGTCAAAATCAACGACGCATTAAATCAGAGTGGTTTTCAAACATTTTGGACCAGGGACCCTTATTTTTTCTAGGCGGAGACACGGACCCAAGTATTTAAAAAGTCACATTTATCACTTAAAATTTAATCAAAATAACAATCAGACTATTTCTACAATACTAGCTTGCTCATGACGATGAGGACTATTATAATAATAGCCCTATAATAAAAGGTAGCCTAACACTGAATAAATTGTTATTAACTTCCTGCAGTAATTATGCAACACAGTAATTTTTAGGAAATCGGTAACATCGGTTTCGCCAAAAACCAGCAATGTCAGTTGGAGGGATGTGCTTGTTTTGCTCTGCTTTGGATAAGCACACCCCATGACAATTCTCTTACCTTTAGGCCTACTGAATACATTTCCAAACTCACTCGCATGCACTTCCTACTTTCACCTAAGGCGCCTTAGGCACCACCTTTATGGCAGAAGAACTCCACTGGCTCCCGCTTTCTGCCCGCCTCCAATTCAAGGTCCTCATCCTTATCTCTAAGGTTCAACTTGGGTTTGCTCCGAAATATTTATGTGACTTAATTCATCGCCCTCACTCTGCTGCTTCTCTTCGTCCTCTTCGTTCCTCTGACCGTTTGTACCCCCTCGTTCCCGTGTCAGGACTTTACTGGCTCAATCTAGGTCTTTTGCTTCCATTGGCCCTGCTCTTTAGAATGAGCTTCCTCCGTTCGTTCGTTCTTCTATTCTCTCAGGTAACGTCTCTTCCTCTTTTAAGTTTCTTAAAACTTGCTCTTCGTTGTTCTTCTCTCGGGGTCTCTCGCACTGGGAGCGCTTCTGAATGGTCCTCACGCTAGAAGCGCTTTATAAATATCCGAATACAATACAATACAATAGGCCTACATTGTATGTAGCACGACGTAGTAATAACAGTAGCGTAATTGTTTTAATCATCCGCTTTTGGTGTTAGTTTGTTGGTGACGTCATAGGTCTATGACGCTTCACTAGTGACATAATGTAAGAAAATAATATATACTACTGATGAACGTTGTTCTTTGTCGCATCGCATGCATATTCGCAAACTGGGTATAATTATTTAAACTTTGAGAATGCAATTATATCAATATTTAAAAAATAGCGAATCTGAAGGCCAAACGGCACAGTGTAAATAATTAGTAAATCAAAGCTGAAAATTTCCAGCGGTTCGATATGAAGTCTGCATATTCATCTGAAGTCCAAACATCAGGTTACCTACTGAAACTCGAGAACGTTGATCATCTTTGTCATTCGGACGAAGCCAAGATCCTAGCACAGGCACGAACAGGCCGCGGCAACCGAGCATCAAGTACTGTGGTAAGTCCTGGCTTTGGCCCAGTGTGTAACGATGAATAACTACCTACTAGGCCCCGGGTTTGCGACGAACGCCCGATTGCCCAGGTCCCCGATTACCCTTTCCCCGATACAAACTCCCCGATTACAAACTCCCCGATAGGCCCAACACCCCGACAGACCCAAGTCCCCGAATATGCAACTAATCCCAAGTCCCCGACAGGCCCAAGTCCCCGATTGGTGATTTAATCTACACGTAAGACT
Organism: Allolobophora icterica; assembly: GCA_963556255.1. Lineage (NCBI taxonomy): Eukaryota > Metazoa > Annelida > Clitellata > Crassiclitellata > Lumbricidae > Allolobophora > Allolobophora icterica. The sequence continues at coordinate 22,051,251 of OY744607.1, read as the reverse complement.
ATTTAGTGTCAGTCTGTATAGGCTAAAGAGGGTGACACCAATCGTCTTGGCCTTATCGGTAGACGGAAACAGAGTTGAATAAAGGCAAAGCCAGTTAGATTAATGTAAATAATATTTTTACTTGTGTACGTGTACCATTATGTAATTTGAATTCCTTACTGCACGCTGAATTCAGAAGACAGCTATAAGAGAATTGTCCACAAACTACTTCAAAATATTCTACTTGCTAAGGCTGACAAGTTTTTCAAAAATGCAAGCGCATTATATCCCTTATATTACTGCGGCACACTGGGCATGTTTTGCTGATTCCCCTTGTTGATGGTGCGCCAAAAAGAACATTAATACAAGAACTGCATGCACAGTGCCCGCATGGAATAATAGCTGTATCTGATCTTCCGCATTTGCAAACAGGGCACTCTGCAGAGATAGTTGTTTCTGGTGCCGACTCAGTTGCTGGCGATGCACTAACTGCTGCTGCCGATGCTGGCAATGCAGGTACTTCTGGTACTGCATCTGGTCTTATTGCATCTGGTCGAACTGGTATTGGTCTTGCTATTGTTGCTGGTGCTCTCGATCTTATTTCTGTTCTTGGTCTTACTGATCTGGCTGTTGTCGTCGTCGCCGCAGTTGTCGATGCTGCTGCTCTGCGCGAAGGTAAATCGCGTAGACAACGACGGCGGTTTGGTGTCGCTACAACTGCTACATTTGCAACATCTCCTGCAGCATTGGCATCAATAGAATCAGTAACAGCTGTCGGCACATTATACTTCGAAAATGTGTATGCAACGGAACGCAAAAAAGTGGAAATGTCTTTACGACCGTCAGTCAGATCTTGAGTTAGCGTACTTATACGCTTCTCATTCTCATCAATGCTTCGTCTGCGTCTCGGCTGTCTGTACCCTCGTTCCATACGGAGCAGCTCCAATTCGGTGTGCCGCTGCTCTTGTCGCAGCTTATGTAGGCAATTGTAGAAGGCTGGATGATCTGTTACAATCAAGCTTTGGAGTCGACGATGCCATGCTTCAACATGGTTGTTTGTGGTCGGCATCAGATTTCGGAATCTTTCAGCGACGTTCCACAACGTAGGTGGGAACATAGGTGGTCGTCTTACAGCAGTAACCCCCGAACCGCGAATAACCGGTCCATTTACGTACGTGCTGTTAAAATATTCAACAACTTCTGCCGCAGATACTGGGGCGGTTGATTGTATTAAAGCAAATCCATCTTTGACGCTGTCTGTAGGCAAGAATGCAAGTGCCATCAACATTCTGACATGAATGGCAAACTGTTCATCATCTCGATAAGTTCTTTTGTGACCCATATCGGCAACCTTCCTAATCACTGCCTGACACAAATGGAAGTGACATCCGTTAACAACAACGCCGGGGAAAACCTCTTGAAACGCATTAATTGATGCCAATTCAAAGTCAGTCGATAAGAACTTAGCTGAGAGATTTATCAGAAATCGCTCAGATGACAGTTGTACGAGCTTACTGAGCAATGCATTGTACATAGATTGTGTCCTTCTAGTTGTAAACATGACCACGAACGGAAACACTCTTCCTCGGTAAAATCCGTGGATTGTGAAAAGCTGAAGGAATTGGTGAGGGGCTGCGGAAAAAGTCCCGTCCGCCAACCATAGGTCACAGTCCTGTAACAACAAAAGTATCTAATGTTCATGAAATGTGTGAATCTTTACGTATATCAACCTTTTATTTAACCAGATAATGGTACGTAGCAACGACACAAGAGACGAAAAAACAATTGCCCCGGTCGCCCGTTTCCCTTTCTCCGATACAAACTCCCCGAGTACATACCACCCAATAGGCCCAACACCCCCACAGACCCAAGTCCATTATCATTATTGTTATATTAAACAGCCATCAATGTTCACCGCACAGAGATGAATAATATGCTCATCAATAAAATGATGCAAAAGAAGCACTTAGGCCAAACACCAGCCTCGTAGATGATTAAAAATGAAAAGTTTGCAATGCCGGAGTTTATTCATTTAGTTCAAAAAATATAGGACGCTCATAAATATGGATCAGTGTACACATATATAATGAAATAATTGTGTATCAATAAGTAACATATTAACATAGTATGAAATACATTGATTACAGTAATACAATTAATTTATGAGCTCTTACCTGTAGTTTCGATAGATTGTTTTCTGTTGTGAATATGTAACCACTATCTTCATTGAGTCGGACGTCACCCAGGTACCAGGCCTGGCCGTCCAGCGTCACTCGCCATGGATCAGCGACGACGATGTTGCTGGCTGTAATGGGGTCCACCGGCATCGTGTGCTTCCGCTTCCGCTGAGTGACCGTTCACTAGGAAGCTGTGTGGCCACATCAGGCGTCACAAATTCATTAAGAAGCGCAGCCGGAGAAGCCTCAGGTCGACGTTGACATTCTTCCAGAAGGTTATGGCGGACATTCATCATTGCTGCTCGCGCAGGTCCAGGCTCATCATGGATGTGCAGTGACGTGGGACGTTTTACTACACTCCCCTCTTCATCTGTCGTAACGTACACAGAACATCGCATTTCGCGACGACGCTCGCATTCCCACAGAATTAAAGTAGTATCTCCATTCTTATATAACTTGTTTTTGTTATAAAAGTAGCCTAAGTAATTTAAAATCTTTTTACCACGCTGCGTCGTAGAAAATTCTCCACGTTGCATATCCATTTCCGGAATCTAGTTATTCTAAAATTAATTCTGACTTTATGTATAATAATACTTTCTTCATTTGGTTCTTATATATGTCGGTGCTGCTCGAATAACCGGCTTTGCTTGTATTCAGCTCAGTTTCCGTCAACCGATAAGGCCCAGATTATTAGTGTCACCCTCTATAGGCCTAAGTGTAGATTAAGTTACCAAGTTTCATTAAATCGATACGAATACGCCTTCATTAAACAAGTGACATGCAATAGGCCTACGTGAACGACATTATGAAGCCTATACAGACTGACACTAAATGGTCTTACGTGTAGATTAAATAACCAATCGGGGACTTGGGCCTGTCGGGGACTTGGGATTAGTTGCATATTCGGGGACTTGGGTCTGTCGGGGTGTTGGGCCTATCGGGGAGTTTGTAATCGGGGAGTTTGTATCGGGGAAAGGGTAATCGGGGACCTGGACAATCGGGCGTTCGTCGTGCTCCCTAGGCCCCTAACACTAAGAATGATAGCCCGCTCGGAGGAACCTCGCTCAGGGGAGCAACTTTGGTCTAAAACGTTGGGGTGCCAATTTTTACAGCCGGATACACTGCAATCAATGATACTTATTATTCTTTCTCCCGAGGTACACAATTATGACCCCTCGGGACTGCTAAAGTTAGTGGGCATTGTTCTGGAATGGCTAGTCTTCACAGATGATTTATCGGTGTGAAAGGTGCTTCAAAGCGACTGCATTGAAGCGTTGGGTTCCTTAGATAAGCGCTAAAAGAGAAAAGTAGTCTCTCTGTTGTCTCCTGATATTTAAGCAAGGACTACTTCGGTTAGACCTGTGCGTAGGGATGCAGAAGTTCAGCTGATACGAAAAATTTGACAGCTTGAAAAGTCTGACTCGACGTAATCGTCCCTAAATCCCTTTCTTGCCTGTCTTCATATCTGTTTGTGTCTGTGTCAGTGGCGGCGGCGCCTATGTTTGTGGCTTTTGCCGTACCAATTTTTAAGGTGGCAACAACATACTTTTGCCGTACCACTTTTGTCTGTTAAAAGCTTCCGTCCCCAGAGTCTTTCATTTGCCGTACTACTTTTCAAATCGTGGCGCCGCCACTGGTCTGTGTATGTCTGTTTGTGTCCGTGTGTCTGTCTTCGTGTCTGTTTGTGTCTGTGTGTGTCTTTGTCTGTTTTGTGCTTGTCCTTGTTTGTGTTGTACCTTTCGCATGCCCCTGGGCTGCATTTACGATTTCCGTCAGTTGAGCTACCTGCATTTTAGCCCGTAGCTGATTGACTGGCTGACTGACACATCCCCATTAAATTCTCATCTTGTCTTACACTTTGCTCGCTACCTGCTGAAGCTCCTGCGCATATATATATAGGCCTGTATTTTCGTCTGTACACGGTATTCTAAAACAAGACAATAGTTCCTTGAAAAGTCGTGAAAATTTGACAAAGCACAGAGATAAGAGAAAGGCAATGAAGAAGGCAAAACATAAGGTAAATAAGGAAGGCAAAGTAGAAGGCAAAGAGGTAGGGAAAGAAGAATTTAAGGGAAACGGCAAAGAAGAAGACCAAGAGGAAAGCAAAGAAGAAGGCAAAGAGAAAGTCAAGAAGGAAGGCAAAGAGCAATACAAACAAGGCGTAGAAGAAGGTAAAGAAGGTTGGTAAAAAAGACAACGAGAATGTCAAAGAAAAAGTCAAAGAGAAAGGCAAGGAAGAAGGCATAGAAGAAGGTAAGTAAAAAGGTAAAGAAGAAGGCAAAGACGAAGGAAAAGACTAAGGCAAAGAAGAAGGCAAAGAAGAAAGCAAAGAAAGTAGAAGGCAAAGAAAAAGGCAAAGAACAAAGGTAAGTAAAAACGGATAGCAGACGAAGGCAAAGAAAGAAGGCCAAGCAAAAGTCAAAGAGAAAGGCAAAGAAGAAGGTAAGTAAAAGCCATTGAAAAAGGAAAAGAAGAAAGACGAGGAAGAAGGCAAAGAAGAAAGCAAAGAAGGTAAGTTAAACGGGAAAGAAGGCAAACAAGAAGACAAAGATAAAGAGAAGTCAAAGATATAGTAGAAGAAGGAACAGTAGAAGGCAAAGAAGAAGGCTAAGAAGAAGTCAAAGAGAAAGGCGAAGAAGAAGGTAAGTAAAAGACAATGAAGACAAAGGAGAAGGACAAAGATGGTATGTAAAACGGCAAAGAAGAAGGCAAAACAAGAAGGAAAAGAAGAACTCAAAGAAAGTATAAGGCGAAGATAAAGGCAATAAAAAAGGCAAAAAAGGCAAGTTAAAACGCAGAAGAGAAGAAGCCAAAGATGAAGGCCAAGAAGGTCAAAGCGAAAGGCAAAGAAGAAGGTAAGTAAAAGGCGAAGAAACAGGCTAAGAAGAAAGACAAGGAAGAAGGCAAAGAAGAAAAAGGGTTAGTAAAACGGTAAAGAAGAAGGCAAAAAAGAAGGCAAAGAAAAGTCAAAGAAAGTAGAAGGGAAAGATAAATCAAAGAAGCAGGAACAGAAGAAGGCAAAAAGAAAAAGGTCAAGAAGAAGTCAAAGAGAAAGGCGAAGAAGAATGTAAGTAAAAGGCAACGAAGAAGGCAAAGAAGAGCAAAGAAGAAGGCAAGGAAGAAAGCAAATAAGGTAAGTAAAACGGCAAAGAAGAAGGCAGAAAGATGGCGAAGAAGAAGTCGAAGAAAGTTGGAGGGAAAGACAAAGAAGAAGGCAAAGAAGAAAGCAAAGAAGGTAAGTAAAACAGGAAAGAAGAAGGCAAAGAAGAAGGCAAAGAAGAAGTCAAAGGACAAAGGGTATAAGGCAAAGATAAATGCAAAAGGCAGAAAGAAGGTAAGTAAAAAGTTTGAACATAAGAAGGCAAAGAAGAAGGCAAAGAAAAGTCAAAGCGAGAGCAAAGAAGAAGGTAAGTAAAAGGCAGATAAGCAGGCAAAGAAGAAAAACAAGGAAGAAGACAAACAAGAGAAAAAGAAGGTAAGTAAAACGGTAAAGAAGAAGGCATACGAAAAGGCAAAGAGAAGTCAAAGAAAGTATATAGAAGCCAAAGATAAATGCAAAGAAGTAGGAACAGAAGGCAAAGAAGTACGTCGAGAAGAAGTAAAAGAGAAAGGCAAAGAAGAAGGGAAGTAAAAGGCAAGGAGGAAGGCAAAGAAGAAAGACAAAGAAGAAGGCAAAGAGGAACGCAAGGAAGGTAAGTAAAACGGTAAAGAAGAAGGCGAAAAAGAAAGAAAAGAAGAAGTCAAAGAGTAATTCATAGATAAAGGAAGAGAAAAAAGCAAAAAGAAAGGTAAGTTAAAAGGTAGAACAGAAGAAGACAACGAAGACGGTCAAGAAGAAATCAACGCGAAAGGCAAAAAAGAAGGTAAGTAAAAGGTAAAGAAGACGGCAAAGAAGAAAAACAAAGAAGGTATGTAAAACAGCAAAGAAGAAGGCAAAAAAGAAAGCAAAAAGAAGTCAAAGAAAGTAGAAAGCAAAGACAAAGTCAGAGAAGAAGGAACAGTAGAAGGCACAGAAGAAGGTAAATAACAGGCAACGAGGAAGGCGAAGAATAAAAACAAAGGAGGCAACGAAGAAAGCAAAGAAGGTAAGTAAAAGGCAATAAAGAATGCAAAGAAGAAAGTACAGAACGAGGCAAGGCGAAGATGAGTAAAAAGGCAAAGAAGAAAGCAACGAAGAAGACAAACAGAAAGACAAAGAAGTAGCCATATAAGAAGATAACGAAAAGGTAAGCCTTCCTTACCTTTTCGTTATCTTCTTATATGGCTACTTCTTTGTCTTTCTGTTTGTCTTCTTCGTTGCTTTCTTCTTTGCCTTTTTACTCATCTTCGCCTTGCCTCGTCAAGGTAGAAGGCAAAGAAAAAGGCACAGATGAAGGCAAAGAGGAAGGTAAGTAAACAGGCAGCGAAGAAGGAAAAGAAGAAGGCAAGAAAGAAGGCACAGAGCAAGACAAAGAAGAAGGCAAAGAAAAACCTAAAGAAAAAGGTTAAGTAAAAGGCAAAGAGGAAAGCAAAGAAAGGCAAATAAGAAGTCAGAGAGAAAGGCCAAGAAGAAAGCAAAGAAGATAAGTAAAAAGGTAAAGAAGGCAAATGACGAAGAAAAATACGAAGGTAAGTAAAAAGGCGGCGAAGAAGGCAAACAAGAAGGCAAGAAGAAGGCAAATATAAAGGCAAAGAAGAAAAAGAAGAAGAAGGCAATGAACGTAAGTAAAACGGCAAAGAAGAAGGCAAAAAAGAAGAAAAAGAAGAAGTCGAAGTAGAAGGCAAAGAGAAAGGCTGAAAGGCAAAGAATAGGAAAAGATAAAAGGTAAGTAAAAAGACAAAGAAGAAGGAAATGAAAAGGCAAAGAAGAAGTAAAAGAAGAAAGCAAAGAAGAAGTCGAAGATGGTCACCAAAAAACAATGAAGAAGGAAAAGACGAAAGCAAGGATGATGACACAGAACAAGGGGAATAGGAAGGCAGAAAAGAAGGCAAAGACAAAGACAAGGAAGAAGACAAAGAAGAAAGTAATTAAAACAGCAGAGGAGAAGGCACAAAAGGAGGTAAGTAAAAGGCAAAGAAGAAGGCAAAGATAAGGGAAAAGAAGAAGGCAAACACAATAGCAAATACGACGGCCTAGTAGAAGGCAGAGAAGAAGGTAAGTAAAACGGCAAAGAAGAAATCAAATAAGAAGGTTAAGAAGAAAGTAAAGAAGACAAAGAGAAAGGCAAAGAAGGCAAAGAGAAAGGCAACGTCTATATGTTAATGCTAAAACTAGGCAGTGTTAATGAATATTTTCAGAACGCTCTCGCGGACCCCCGCCATATCCCTCGCGGACCTCTGTTGGTCCGCGGACCGCAGTTTGAAAAGCCTTGCTTTAAATGCTTATATTATGCAACGGATGGAGCTTTCTTCAGCTAGCCGGCTCGAATACATGTAACCAAGGACAGTTATTGATACTGCTATTGTAAATGTGGACCGAGGGGTGAGGAGGAGTCACATCAAGGCCGTCAATATGAGTGTGGGTCCATATACCCATTTGTAACTAATGAAGGATATAGAAGCTTGTGCTTGACCTACATCTCCACTTCCCGATATGAATAAGATGCAACCATTAGGCGGAGAGTGAGCGTGGTGTCAGATCTTTCCAAGAAGAGTGTAACCGTGGACCAGATCTGTGGCGCCTTGACTGATCCCATATCAGGCGCATAGAGTCCAGTATAAGCCCCACGTCAGCATGATGGCACAGATATATATATATAACTAATGTCGCATCTTGTAATTAAACACAATTTAGACTCATCTTTGAATTCTTACACTACTCTACGACTAACCAGGCAACTTGGTTTCTGTGTTCTTTCTCGTGTCTCTCATTGTCTCAATTCTCTAGTTACTTCTAAATTTTTAAACCAACCTAGTTTCATAACATACGAATTCCAAATTCCATGGAACCAAAGACTAACTTCTCCCCGACTGGTCACTGCCCATCCATTCTCAAATCAGACTCTAGAACTTTCTCTGAAGCTTTTCATGCAAAACTACTTAACCGTATTTTAACTTTACCTCTATCCTACTTTTACTCTTTCACAGTCATACGAATGCAGTAGCACCATAAACCCTTTATGCTTAGCATCACAACGCCTATTCCGGCTTGTGGTTTGATGGCATCCAGTGGACTTGGTTTGCTCAAACACGTCTAAAATAGCCGATTACTCTCCATAATATAGAATAATGTAGCACTAGGGAATTTTAAAATTTACATAACAAATATAGCATACAACACCGTGGGTGGCATCAAACAGCCGAATACATTTTATGGAGCAAATAAACCATCACTCAGAACAAACCAAATAGCCAGAAGGCAAAAAGCTGAGCACAGCTTAAAGCAATTATGCTCCAGGACTTCGTTCATACGAGCCATGCAGAAGAAATAAACAGCTATTTCATACATGAAATAATAAACTGTCCAAAAACCTATTCACAGTACTTGCTCGCCTATTGTAAAATACCGAAAAATCAATAGTGATGGTCCTTTAGGTTAATCCAGCAAAAAATATATAACAGCAGATTTTTGTAGCCCTCTTGTTGGATGCTTCGCGTTTTCACAAGAAAGTTTCTCATTCATCATTTCACGATGCTATAATTATATCGAGATCTGAAACACCCCACAGATAAAGGTGAAACTGTAGTCTTGAGTCGTGATGAACAGATATACAATTCTGAGTTGAACTGTCAGTAAGCAGCAATCGTTGAGCAATCTTTATTTTACATACAGCAGGCTGCACAACCACGTTCAAATTCTAGAGACTATCATAACTTAACAGGTCACCATTATTTGACAGAATCACTTCACAATATGGGTGTCATAGCATGCATTTTCACCGGAAAACACACCTGTTTAGATTAGTGGGATAGCCATTTGTAAATCAAAATGTAAACAGACATTTATATAGCGCCACTCCAGTATCATCGACATTACCATCAGTATCATCAGAAGGCACTTGTCAAGTCAATTAAATTACAAAACGTTACTCAGAAGTGCAAAACACTGAGCGGAGTGACTGGTAGCAATAGACAAAACAAAACTTAACAGTCTTAGTCTAAAAAGGATTGTGGAGACAACGTTGTAGCCAAACAGTATTTCAATTAATAGACTTGTTCAAAATACTTTTATAAATGGATATAGTTCCCAGGCATTTATTTATGTGAATTTATTGTTTTTTTGAAGTTTTTTTTAACCTTTCACAGTCCTAGGATGCTACCAGAAGCAATTCAGTTTAATGGCCACAGATTGTAATGGGTTAAAACTGAAGACAACTTTGACATTTGTAAAACACTTATCAGCTATGCACTATTCTTGTTATTCAGGAAACATAATTCACATAAACAAAGGCAACGGAGAAGTAACTTACCAGTAAATAATTTATTGGACATCAACTGTATTCAACATTCATGCTCAGTTGGTACAATTCACATTAAGTTTTCAAATCAGTTTATCAACATTCACAAACTACTGGCAAATGGCCATGCTACCAGATGACTGAACTGCCCATACTCTGGAAGTGCCAGTCCCAAGCCTGGACAAATGAAGAAGGTGAAGCTAAACTTTGCTATGACACAGTGTTGTTAAACAGCAACTAACCAACCAAACTGATTTGGAAAAGGATAAATCAAGAAGTAGAGTTTAAAGTACACAGTAAAATGATCCAGGAGAAGCAACAAATCACCTGAGATAAAATATTTGGTTGAAAGCATGAGATACATAAAAGAGGAGTGGTAAAAACAGACTTATTGCAAAAAGTCAAGGTAAAAATGTCAAGGTCAAACCCTGCAATAAAACAGCTGCATCACAATCCTAAAAACAAACCACTGAAAAATATTCACTTTAGAAAGCTTCTGTGCCCATGGTCTCACAAAACTCTGTTCACATTCAATAAGAACTAGGATCTTTGAAAAGTAACTGTCACAGAAGAGAGCGACTTGAAACTCGCTTTTGTCCCCCAGCTCATAAACCCACCAGAAGACCAGTTCAGTGGCTCCATTGCAATCCATCACATAAACCAACAGAAGACCTACTTTAACCATCAGAGGAATCATCTGGACAGAAGCGACATTATCAACTCGTGTCAAAATCTGCTAGTAGACAAGTTCCGAGCCCCAAGGTCGATACGGTTTTACACTCTGATGCGACATGTTCGAGTTGTAGTGAAAACCGTTTGGAGAGAGCATTGCAACTGAATTGACGCCGAGGAACTGACTGTGAACGGATGGAAGACCGGACAGTACTGGTGCTGCCATCTGGCCCGTAGATGTGGAACTAATCTGCGATCCCATGGTAACACCAGATGGCTGGAGCCGCATGACAGCCATTCCACCAGTGCCATGGTTACCACCGTCACCTGTCTGTTGGTGATTGCCTCGACCGGAATCCATGTAGGAAGAAAGAGTGGATGAGTGGGCTGCTGCTGCTGCCAACTGTTCCACTTGATTCGGATGCTGCTGGACCATGGTGGGTGCTACGACTGCACCATTGCCATACTGGTTGTGGTTTGGTCCGGCTGTGGCCAGGTGGTGGTGACCCCAGGCAGAGTTCTGTAAGGATGCTCGGGCTGCTGCTTCACGCTGAGCACAGTAGCACTGCAGGTGGCTCATGAGCCGAAGCCGCAATGGATCCTGGATGTCCATCCCTTCAACACTGATCAGGTATCGAGCTACCTCAGCTGCACACTCACGGAATCCAACCGTTCGGTAATCTAGTGCAAGAACGGCCGTATCCAGGTTGTACCCAGTGACACCTGTAACATTTAAACACAGACAGTCACCAAAGAATTGAGCTGCTGCATAGCCATGTTCGTACTCAGTAATTACTATTCACATTGGGTTTCCAAAGCAATATATCAACAATTACAAACTAAGGGTAAATGGCCAGTGCTAAACGGTCATTTACCCTTGTATTCTTGACTTCTTTTTAGCCTCTGCTGATGATACTGTTGACTTATAAGCCTCTGTTTTAGCCTCTGTTAATGGTATTGTTAAGCCTCTGAGATTAGCCCAGCAAAATGGTGCATTTTAGTCACAGGCTGCAAGTTTTAAGCATCCACATAAGCCAAGTTTTGGAAATTAGTTTGCTCAGTGTCATTTCATCAAAAACGAAAGCTGGTGAGGCATGGCCATACCCATGGTCAGATTCAGTTTCAAGCAGAGCTCCAAAGGTCCTTTCAGAAGACATGCATATGGCTGTGGTCATGGGCATAACTTTGGTCTAAAATAGTGGGGTGTATAAATTTCATACATACACAAAGCAAGGCGGAGACTGCGATCCCTGGGAAGGCACAATTATGAAATATTGATTGGCATTGTTCAAAGAGTGGGGGTACGGTACCCCAGTCCGAAAAGTGGAGGTACGGATACCCCTCGTACCCCCCACAAATTATGCCTATGGATGGATGGTGGATGGAACTGGAGCATTCAGAAACAATATAAGAAAAATGATAATAATAATAATTGTTACTAAAGTTAAACAATGAATTATAAAGTTCAAGTTAATAGAACTAAATAAAAAACTAAATGATAAGAGGAGATGGGACAAGATTTTTAAAAGTATTGTTTTGAGTTTTCAGCATCCTCCATCCATCTTCCCATCAAATCACACACACATTCATATACCCACCCTACAGTCCATGTACCCACCTCCACAGTTTAAAAAAAAATACAGTAGCTGACAATGTGAAAACGAAGATCATTTCACTTAATAAAACTGATTCAACTCTTGAAGTCTAGCATATTAATCTCTTATTATTCATTTATCTGTTTAAGGAAGTAAATGATCCCGGCTGAAAGCCAAGCTAATTGGCAGAAGCAAATTCTATGAGGATAATTCCTAGGGCCAACAAACAACACTAGCGCTGTTTGCAAGGCCAACCTTGCAATGCCAACATCATTATTATCAGGACTTCATAGGCAAGGACACCTGTTGGGTACTTTCAGACAACTAAAAGATATTTCAGCCTCTGAACTCTTGCAAGGCAGATATATCTTGCCACATACCCTTCTAACCTTTACAAGAGACTTCATAAGATATAGCCCACCTGTAGTTCTAACTTATTATGGCAACTGTATTTTTTACAGGACTCTACTTATCTAGCATGCTTGCAAATATGACAACCTCTCTTCAGAAGTAACAAAAAAGTCCAGTCACTTGATGACCTTACAGTGAACAGGTGATCCGCATTTGTCAACAACATCTTTTCAGGACCTGTTATTTTCAGTAATTATTTGGGCTTGTAGAACTATATGTATACAGGGGATTACAGGAGCTAAGGATAATTCATCCAATAAAAGCAAGAGAACTTTCCCGTTAGGCCGTCAGTGAGTTTCTCAAAGAAATGACAATTATAGAATGCTGGCAAATGAGAATGTTGTCATTCCCAGCCCCTTGTGAAGTTCTTACAAGATGCTATGCAAGCATTCACCTACATACATCCACACAGGGATCATTGTAAATGGGAAGCAAAGAGACTTAGGACTACTTTCTCTCCTTGTGTTCTACTTCTCTCCTTGTGTTCTTCTTCAGGTTGGCTGCTTGCCAAAACCTGAAGAATTTTTCCATTTTTCTAAGCCTTTACAGTTCCTATGGATCCAAGGAGACAACAAAAATGCACATTAGGAGTACACCAGATAAACCAGACCTTCAGTTTCTTAATTCAAGTGGCCAAAACCCATTAAGAGGCCAATGTGTACACTTTTGGCTTTATAATTCTAGTTTATGCCTCCACAAATGTCAGCTCTAAGAACAGTAGACCTGTGACTTGAACAATGGCAGCATTTTGAATGTACAATTTACCTTTTGCGTGTAAAGACTTCAAATGGTCGACAGTCATTTGCAGTATCTCGGCTTTCTCGAGCTTAGCGGAGTCCTACAAAGATTCAGCCTTGAAGTTTTATGACAAATAAACAATCATATTATGTGTCTTTTTTAATGAATGCTAATCATCGTGGCTTATTTAATGCAATAACCAAACACTACACAGCGCCCTTAATTAACATTTATATAGCTCTTCAAGGGCGTCTTTGATTTACTTGGTACATACAAGTTAGTACATCAGCAGAGTTGATGATGTTGTCAGAACACACAGACACATATAGCATCTGGTTTTGAATCAAAGCAACCCATGTCCACAGATGGGCAACACACAAGACTGTACTCTTCCTTCAGTTGTTTCATAACCAATCACATATCCAATCATGCATCATAAAATAATTATGGTTTGCTGTTAGATTTTTTTGTATTTCATCCCTATCTTTTCCCATTCAAAAGCCATATACCAGTGAAGATGGTCTTCCAACAAATTTTCTGTTTCTTTTGATCCTATGTTTTTTCTCATATTTACAGTTTTGTTTGATATTTTTTTCATAAGAAGATATACGGATAATCCTTCTAAAAGTTAAGACTATTTTAACATAGCTGTCCTGCAAAATAGTATCAGCCAACACCTGCAGCTAAAAACTGTCTGGTAAAATCATAAAAGCAAATTGTTGTGACATTATCAATCCTTTATTCTAGCAGACAATTCTAGACAAACTGAGGTCTTTCAATAAGAACAACAATTTCAGTTGATTGTAGATGTTAATTTTAAAACTAATTTTCTAGCTTGTTTTAACTCCCAACTCTTTGGCTACACTGGCAAAAAATCCTAGAAACTGGAACAAGACTATGAATAACGAAGCACCATTGTGTTCTTGATGTCTTTGGCATAGTGCAGATCACACATGATAACACGAAGACAGAAGTGGCATTGGCATCTCACACAATGTGGAAACAGTTACAGACAACATAGATACAGACAGAGATAAACATACAATGTCAGACACACAAAGAAACAGACAGAAATACACAGATCCAGAGATATGAACAGACACAAACATAGCTTACATATAATATGGACAGTGTCTCCATTTATAGTTTACCTGTTTTTCAAATGCTGCTGGAACGAGTCGTCTTAGTTCAGTCAAACTATTGTTGATGCGATCTCGCCTCCGTTTCTCTATGACCTAAACAAATCAGTTTAAAAGTAAACTACAGTTTAACTAATATAAACAGTAAAAGTCAGCTAGGCCCCTGCAGACCTCTACCTAAACCACTGCTAACTAGTTACCTCTCAGCACAGTGGCAATCTCAAATGTTACTGTTGAAAAGAAAGCATAAATCACCTTTATGCTATATCCAAGGGTATGGTCATGAGGTATGTAGAGTACTTAAATTTTAGAAGGATTATCCATATGTCTTCTTATAGATTTCTTGTTTACAGAGGTTGCCATCATTAGCTTTGGACAACAGTCGAACGGAAGTCCTGAATAATTATTCTTTATTGGTAGGGATTTCAGCCACCACCCTAACCACAACCAAAGCTCAAAAACCAATAAACCAAATGTAATTTCTGAAACTAAATGTACAACCCTAAAAGACACATCTTCTGTCTGCAGAATCTTGCTAGCCTTGAGGCAGCCATGGGTATACGAAGTGTTAGCAACTTCACTTTCTTAGCCTCGACATATGAAGGTGGGTGGCCAGTCCTCTCCCTCACTGTCTCATCTTCCCACCAATAGTGTACTGTCAGTGTACTCGTTATAGCTGAGCTGGCTAGGGGTACAGGTAGAGCAGAAATCTCTAACCAAATATCTGCCATACTGGGGAAGAGTGAAGTTATTATAATCACAGGTTATTGTAACTTTTCTAATTGAACATAAGTGGATGGTTGTATGCTATTCATGTATTCATGCATATCTCTAGATTCAAAGAACAAGAAGCATAGAAAACGGCCATCTTGGCTGCTGTGCAAAGCAGATCTTTTATATAGCACCTTCGAGGACCTCTCAAAGCGCTGAAGCACATCTCTAACTGATCTTAAAAAGCGAGACTTAAGATAAGTTGAGAATGTTTCTTGAGTCATCTCTGCTGGTAAACTTCAGATTTTTAGAGAAAGACTGTTCCAGGTAAATGGTCCAGGGCACAAGGAAAGCAGGCCATATATGACTTGTCATATGTCAAGGCAGGATAAAAGACGAAAGGAGCAGCCCCCCCCCCTTTTAAGCTAACCTGGAGAGGCAGAGGCAGCCATGGATATGAAGTATTACGGACTTCATGTTTATTAGCCTCTGAACATGAGGGCAGGTGGTGCGCCCTCTGGCTCCTGGCATGATCTTCCCATTAAAGTGAAGGCACAGATTTGAGCAACCAACAGGCAGCTTACATGGTTTATTTATTACTCAGGCAGATAAGTAACATAAGCCATCCCCTATATCACTTAACAGTCATCTACATGATTTATTTGTTGAATTTAAAAATAATCAAAAAGTCCTGCCAGTCATATCTAAACTTTGTAATACATTATCTTACTCTGATAAATAAAATACACTGTACCAATTTTAAGTACCAGTATCCTCTATGTTTTGTGGATATACATGAAATGTTTTGTAGATATACATGAATTCTTCGGGTAAAATGTTAGTAAAAACGTGAGAACATAGTAATAAAAATTTTAATGAAAACATAAATAATTAAATAATTTACTTTGTAAAGGATTGAAAATGATGAATACCATCCAACACACTGCAAAATGAATTTGATAAGGTGCCTTAACAACAGACAAAAGGTTTACTTTGAAGCCAGCCAACATCATGAACCATAATGTATCATCCATGCACACTTAAGTGGAAGACAGAGCTTACAGCATAGGATGCTCAAGTAACAGTGGAGTTGTACCAGCTATGGTACTATGAGTATGTGCTATAGTCACCAGAAGATACTACCAAAGAGTGGACAACCCTTTGACATAGGATAACACTTAAAAGGTACTACCAGAGAAAACTGATGAATGCTTCCTAGTATCGAATAAACAGAACTTAACAATAAAGATATTAATAATACAGAGTATTATATACTTATTTATTTCCACCTTTACATGCCAAACCATATTATACAATATTTACAGAATATATTTGGCACTTTATATATATATATATATATTTATTTTTATATATATTTATATGTATGGTCATTACATCTGACTTGGCTAGGGGTGCACTGTGCAGGTCGTATATATATTCAGCTGTGTTCTTGATAGACTTAAGACCTTTTTAACAGTTCCTGTTAAACAGAATAATAAATTTAATGTCTGCTGAACGCTTACTCAATTTACTTAAGGATAACTTTGAATTCCTAAATGTTAGACGTATATACTTACCCCTCGTCTTCGTTTTCTGTCAGATCGATGGCAACTTTGTGATGGAGACCTGAAGATAAGAGCAAAGTTGTTACAGCTGCATCCATATTTGAGTGTGTGTGTGTGTGTGTGTGTGTGTGTGTGTGTGTGTGTGTGTGTGTGTGTGTGTGTGTGTGTGTGTGTGTGTGTGTGTGTGTGTGTGTGTTTGTGAAGAAGAGGCAGTTGCAGGCATGACCTGTGAAGTCTTAGTGAATTGACTCTAATAGTCAGGTTGCCAGTGTTCTTCCTTGCTGCTTAATCTTCCCTCTTACAGTGTACGGTCAGTGTATTAATTTTGTAGCCCAGTTTGTTAGGGGACATAAGTGGAATTAAATCTTGAATCTGTCTTCCCTGGCCGGGATATGAATCATGAACCACTGGGTTGAGATACCAGAATGCTAACCGTTAGCCTACTAAAGTATACGGAAGAGATTACAAATCCCATTTATGACTTTCCTCCATTGGAGGAATTATAATCTTATCTCCATAGAACTGGATGCATAAGGGTGGAGTGGGGGACTCCAATAGGTGCACAGAATTGTATTGGAGATGAAGAAAGACAGACAGGTAAATGAAGCATTCACAGCACAGGTATGTCATCTTCACCTCAACACAGACAACATATCTTTAGGAGTTACTTGGCCCACCAGAATACACAGTGAACAATAAGTATGCATCACTAGCAGCGGACTGCATGGAAGATCATATTTAGTCAACATCCATTGTGCATATATTGTCAACCTGTGTTTAACATACTGAATCAGTTGAACAGGTTTTTAACATACTGCAGGAATTCAACATGTGTTCAACTTATTTAATAGCTGCAACACATAGGATTTGAAAAGGATGCTTCCCAAGATGCAGAAAGGTATTGTCTATGCTACTGTAGTATGAAATGCACAAATTCGCACCCTGAAATTCTTCTTTAAATTTAAATTTAAATCTCCTCACTACAAGTTTAATCATTCATCTTTCAGCAATTTCTGGTAATCTGCAAAAATCATCTTAACTGAATAGTAAAGCTTCCATATCCCATTAGAAACATACATATATGGGAGAAGCCCATTTCTTTAGCCCTATACAGCCGGCAAGGTGCCAATCCCAGGCTCTGCATGGACACACAATGCATTGAAAGTCTTTCGGTTTGCTTCCCAGATAAAACTGGCACCAACGCACTCTACTGCATAAAGAGACATGTGCTGCAAACAACTTGCCCAAGGTCCTTACATGGAATCAAACCTGCAACTGGGTGATCACCAACAAAGTGTGTTACTGCATGCATGGTAGACCACCGTATACGAGTTCTTAATGTAAAAGGAGTAGCAAATACTTTATATGTTCTGATAATTTTCAGTTCCATTCACCATATCATTTTTCTAAAGTAAATTGACACAAGAGTTATTTATAAAGAAACAAAAAGCACTACAGAGCTCCCAGTTCAGAGCCCCATGAAAACTGTAAAACAAGCTAGTACATATCAGCCACATACGGTTAACTGATCATGTATACGAGGAAGGTATAGGCTGAATGCTATTTCATCTATAGTGATATGCAGACCACTATAGCTGTCCTATGCTGCGATATGGAAGTGACAGCTGCAGACACAGAACCATGCCCTATGAAAGACGAGTACCAGTTATGTAAAGTCTCTCAACTGGTGCTTAGCTTTACTTGCTTCTAAGAAATCGTCTTAAATCAAACAATTGGTTTATCTGGTAGCCTATATCAAACAGAAATATATTTCGTGCAGCATTTAAAGTGATGTTCTATCCAGACAGAAGTCCTTGTGAGGTTGGATGTTCATTGAAAAGGAAAAGTCACTTGAAGCGGTGGACATCACTTGCAAAGCAAAAATCAAAGAAGGTTTAACTTTGTTGCAACAGAAGAGTTCTCTACACTTTCTAGGTAAGTTTTGCCTTGACTGTTCTTCAGTACAAAGATAACAACAGGCAAAGGAATTAAAGAAGTACAGGAAAACCACAAGGCAGACATTTGTGGCTATGGGTCAAGAGTCGTCCATCAAGCAGCTCATGTTTCACTCCTTATATTACCTCTAAATGCTGGTTCTCAAAGATAGAACATCTGGAAATACTGCCTGTGAGAGTAGGTCTGCATGTAGGAGGGAAGGTCTGTGTGAGAGAAAAGGTCTGCATGTGACAGGAGAAGATCTGCATGTGAGAGGAGAAGGCCTGCATGTGAGGGGAGAATGTATGCATGTGAGAGAAGGTATGCATGTGAGAGAAGGCACGCATTTGAAAGGACTCTATGTGAGAGAAGGTCTGTATGTGAGAGAAGATCTCCAATTAAGAGGAGAAGAACTGCATGTGAGAGGAGTTCTGCATGTGAGAGGATAAGGACTGCATGTGAGAGGAGTTCTGCATGTGAGAGGATAAGGACTGCATGTGAGAGGATAAGGACTGCATGTCATGAGAGGAGTTCTGCATGTGAGAGGATAAGGACTGCATGTGAGAGGAGTTCTGCATGTGAGAGGAGAAGGACTGCATGTGAGAGGAGTTCTGCATGTGGGAGGAGGACTGCATGTGAGAGAAGGTCTGCATGTGAGGGGATAAGGACTGCATGTGAGAGGAGTTCTGCATGTGAGAGGACTGCATGTGAGAGAAGGTCTGCATGTGAGAGGATAAGGACTGCACGTGAGAGGAGTTCTGCATGTGAGAGGAGAAGGACTGCATGTGAGAGAAGGTCTGCATGTGAGAGGATAAGGACTGCATGTGAGAGGAGTTCTGCATGTGAGAGGAGGACTGCATGTGAGAGAAAGTCTGCATGTGAGAGGATAAGGACTGCATGTGAGAGGAGTTCTGCATGTGAGAGGAGAAGGACTGCATGTGAGAGGAGTTCTGCATGTGAGTGGATAAGGACTGCATGTGAGAGGATAAGGACTGCATGTCATGAGAGGAGTTCTGCATGTGAGAGGATAAGGACTGCATGTGAGAGGAGAAGGACTGCATGTGAGAGAAGGTCTGTATGTGAGAGTATAAGGACTGCATGTGAGAGGAGTTCTGCATGTGAGAGAAGAAGGACTGCATGTGAGAGAAGGTCTGCATGTGAGAGGAGGACTGCATGTGAGAGGAGGACTGCATGTGAGAGGATAAGGACTGCATGTGAGAGGAGTTCTGCATGTGAGAGGATAAGGTCTGCATGTGAGAGGATAAGGACTGCATGTCATGAGAGGAGTTCTGCATGTGAGAGGATAAGGACTGCATGTGAGAGACGGTCTGCATGTGAGAGGATAAGGACTGCATGTGAGAGGAGTTCTGCATGTGAGAGGAGAAGGACTGCATGTGAGAGAAGGTCTGCATGTGAGGGGATAAGGACTGCATGTGAGAGGAGTTCTGCATGTGAGAGGAGGACTGCATGTGAGAGACGGTCTGCTTGTGAGAGGATAAGGACTGCACGTGAGAGGAGTTCTGCATGTGAGAGGAGTTCTGCATGTGAGAGGAGTTCTGCATGTGAGAGGAGGACGGCATGTGATAGGTCTGCATGTGAGAGAAGATCTGCTTATGAGAGGATAGGGTCTGCATGTGAGAGAAGAACTGCTTGTGAGAGAAGGTCTACAGAGAAGGACTGAAAGTGAGAAGAGGTCTGCATGTGAGGACTGCAAGTGAGAGGTCTGCACGTGGGAGGCCTGCCTACGTGGAGAGGACTTCATGCATGTGGGCACATGATATTTATGACATACAGGGCTCTTGGTCTAAACTTAAAACTTCATCTCTTTCCAGTTAGGCTTAGCTTACCAGGTATACAGGTGCCTGGATATCAGCTGGACATGTAAACAGATTTTTAATTTTATTTCGTGGATTTATACCTGGTCCTTTAGTCAAATACAGTGACAATGGTGACAATACAGACGTACGTAACTGGAACAAGTTTGTTCAACAGAGAAATGATGAGAAGAAAGTTTGAGTTATATCACATGTCCCCACACAGAGTCTCATGCATGTTCTGTGTCAATATTTCAATACAAATCAATCAATATTTCTTAAAAATTTATATGAAACAATAAATGCATTGAAGTGTTTAGCGACGCTTAATGCATACCATATCTAATAATTATACATACATACCAACATACCAACATACATACATACATACACATGCACACGTTACACGTACATACAAATATATACATAGCCTACATACACACGTATAGGCTTCATGCCAATGAGCATAACCGAGTTTTAAGGTAATAACGCCATATGTGAAGATTGGTATAGATCACATATCGCATTAAAATCGCGCGAGGTGCAAGGTCCCTTTAATAGGCCCCAACGATAACAGTCAACAGCCAGCTATGAGAAGCAGGCATCAATTACTGCGTGCTTACCCGGCTTTAATGAGGTCCCTTTCGTCGTAGAAGACGTCCGTGTCACTGTCACTGACGCTGCGTTTCATGCTCTATCGATCTGTATCGATCCGAATAGGACGCGTTTTAGCAGACGCTTCTCTCCGTCGCTTCTTACTGACACACACTCCAGGCGTTCCACTAAAGTGCCAAGGTCTTCGGGGTCTGTTCTCTCACGGACCGCCGCAGTACATCCGGAATGAAATCTGCGATAAGAGGAACATCCAGCGTCGAACACACAGCCACGGATACGCAGCACTGGGAGCGATTAAATCACACGGCTTCCTTCCGGACCCACTCCAAATCAACATCCGACCAACGTTCTCACGATCGCCCGATAACTCCTGCTTTAAAGAACCGTGAGAACCGAAGACTAAGCCATCAGCGTCGATGAGTGATTGACAGGTGCGTGGCGGTTCGCTGTCTGCGATTGGCTGCTGTCTGGCTGTCAATCAACCACGCATCGCGTCTGCATTAGATTGGGTTTTGGATAAGACGATACGGTTGTGCGTCGTCGACAAGCGTTGGATTCGTTAATTGATAAAGTCCAGGTACGGTATTGTTTCGGCGGCATGCGAGACTGCGCGGATTACAGGTCAATAGAGAAGCGGTGGGAGGACGGGTCTCTGGCGAGGGGTGGAGCCGGTGAGGTCGTGCGGTGGGCCCGTGACGGAGCGTGGGTAGGACGCACGGCTTGCACGCGCAGGTCGTGGGAACTCGATTTATCTGGCTTGACCCCATCACCTGCCGACGTCGCTTCACGTGACTGATTGGCGATGGAGAGACGAAGAAAAGCTACACAACGACCAACAACAAGTTTATGTGTGATTTGTAGTCGTCATAAGTCGGCGTCTCCTCTTCCCTTTGCGGTCTGTGTGTCGGCTTACGGGACTCGTTCTATGAACTGATGCATCTAGTCCTATAATAGAAGTCAACGGAAGGAAAAATATAACAGAGGATGCCCGTCTCAGTGTGTCGTTCTCTGTGGGGTTGGCTATCTGTCTGCATGACTGTCTTTCAGTCTGTGTCTGTATGTGTGTGTGTGTGTGTGTGTGTGAGTCTGTCTGTCTGTCTGTCTGTCTGTCTGTCTGTCTGTCTGTCTGTCTCTCTCTCTCTCTCTCTCTCTCTCTCTCTCTCTCTCTCTCTCTCTCTCTCTCTCTCTCTCTCTCTCTCTCTCTCTCTCTCTACGTATCGTTCGTTTTTATGTTTATTTATATAGCGCCAATTGTAAATATCCATTCGATAGCGATGACCGGAAAGAGCATCCTTCAATTATTGGAAAGGCAAATGAAGTGAAAAGCCTATACGCTGTAATCGCTCGACAATGCACCATGTGCCTGCCACACTAGAAGTCATACATGTGTGCGTGGGTGTGCGCGCGCGCGCGCGCGCGTGTGTGTGTGTGTGTGTGTGTGTGTGTGTGTGTGTGTGTGTGTGTGTGTGTGTGTGTGTGTGTGTGTGTGTGTGTGTGTGTGTGTGTGTGTGTGTGTGTGTGTGTGTGTGTGTGTGTGTGTGTGTGTGTGTGTGTGTGTGTGTGTGTGTGTGTGTATGCGTGTGCTTGTGCGTGTGTGTGTGTTTGTGTGGGTGGGTGCGCTGGGAGGTTCGTGTACTTGCGTGTATATGTACGCGCGTGTGTGCATGGGCGTGTGCCCTACACAAATATAGATTATAGACATATTAACTATCTAGTTTAATCATCTTTCTTCTGATATATGCATAAATCAACCGGACCAATGGTTCAAATCATATGTATTTACATAACATAAATGGATGTTAAGTTTGTCTATTTTGTGTATTAAAGCAGAGCGGTCTGATTAAGACTGCCTTGAAGTTCCGCAAAATAAATGCGCTCTTGTATTACACAACACTCGCCTGCCTCTGAAACATCCAGACGACGATTGCTTGTTGCGAATGTTTGAATTTTTTGGGATGAGGAGCAACCAACGCCTGTTAGATAATCAAGGCCGCGTGTTGGCGCCTAAGGTCGGGGCCGCGATCAAAGGCATCGCCGACTGGGATCAGTGAGGCGGCGGCTGCTGCTCCTGCTGATGCAGGAGGCAGGGCTCGTTGTTCGAACGTGATGCCCCGCGGATTAGGAACAGCTATGTGCCTATGAGTGTGCTCTTAAATTTCATGTCTATCCACGTCAGACACTAATTGTGACCGTGCCGAGCGTTCTTACTGAATCTACTGTAAACAGAAGGAACCATGCAACGTTGAGGTTATAGTATACGTCAGCTGTCAATGACATTTTACACCATGCATTTATAAGACTATTATATCATGTAGGCCTACTTTTTTAGAACATAACAGTGTTACAATAAACAGTACATATTATGATTGGTGTACCGGCCACACTATTGTGTTAGTCATCAATGGACAACCCAATGCCACAGTGCAGGCGTTCCTGTACGTGGTCGTCTGCAGTAGCGCGACTATATAGTATTCGTTAATTCGCGGGCGCACGTGTTGCTGTCAGTAACAGCTGTGTTGCGTTTTGGTGAGGGCGCTTCTTCTATCTTGTTTGACAAGTCATTTCCGGAAGATGCGGCTGCCCTATAACCCCGTACCCTCCCCTGCAGTTGCTGCTGCAGGCTGCTGCTGGGAACACGGCTAAAACGCACTGAACGTAGAAAGATGCGGCTTCTTATCTATTAAACCCTATATAACTCCAATGAAGTATATGCCATAACGTCTTGACCATCATATTTGTGTATGTATATATACACAATTATATTTTATAAAAATAAATTAAAGATAGCAACCCCATAACGTTTATCAGTACAGCCACATGCATGCCTATATATATATACATGCATGCATAATACTTATACATGCATATAGTGTACATTGCATTCGTCGTGATGATTATGATCTTATTCACCGCCTGCCATAACAACTTTGAAGAGGCTTTCTGAGTCAGAACAGATCAATTATCAAGTGGGTGCATTTGGCGGTTGGGACATCTTTACGGACATTACGACATTGGCACCTGAACTTGAAGTAACGAAGAGGCAACTGGGAGCGTGGTCATCACCTCCTAGCCGCTGGCAATATGCGAGCTGAATACACCAGGGGCCTTAGTCATGAGACAAGCTTAAGCTAGTCTAAGCGTAGCGCCTACGCCGAGAGTAACTATTCCCCGAATAGCACTTAGTCGTGGTTCATATTCATGAGACCGGAGTATCCAAGGGATTAGTTATTCCGGGCGTAAATGGTGGGTTTTCCCCGCGCGAAAGTACACTCGTCATGATTTGAGTGGTTATGGATTATTTTAGCATGCTTACAAGGTATTTATATGCAGTCATTCCCGACAGCTGAAGTAAACAAATAAAGATTAACAGACGGCCGTTAATCAAAACGAATCATATTTAACATAAACGTAAAATCAAAACAGGCGTGGGTTAGAGTAAGTCTGGATGATTTTATGGTTAAATAATAACAGCTAAATTATAACACAAGACATTATTATGAAAGATTGCATTACAGCTAGGTTACTCTAAAATAATGTGTATAATGTTTGCAATGTCTATGCTAGTCTTAAGAATGAGAAATCAACATTAATAATAATAATATACGTGAAAATAAACCCGCGTTACCGACAGTAGGGCCTACTGTAAGGAACCCATGCGCGGCACTTCGAATGCATCATCGTCAGACATCTCATCAAATTTTAGCAGTTTGTGACAGCCAGAACGAAAAGCAATATAAAGTTCGTTGTCGGTGAACAATACGAGCTAATTACGGCACCTCTGAAAGACTTTTTGACATCTAAAACCTCTTCGAATGCGGCGAATTATGACGCCCGCCATCTTTGTTTATAGCCGGTATACGCTGGGAATAGCGGCCTTACTCCTAGGGTCGACTCGGAGTAGCGTTACACCCAGAGTAAGGCGGTACGCGTGTCTCATGAATACCGTTTTAACCCACTACTCCGGAGTAGGCCAGATTTAAGCTGGGAGTAAGACTTACACCTGTCTCATGAATATGGCCCCAGGGCTGGTAAGGGCGTTCGTGCATGCAGCAACCACCCCCCTCTCTCTCTCTCTCTCTCTCTCTCTCTCTCTCTCTCTCTCTCTCTCTCTCTCTCTCTCTCTCTCTCTCTCTCTCTCTCTCTCTCTCTCTCTCTCTCTCTCTCTCTCTGTCTCTCTCTTACAGGAGAGCCACGGTTGCTGATTTATTAAGAATTCGGATGAAGTTGAATTTAACTAGGCGACATGCTTCGTATATCTGTTTGTGCTGAGCATACAAACAAATATAGCAGGAAGACCAGATGCATGGCAGCTCTGAAGTTTGAGGCGTTGAGCAAATACAAGGTCGTTAACTAATGAAACAGTAAGTGTGAAGGTGTGTGTATATATATATATATATATATATATATATAGTTTTAAAACTATTTAAACTATATATATATATAATATATATATAATATATGCTGGACGGAAAGCTGAGCAGTATGATTGGACAAATATAATTCAGAAGGATACAGAGATATATTAACGGCAGAACAACTGGATCGGGTTATAAGGAGGTCGATTGTTTGACCCATATCATGTTACACTCCAAATACTACTACTTCAGATCTAGCGTAGAAAGTAGCGTAGCTCCACGCTGCTATTTCAATGAGCAAGTCTACGTTACATTAACGTAGTGATTTTTCTAACGTAGTTCACTACGTTAATAATCTAATGTAGAAATACGTCATCGCTAACGTAGAATACGTTGTCTATGTGCCGAGTAATTCTACGTTAGGTTAACGTAGCTTCAGTAACGTACTAAATACGTTATTAGTGAAGTAATATATACGCTATATAATGCTACATGGCATCCGAAATGGGGAGGGGGAGAAAATGTTTAGCCCCCATATATTTTCCCCCCAAATTTTTTTTGCCCCCCAAAATTTTTTGCCCCTAGAAAATTTACCCCCACCCTTAAGGAAAAGGCATATATAAACTCTACATAATTATATAGTACAAATGCATTTGAATATTATTATACACTTATAAATACAAATATATGTATTACGTAACTAGGCCTATCAATCTCTATGAGAGGCTGAAAACTTTAAAATCCACCAACTCAACAATACATATGCATAGAACTAAAATCCTGTATACATAGTACATACAAAGTAAATGCATACACATGTCACAGAACAATTTAAAATTTGCCAACACACGGTTATTTTTTTGCATTTAAAACACAAACACATAACAGAAAAAACAAATGCCACAACGCACCAAGTGTCACTACTAAAAGTCATGAGCTTTAATACTACTATTGCAGCGAACATATCTGGTGAGAAAATGCCAAGTTCAAGAACTGTTTGCATACTTTCTTGCTGTCTTTAAATTGTATAAAGTTTTGTACTCCAGAAATGTTACATTAAAAATCTAAAATAGTTTGCTCAACGACTACTGAGTCACCATCTCTCAGTCTTTAGATAGTTTTTGATCATAACCCTAAAGTCCAAATTTCTAAAGTGCTACTCTGAATCTAAGTGCAGAGCACCAGCTCATTCACGAAGTATGCGTTGGATCAATAGATCCATGTCCAGTGGAGGTCCTATTCCTGTTGCCTGAGACCAAAGAGACGAGGAACAGTTGCTAAGACTTCAATTTGGATTGGAAAGCCTGTGAGATAATAAGTAGAGCAGCCTGTGGCAGATGACGGTTGGTGGGTGATTGGCAGTACTGGTGGAGGAATTGAGAGCCTCTGTATCGAGCGATGAACCGATCTGTCAAAATGAAAAGCAAAACAATTTCATTGCACGGTGATGAATTAAGAAGTCACACATTACGTACAATCAGACAGCAAGATTGTTTTAAGTATCACACAAACATATAAAATACACATAGAAATTCATTCATTTTGATCATTTATATAGCGTCTCTTCAAGAAGCCTACTCAGAGGCACTCCAAATCCAGCTAAAACAGCTGGGCTCCCAAAACTTACAAAGCACTTCATGACCAGAAGCTCATTAATAAGTATACAGAAATAGTACCAAGTAATACATCAGAATTTTCAAAACCTCACATCAATAAATACTGTTAACAAGTAAGAGAAAATGGACAAACCTTTGGGCAGAGAACTCATCATAAGAATATACTTGCTTACTTACTTGACGAAGAAAAAACACAGTATGTCAGTGAAAAGCATTTAAATTTATGACATGAAAATAATGAACTCTGAATTCTAATTGTTTGACAGTTTCAAAAACAAACATATCACTTTATCAGGCTCCACACAGCATAATGTGGCATAGTGGCCGATTGGTCAGAACGCTCAGCTTGTTATGCAGAGTACGGGTTCAAGCCTCGCCAGAGGCAGTTACTGTGTAGGGACCTTGAACAAATGTTCCAGTCCATCAATGGTTTGCCATATGGCCTCTTGTTTGCACTTCTGAACTTTGGAAGGAGGGCACAGTCAACTAAAGTTCTATATAATCTATATAATAATGAGTCTTTTCACAAGAACTAACTTATAGTCACCATTATAGCGGGTAAATTAGTGAATTTTAAAAATAACACTGAATAGTACTTGTGACCTAAATAACACTGACTAGTACTTGTGACCTAAATAATTATGTCAGCATCCACAGTATTGAAGTCTTTAATGACGATAATAAGGAATGTCTCCAGAAATGTTAAAATATAAACACAAATGTCCCCACAAATAATAATGTACAAGTATAAAGTTAATATTTAGTTAATACAATTATCTGGTAAAAATAAAAAAAACACCTTATTCATGAGTGCAGTGTCATGTCCAATGGAGGTCCGAGTACAGTTTGCTGAGACACAGTAGACAGAAGGCAGAGCAGCTGGTACGGCGGGTTTCATCGAGGTCGAGTACATTGTCCACAGCATCTTCCTGTGAAATAAAATCAATGTTTTAATTTTATTTAGGTACATGGTTGTAGTGATTAAGGTTTCAGACTTGTGGTAATAAGGGGTGGAGTTGAAACTTCACATTCTGGGGATCATGACTTTTTATCACGTAAAAGACTTGCAAAAGTCATCACCGCTAATGATACATCATTTATCATGTTACATCAGTGCAACGGGGGATGCGATATGTTCTGTGCCTTGTACCCAGAGGGTTGCACATTCGAACCTACCTCAAGTCACTGTAACAACCCACTACCATCGATGTTCGTGTGCACTTCTGAACTTTAGAAGGAGGGCAATATAAAAATACAGTTGTATTGTATCGTATCAGTGCAGCTCTTTACATCTCTTGGTGTTTGTCATTATTAATTAGCAACATGCCACCTGCTCTTTTCGGTCTGGATCAGTCTGTAAAATTAGACAGGGCACCCATTACATGAAACGCAGCACAGGACCCCAAAACTTAAAGGCATTACATTTGGTTCCAGCTTGATTAGCAGTCCACAAAAAGACAAAATTGATAACCAGTGAACAAGTATGACAACCAATATCGCAAGATCGCAAGTAGATGTTCCATTACCATAATCACAGAAATTATTGGAGGGTCATGTCAATGCTCTTCTTATGTTGCTATTCCTTGTCCAAGGGATCAGTTGTGGTCATATCAATTGTCTTGAATTGCTACCATACCAAGTACTTCTTTATAAATTAGTATAGAACATCACATTCTGGGGATTGCTAAGTTCCTGTTGGAAGCAGTTTCCACTCAAACTACTTTCAATGGCTCAAGTCGGGGGCACAACTGATGAGTTTATTCTTGAAGTGGCACTTTATAAAAGTCAGATTACATTTACATTTGCTCAACTTTCCAGAAATAAACAAAAAATATATTGCATTTTAACATAAAAATGACAGGCAAGCAATGCATACAATACTATACAGTGAACTTTATAGCATGGTAAAACAACACATGAGGAGTGTTACATTTGTCAAGCATTAATAATAACGTGCATGAACAAACCTGACAAATTGCACACGTTTTTGAAAAGATGGACTACAGAATTGGACAAGTCCCCAGAAAGTAGACTTTCAAAATGAAAAATTCAACAAACTTCAAATATTGACAAAGAGGCAGTCAAGAACATCTGGTAAGCAAAATAACTGAAAAGCAAAGCCAAAGTACTCAACATTCAAGAACAAGTAAACGAGCTGGCAAAGTATGGTGCAAAAATCAAATCAACCTTATGCGACAATTGCAGAATAAACTTCCAGTGCTTAATCTGTGAAGGCACACATTTCTCAAAGCTAATAATCTCAAAAGGGCCCAACATTAAAAAGCCTTCATAGATGATACAATCACAAGGGGTCAGGCCATTGGATTCCAGTGACCTCTCCAGGCTTACAAGTTTTGTCAACAGTACTTTTATGATAACTTGTACAGAATGCCTTGTTGACAAACATTTATCCAACACATACAGGCCATGCAAAATGCAATCTAGTTCAAACATGACACCCTCCAGTAAGGTAAATGTAATTGTAATTAGTAACTTCTATGGCGCCAGTGTCTAATGTACAAGGCATCAACCGATGGCATACCAAAACCAAGCTATAATCAGGGAAATATCCAGTCCGTATGACAGAGAGGCAGTCTACGGTGGATAAGCTGTTTGAGGGAGGTGTTTTTTAATCCCATAAACATCAGCCTGTGCCTCGTGATGTCTACTACAAAGTGCCACAGTGCTCAGTGAGAGGCTGTCAGTGGTCAGAAGCTAAAATTTACAGTAACAAATTGGAAAGCGTCATTGACGAGCAATGGAGACATACCTTTGTGCATGATGTACAAGACAACTTGAATAACTCCATTATCATGCGAGACACAGTGGCCAATTGGTTAGAGTGCTCACCTAGTAACATGGACAGTAAAGGTTAGAGCCACTCCAGAGATGGTTACTGTGTAGGGACCTTGTGCAAGTGCCTGACTCACAACTGAACAGTGCCGTCCAATGCTGCTTTGTCATTAGCAAATGGTGCTTAATAAATGTCTAATAATAGTAATAACAGTAGTAGTAGTAATAATATTAATAATATAATGAGAAGAACAGCAGTCCCCTAAGCTAGCCCTGAGGCAGCCATGGGTATGAAGTGTTAGCAACTTCATTTTCTCAGCCTCTGCATATTAGGGTGGGTGACCAGTCCTCTCCCTCGCCGTCTCATCTTCCCATCGACAGTGTACAATCAGAGTACTCATCATAGCTGAGTTGGCTAGAGGTGCAGGTGAAGCAGGTATCTTGAACCCAAATTTCTGACCTGGTGAGGGATCTGAACCCCCGATCTCTTGATTGACAGTCCAGCACACTAGCCACTACACTATCAAGCACCCCCAATATCATAATGAACAAGGTATTGATTGACATTTACTTCAGTGAAGTTGTAGTCAAAATTAATAATCCACTGGAGAAGTCCTAGTCAAAAGCCGATGCATACGAAAAACCAGAAGTCGTGTTCTGCAACTCACCGATGTTCGGAAATAAAGTCTTTGTATTCAGCAATAGGGGTGATCGACTGAACTGAAGCAATAATCTTTTCCTGGACTTTCTGATGCTCTATGCTCGTGCAGTCCATCAGCTGAGCGTACTCGTCAAGAGCATCCATGCTAGAAAATTCAAACATAAAAGCAAATCCATTTTTCAATATAATTAAACTTAAAAGATAAATGAGCATCTGACTAGTTCAGCATATACCCCGTGATCGATCGAGTCAGTCGATCAAGTCAATCAAAACTCGGCCAAGTTGAGTCGGTCGAAAAATCTTCGACTAGATCGACTTGCAAGTCGAGTCGATCATGTTTTGACAAGTCGAGTCAATCGTTGTTTCTTCGACTTGACTCTGAAATATTTTCTTGCTATTTTTTGCGGCTACTTCACAAAATGACCCACATGATGTGATGACGTAAAGCTTTGTAATGCTTTGTAAGCTGCAAATACTTTTTTCACAGTTTTATGGTGAAAATGGAAAGATTAGGATGTGTTAAAATGTGCTAGTTTCAGAAAATTTCAGCTTTGTAGTCAGTAATGACAATCTCAAAACGTTCGAAAGTGTGTATGTTAGGACAGGACTGAATGCTTCGACTTTGGCCAAGAGCAGTGGCTCGGAAAGCGTTTAAAAGTTGTGTCAGCTAACCTCAGCCAAGTACAGACCTAAGATGGATAGAATTAT
This sequence comes from Allolobophora icterica, assembly GCA_963556255.1. Lineage (NCBI taxonomy): Eukaryota > Metazoa > Annelida > Clitellata > Crassiclitellata > Lumbricidae > Allolobophora > Allolobophora icterica. Next base: position 22,020,391 of record OY744607.1, on the reverse strand, counting down.
ACATTATATTATAATGCGTTATAACCAACAAGAATATTTTGTCATATTTTACAATCAGCGGAAAAGTTTATTACTAGGCCTATATATTCATGAAGTGAAACGCGTCTGTAGCACAATAAGTCAATAACTACTTCAGCAAACATAAAATACAAAGCGCCCAGCCAAAAGTTGTGTAAGCATGCATCCGCCTTGGCGCTACAGAGCCAAAACATGTGTATGCATTGGCACCTTTGGCGCCGTGGCTCCCGCACCCCTGGCCAAGAGATACAGTCCAAGTTGACAAAGTCGACCGTTTATTTGCCAAGTCGATCGAGTTGACGAGAGGTCGACTAGTCGACAAAGTCGATCGTCGGCCGAGCCAAGTCTATCGTAGCAGTTCGACTCGATCGAGCACAGGGTATAGTTCAGCATATGTTTTCAAAAATACCTAAAAACACACCTGAAAGTTTAGACTGAATAGCCAGTTATTCAGCTACATGTGCAGCTCTGTAATTGTAATCATAATTGTAATTAGTAACTTCTATGGCACCGGTGTCTAATGCACAAGGCATCAACCGATGAAACACCAAAAAACAAGCCGTAATCCAAAAAATGTCCGTAAGACCTGTCGAAGCCTGCGGTGGATAACAAATATTTTAAAGACACAAATTTTAAGCAGAGGCACATCTACAGAAAACGGGGCCCAATTAGTCATACTAGCTAGCACACAGGATGTCGAATACCTGAAAGAAAAATGTATCCGGTGTAATTAATTTTATAAGCTAAAAGTACTCAATATTCTCAGTTATTAGCACTACTTAATTTATTCTAATTAGAAATTGATCCTTTTATAGGGGTGCAGCGAATCCTCAAGACTCCAAAAGCAAACAGAATTTTCTCCGATTCCCGAAATTGAAATTCTAATTTAGCATTTGTGAATCAGTTGGGCAAATAGAACTTTTCGAGACATTTTACAATAAAGGCCTATTAATCATCAGGATATTGGCCTATTACGCCATAGTAGTTGTCAGGATTCGAAAGCTTGTAGGAAACTTTTGTTCTGGAATTCGGTCAAGTTTGCATTTTCACCACTTTCAGAGAATGGGATTGCGGGAATTCGCGTAGACCCCTCAATATGTATAACCCTCGTGTCTAACTTTATATGCACAAAAATTTTAAACCGCGGCGCGTTACAGAGTTTTACTTAGTATCATAGTATAGAAATTCGAATATTTACCTGAATTACACGTACATTTCAACTTTTTTCGACAAAAACAGCATTCACGCGGTCCTTACGCATCGCAAAACAATGGCCGCAAGATCTCCATCTTTCTCTACAAGACTGGTACCCTGGTTCTGTAACAAGCTAGAGTGCCTGATAAAGTAAGTAAGTACATCCTTTAATAATCCAACTGCTAACCGCACTTTGGTTTACACGCGTTAAACCCGTCCAGGTTAAAGTGCTATGGCCTATATTCCAGTGAAATTATCTTTATTATAAAATATTTCCGAGCCAGACTGTCTACAGTTGGGAGAACCAGATTATGAACAGAGGGTCACAAAGCGTAACCAGCGTGCTTACGTGTCCCACACATGTGCTGCATGCGCTATTACCGTCTATAATTCTCTCAGCAGAAATGAGCTGGCTGTGGAAGATCGCAGGGATTTCAAGACTGCAGAAAATAAGAAACGATGACATAATAACAGTGCATCAAAACAACTCTACTAGACAGTGTCGTTCAACGAAGACTCCGATGGTTTGGACATGTAGAGAGAATGCCAGTTGACAGAATTCCACACAGTGCACTACGTGGCTGCAAGGTTCGAAGAAAAAAGACACAAAGGAAGACCAAGACTACGCTGGATAGATAATATAGGCCTTACGGAGGATTTAACATCACTTGGACTAACACTAAGGGGAGCAATAGACTTGACAAATGACCGAGGACATTGGAGATAATTTATTCGTACCCATCGCCGCCAAATGGCTGGCGTCAGGAACTGATCATTATAATGATGATGAATAGCGCATGAAGCACATGTGTAGGACACGTAAGAACGGCCATGAAAAGCTTAGAATCAGCAGTTAGGATAAATTGTTCAAAACTGGGTAGTACGCAGGAAGATAATAAACTTCCATATTAAATATGGACCTCCAGTGACATCTCACCGCTGAGCTGCTGCGTATTGCGGCTTAGCTGGCCCGGTCTAAATGTCGTTCAAAGTCCAAAACGCAAGTAGGCGGAGGACGCAAAGGGATAGATCAGAGATGGGAAAACTACGGCCTGCGGGCCAGAACTTGTCCGCCAACAATTTTTATCCGGCCCACAAGTCTTCGGAAAATAACAAAACCGCAAAATTCAGACCGCAAGAACTTTTCCTCGCTTTACCAACGTGACGCTACTTTCTTACTTACTATTCCGTTCTCGTCTTTAATAATAACTCCGTGTATTAAGCCCGCGAAAGCATATTTCATTTTAAATAAGTAAACTTTTTCATGTTAGTCCTTATTAAAAGTTAACAATTTGTTACCCGGCCCTCCGAATTTTTTGACGTTTAATATGGCCCAAAGTGCGAAAAGTTCACCCCACCCTTGGATAGATTGAGCGCGCTTAAGGTGTATTCATGCGCACTAGGCTAAGTGGGCCTAGTGTTTAAAAGTTACGAACTTGCTTCAATAAGGCTGTCCACTTTTGTTCTCGCATGTGAGAAACATTGCATAATTTAGAAAGTGTTGAATTACTTGCTTACTAAAATTATTTTGCAAACTCCTAGACGCGTAGTTTGCTTGGTTGTACCTGAACTACATTTTGTGTACAAGCACACAGTTGCATTCTCTGTCAAGCACAAAGAGATTACTAATTTACTACGTTAGAACAGCTTAACGTATATTTAATACGTTAAGAGTTAGCATGACAAACGTAGTTATCCGTCAATAACAACAGATCAATACGTCAAAAAATTGTAACGTATTGTTATACGTTATGCGCCAGCGTAGTATTTCTAAGAGTGTACGCTATGGAGTCACGACGATTTGGCAATCCAATTTAGACTTGGATTCTCCCACTCGAGCGTTTTTGAGTCGTGACTGGCATTGCAATGCTCGCGCATGCATCGCTCGAGATTATCACTCGATAGTTTATCCATGGACTCGGAGTTGAACTCTTAGCGATCAGTATAAAGGAGTTACAGTTTGAAACTCTGTTCCATGTTAGTTCCGCTGCTTTGCATGCGATGTTTACTACACGTGCAGCTCTTATCACGAGTCTGCTGGAGCTCAAGTCCTTCTCTGTGGTGGTTGAACAGATCCACCCCCTAATTCTTATCAATCTGTAGACGACGGGACAGTCTCTTTCCTGTTACTGCTGCTGCAGCCACGGTTGCTGATGATCTGAAGCCCTAGCTCCCCTCGCTGCTATAGCAACGACGGTGGTCATGCAAAGGCAGGTTGAAGTATACATGGAGACCGACAGACCGACCGACCGTTAACACTTTCCCACAGTCGCTTCAGCCGCCGCTCCATGTAATACTATCCTCGTGCGACCGACCCACCGTCCGACCGTCAGACCGAACGCACGTCTGTCCGACTAATAGCCGAGGCGGCGGCGGCGGCGGAGGAGGAGGAGGAGGAGGCGCCGTGCCTTGGCATCCATCGCCTGCCAACGCAAATCGCGATGTGTTGCGGCTGCTGAGATGAAACAGACATCATCTCTGCTGTAAGCATCTTCCTGCCTAAGTATCTCTGTACCGTATACCTCGCGTTGTAAATTCAGGCATATGTGCGTATATGTATATGTATATATATGTGTATATATATATATATATTTGGTGTGTATATATTATATATATATATATATATATATGGTGTATTACGTCTATAGCCACGATGAGCAGAAATTTATAATACATTCATATATATATATATATATTAGGGTGGTTCTGAAATCTGAAATTTTGAAATGTGATTATTTCCGCTTATTATCTGGTTCTAGTACATACTAAAATAAATCTGGCCAAATATGAGCTGATTTGAGCAATATTTAGAGGTAGCTCAAAGAGGTTGAAGTCGAGCTTGTCTAGCATAGCCAAATTACTGTGCATCCAAAAGACAGAGTTTCAGTTTTACGATTGCAGTCACGATTAGTAATTATTATTGGATAAAATTAAAGAAAAATGTTAACAGGAAAACTGAGCCTCAGCAAAATAAAAATTAAACAGAATTTGTTGATGCATTAGTTAATTTATTTGACATTGCTCACTTGGATGCCTTAAACATAATTGAAATCTAAGAGGATAAAGAATGTCTGCTTGCCCAAAGAGAAAGAGGTGGCCGTTGTTGTATGGGACCAGTTGATATGGTAGTTACTTCAAAAGAAATGAGGGCAACTAAAAGGCAAAGATCAAGCATGGAGAGAAAGCAGAAAGAAGATCAATATTTGGAAGCCATGAATGAGAGAATTATTCTTGAAACCTCTAGTAGTGATGATTCAACTGAAGAATGCAAAGATGGTGGCAGTCAAAATGTAAATTTAGTGAAAAGGAAAACTCATTTTAAAAAAGTCACTAACAACAAATATTGTGACACCAAGACTGCACAGGACAAAGTTAAGTGACAAGAAGGCAACATGCGTGTTAGCAGCTGCAGCTCAGAGTCTCGGCCACAATGTAGACGAGTTGAAAATCAGCCGTTCTTCAATACATAGAGAACGAGAACAATATCGAGAAGAAACTGCTAAGAAATTAAAAAATATATATATAAAACAACTACATCATCTACACTGGTTGTGCACTTGGATGATAATTCCTTCCGGATCTGACAGGCAAACATTTGGTTGGCCGTCTACCTGTCATTTTATCTGATGTTGGGGAAAACCAACTTCTTGAAGTTACCAAGCTACATTCTGGCACAGGAGAAGCACAGGCAGCCGCTGTTGCTAAATTGTTGCTGGAATGATTTATGCTTACTGAAAACTCTGGTTAGCTATCAACAAGAAAATCCTGCTCTCAAAAGTAGCCAGCAATAAATTTGCAGGTCATCTGTGGTACCTTAGTGAGGAGCTAGTGGCTTTGGCATTTTTTGATTTGGCATTGACAGCCAAGTCCAAACGAGCAATGGTGAAAGCTTTACACGAGCGGCCAGGCCAAGATGATCCTCCTAAGATAATGTAGGTAAATATTCAGAAATCTGTGGTCATGAACATACAATGAACATACAATGAACATACAATGAACTCCATGCTATTTTTTGACTGGCAAAGAATCTCTAGTGATTTCCTGAAAAGCGATCCTGAAACATGGGAACTTCAAGATGATTGTAAAGTTGCCTCAGAAATTATTCATCATCTACAAGTTGTAAATGACAATGCTGAAGGAGGAGTTGCTTTGATTGAAGAGTACAATTCCATAATTACAAAGAAAACCAGAAACAATATCTGTTTCAAGTAGTCCATGATCACAGAAGCAACTTTCCAGAATGCAAGAAAGAAATGCATAAGTCAAAATAAACTTCAGCAAATGATTTGTGAGCCATATATTATTACTACATAATAACATAAAGTCATACTAATTAATTGAAATTATTTAGAACTACTACTTTAACAGTTTGTTCACTTAATAATAACAACAATTAAACATTGTTGTTTCATTAGGTAAAGAAAATATTAAAAATAATGGATAATGGAAAATTTTCTTTTAAAATACCTTTATGTCAAATTTGAATGTTATTGAGCTACCTCTAAATGACAAGATAATGTTCTATAACTTTGCACAAATTTCTTTTATATTCATTGGAACACAACTAAAAGCGGAAAGTCAAGAAAAAACAATTTTAATTTTTTTCCATGAAAGTCAGAACCACCCTAATATATATATATATATATATATATATTATATATATCGGCATGCGCGTGTTGGTGTTGCGTATTGTCGCACTGTGTTAATGGGCGTGGGTATACGGAGCGTTGGTGTGGTTGGCGTCGTGCACGGGAGTGTGTTGCCGCTGTTGCGGTATGCAGCCTCGTGGCACGCATGATGCATGCGTCGATTGGTCTGATTATATATTATAGGACGATGGCGATGATCTCTAATTAATCGAATGGTCTGTATAGCATATAGTTTTCATGGCTGGTGAATAATCGTCGATAAGCTTATAAGACACTGAACTCTACGAGAAGCGCAACAGAAAATGCAACTTAGAATCAGACGTATGACTCATAATTATGCGGCGCCTATAGGTGAATGAAAAGGAAATGGAGAATTAGAGAACCACCAAAGAACAAAAGAAGACAATTCTAGTTATATGAGACGATGGTGTGTATACGGTCCATTTAACACACTCTGCAGAATGTTGGATATTACCAAAGAAAGAAGAGGACAAGAATTCTCACAGCAGAAATAAACCATGGCTATGAAGAATTACAGAACTCTAAAGAATACAATAACTAGAAATGCTGAAATAAATGAATTTATAATATACATGCTGAACAAAGTTGTTCGGCGAATAAAGACTCTGAATGTATTATAAATGCATCACGTTCATTGATCGAATCCAGTCAATCAATCACTCAATCAGTACTTTATTGAACACCACAATTCAAGCAACATAATTTAAACAGTCATGTTCAGTGGCGTCAAGCTATAGGGTAAACCCAAAAGAACATAATATTCCGCTAGCAAGGTCCCTCTGGTTACATCAATCATCTCATGACAGTATATACATATATATATATATACATATATATATATACACATATATATAATGCTACGAGATTATATATATAATGCTACGAGACTGAAATGAACGGGAAACAAAGGAGCAACACATGCGCTTTTATCTAATATAAACGAAGACATATAATAAGACTACAATATTATACATAAGGGTAATGAAAAGTGACCGAAACGTATACCAGCTCATTTATTCGCTGCCAGTTGGCTGCAGGGCGCAGGGGTCATGAACTGATGGCGACGACGATGATGATGATTATGAAAATATAAGAAAATCTTGCTTCAAGCACTTTGGACATGCATGCATGCAGGCTACCCGTATAGGCATATAGACTTTCTTTCCATATATAAGGACCATTAATACCTTTCACATCTTCGTTGGGCTTTAGGCGATGCCAGAAAGTCCAATGAAGTTAAACTCCATGGCCTATGTATAGAAAAAATTGACTGCTATAACGAGCAGTTCCTTCTATTTCTCCCTGTCAAAACAGATCATTGTATATATATATATATATATATATATATATATATATATATATATATATATATATATATATATATATATATATATATATATATATATATATATATATATATATATATGACTTGACTTGAAGGATATATACAAATATATACGCGGAATAACATCCGTATTATATATAGTATACCGGATTATTGAAGCCACATGCCATGCAGCCGCTATATCGTTTATTTATGGTTGTTGTTATAGATGAGTCAAACTTTGATGTTCGGACATCAAAGGACCAATAACACGAACAAGTATTGTCGGATAATGCTTATAATTGGACAACTGAAGGAAAGAAGAAAGAAGATAGAAACAAAGAAAGAAACAAAGAATGAACGAACGAACGAATGAGTGAATGGATGGATGCAGTAAAGGAAGAAAGAAAGTGAAGAAGGAAGGAAGGAAGGAAGGAATGAAGGAAGGAAGGAATGAAGAAAGGAAGGAAGGAAGGAAGGAAGGAAGGAAGGAAGGAAGGAAGGAAGGAAGGAAGGAAGGAAGGAAGGAAGGAAGGAAGGAAGGAAGGAAGGAAGGAAGGAAGGAAGGAAGGGAGGTAGGAAGGAAGGAAGGAAGGAAGGAAGGAAGGAAGGAAGGAAGGAAGGAAGGAAGGAAGGAAGGAAGGAAGGAAGGAAGGAAGAAAGGAAGGATGGAAGGAAGGAAGGAACGAAGGAACGAAGGAAGGAAGGAAAGAAGGAAGGAAGGAAGGAAGGAAGGAAGGAAGGAAGGAAGGAAGGAAGGAAGGAAGGAAGGAAGGAAGGAAGGAAGGAAGGAAGGAAGGAAGGAAGGAAGGAAGGATGATATCGAGATAGGAAGAAAAGAAAAAAGGGACCAAGACCATAAATGCAAATATAGAATGTTTCCACCAGTTATTGGTGGAATGATCCACAGTTGAGAATATATATCGTGGTGGTGGTGGAATGTGTTGGAAGATCTTCCGGTGTGTGTACCAGTCTCCATTAAATGCAGTAAATGCAGGATTTTCCCACTGCAGCACACTGAGCGCAGTCGAATTCAGTGCATGAATTTTGTGTCTTCGAATGTATGTGCCATTATTAAAAATATATTAAACAAGAAGGAATACGTGAAATTATTGAATACAAAGCGTTGAGAACAATTACTTTATTCGTTATTTATATTTTGAATGCTACATTTGCTCTATATGTTTTTCTTTGCACTTTCATTTGCTCTTCTATAGGGGCCTACTGTAGACGTGTTGTTTTAAAAGCGTTGGATTTCATTGGTTCCACTTGGGTCTTGTAAGGATACAGGACTATACCTAAACCAGACGACGCTTCACGAAAAGATATAGGGTCTATAACTTATATTATATAGTGTGTGTGTGTATATATATATATATATATATATATATATATATATACGCATACACTACTCATACAATAACTATGTATTGACTTGTTGTATAAACTTAAACTGTCTACCTATAAACCTAATCTGTCTTGACATTGCAGATAAGAGCAAAAATGCACAGACATAAACTGTCTGGTGATAGAGCACATGTCCACTTGTGCACTGTCGCGCATTCAGTCATGCAACACTATATATGTCTACAGAGAACAGTATTCAGAAGGTCGCGTATACAGTCTCGAGGTTGACCAAAGTTGTAATCTACTATGATAGACTATATATAGGCACTTTATCTGGTCACACTCGCGTCATATACTCGTAGCAGACATTATTAGCTTTACGACTGTCGTGAGATATTAATAAATGCAGCTGTGGCTGGTTCGTGCATAAGAGAGAGAACCTGGGAGAAGTCTTGTTGCTTCGTCTCTTGTCAGGCACTTGACGGCCATATCTCCTTTGGTCTTTCCGATCATCTTGTCCGATAACAAAAGACGAGGCTCTGAGGAGGGAGGGATATGCGGCTGTGGAGGAGCGGAGGGATATGCGGCTGTGGAGGGGCGGAGGGTATGTGTGACGACGGCGAAGGGTGTAGGGTGGTCAGGAGTCGTGACATGAGCATGTCAGTCGGACGACTTAGCATTATCCTCTTCTTCCGCGAATCACTTGTGCGGCTTCTGAGACAGGTGACAGTTTACCTTTCCCAGGCTCCGATTCCAAGAAGTGGCTGCGGTTCTCACGCTATAGACTCCACTGCTACCTGTTGATTATGTCCATTGTAAAATTCATCGCTCTGTCGTCTCACGACTATAAAGTCCATGCGCTGCATGACCCCATTCAGAACAGTAAGAATTTATATATACATATACACATACATACATGCATACGTACACACATACATACATACACACAAACACCTATGCATACACACACATACATACATACACACACACATACACACACACACATATATGCACACATGCATATAGACACATACATACATACATACATGCATACACACATACATACACACATACACTCATGCATAAATACATACATATATACATACATACATACACACACATATATACATCATACATACATACACACATACATGCATACACAAATACATACACATATACGCACATACATACCTACATATATATATATATACATACACACATACATATATGCGCACTTACATACATACACACCATATACATACATACATACATAAATACATACATTGTTTTACATACATACATAATTATATACACACAATCACACATACATATGCATACAATGCCATACATATCTACATATACACGCATAGATACATACATATAGATACATACATATTTACATGCATACATACACACATACATATATGCAGTTTATGTAATACGACATGCATTCATATTATAGACAAATGAACTTCCGAAACCATTTTAAATGTGTTATTATTCATGTACACAGAATTCGTAGAGGCAGACAGACAGACAGATAGACAGACAGACAGACAGACAGACAGACAAAGATGGATATAAAGATGTTGAGAGATAATTGAAGAGCGAGACGAACACACAGGTAGAGGGAGAGGGAGAGAAAGAGAGAGGGAGAGATATATTGTTCGGTATAGCCTATATAATTATATACAGTAAGTATAGTTGTGAGACGATTATAATGAGTCTGATAATTGACGTAATTAGCAGGTAAGGATGGAGCCTATAGCGTGAGAACAGCAACCACTTCTTGGCATCAGAGCCTGGGAAAGGCAAATTGTCGTCTGTCTCAGCAGCCCGATGCTTAAGTTCAAGTGCTTGACAGAGGACCATAATGCTTAGGCTCATGTCTCAGAGAGAGAGAGAGAGAGAGAGAGAGAGAGAGAGAGAGAGAGAGAGAGAGAGAGAGAGAGAGAGTGTGTGTGTGCGTGCGTGCGTGCGTGCGTGCGTGCGTGCGTGCGTGCGTGCGTGCGTGTGTGTGTGTGTGTGTGTGTGTGTTTCGGTAATTATAGT
>OY744607.1:21640650-22009586 GCA_963556255.1 Allolobophora icterica | reverse complement strand
ATTATAGTCTTATATCGCTTCCTCCTTCTTTTACTTTGCACCGTCGTATAAGTTCTTATGTGTATGCCTGAATGAGCATCGCAGCAGGCCATGTCTAGGCCTAATTTTAATTACAATTTAATATCTATAATAGCGCTTCTTCAACACAAACTAACCAGGAGCGATATCTATACGCTAACAGAAATTATGCTTAATGTCGTTAAGAAAAACTAGAAATGTCACCAAAAAGCATTCACATGCACGCTCGAATAAACCAGCAAGCTTTCTTCCAACGTTAGAGTTTACAGATTACATCATAATCATAATCATAATTGCACATTTATATAGCACCTCTACAGAAGACTATTCATAGATGCTCTCGACCTGAAAACAAAAGATCACGGTCAAATGGAATGGTCTTCAATCGCTGGATAAATAGAAGCAGAGGAGGGAAAGAAGCTCACGTCGCCAGTTGCATGGTTGTATGTTTGAGAGTAAAAGGCTAACCACGGAGAAGCGGATGGTGCCATATAATAAGGAAGTATTGGACGGAGGTATACAAAGCCTACTCACATCAACAAGGACAAACAAGATTTCACTTGACCCCTATAAGAATTCAGCCGTTGTATATATATATATGGCCTATAGCTTGGTAAGGAATTCGTAGAATGAAAATCCGGAGGCCAGATTATCGTTTAGGCAAGAGGAAATTTACATGTCAGCTGCATCGACACAATCTTCTCAATGACCTTCGACAAAAAGATAAATTGGAGATCGGACGATGATTGGCCAAGTCATCGGCGTACTGCAGACACCTGTGATGGCAAAATGATCGCTCGGTTTTTTTAGTAAGCGGGAAGGGACTTAGGCCATATACACACCATGGATAGAGTAGGCTATATATAGTCCGAGCAGCATCGAAGATGTGGAAAGGCGACGGGCTATAGTATTATTATTGTTGTTATCATCATCATCATCATCATCATCATCATCATCATCATCATCATCATCATCATCATCATCATCATCATCATCATCATCATCATCATCATCATCACCACCACCACCACCACCACCACCACCACCACCACCACCACCACCACCACCATCACCACTATCATCGTCGTCGTCATCATCATCATCAATATCATCCTTATTATTATTACATAACGGTTTAGAAAGCACAACTTTATATAACAAAATATTCCGCATATGCATTAAAAAGGAAAATCTTCTTCGATTAAAAAGATTAAAAGACAGTGTCCTCAGATGTGGCATCCCGATATCAGTCCATGCAGGTCGATCTGTAACGCAGAGTCGTGGTAGAAACCCATTCTGATAGACAGTCGAAGCAAATCCAAAGCCTCTGCTCACCTTTCGACGGCATAGCTATAGGTCTGTATGTTTAGGCATCTATCTGTATATACGTGTGAGCCGCGACTGTTCATCTGGAAGCTGTCATCTCCTTAAGTATAGAGGTGGACCATTCAAAGGTCAAAAGGACGTTAACCACAAGCAGATAACAGAAGAAGAAAACGAAGAAGAAAACGAAGACGAAGAAGAAGAAGAAGAAGAAGAAGAAGAAGAAGAAGAAGAAGAAGAAGAAGAAGAAGAAGAAGACGAAGAAGAAGAAGAAGAAAAAGAAAAACAAGAAAAACAAGAAAAACAAGAAGAAGAAGAAGAGGAGGAGGAGGAGGAGGAAGAAGAAGAAGAAGAGAAGAGGAAGGAAAAAGAAAAAGGAGGACCAGGAGAAAGAGGACGAGGACGAGGATAACGAGGAGGAGGAGGAGGAGAGGAGGAGGAGAAGGAGGAGAAAGAAGAAGCTGAGAAAGCCGTCCTTTAAGAGCATATAGCATGCATGAATTAGAAGCGTTAGCGACTTCATGTTCTTAACCTCACCATATGAGGAGAGATTAAGACTGGCATATTCAGTATTTTAAGCTACAGAGGGCAACATCAATCGAAACCGAGGTTGCATCTTTTGATAAACGCAAATACAAAACTTATGTATATGCTACTGAACAAGTGGACAAGCTCTAATAACTGCATGGCTGCACACGAAACACGATAACGATATCTAGTCTCGCATTCAAACAAAGTATAGCGTATACATGTTGACGAACTGTTGACCATGTATCAGTGAATGAAAAACTATGCATCAGTGGCGGACCGTGCATGCACCAGTGCAGGACTCTGAATGTGTATGCATAGGAATATTGGGGATCATGGGTGCACGCGTCAGTGTTGAACTGTGAGTCAGCGTCCGGTTAAAACTTTATGACAGATTTGGTGAATACGAATCGACATATATCTTTACGTTACCGCTGTCCGTAATCTCCAGTTAACACTCTCGTTTCAAGGACATATATATATATATATATATATATATATATATATATATACGATGGCGGTCCACTCTGTATATATATATATATATATATATATATATATATATATATATATATATATATATATATATATATATATATATATATATATATGTTTATAAAAGCGTTTCCCGAGTTCATGACCAATCTGGGCGTGTAATTGATTATCTATAGGATAAGAACCCTATAGACTACAGTTTCCTTTTGTGCGTTTTAGTGCAGTATACATCGATGAATGTCATCGAGATTGAAGAGACGACTTTATAGATCGACCAAGACCCATTCGTATCCACTGCAGCGGATGAGACCAAAGAACAGCGATCGGTGGGAGCGATCCATCAGGCCAACAGGTGGTTTTTTCGCAATTGGCACCTTTCAAGACTGACTGCATTTGAAAGAAAATCACACGGCGACTAATGCGCTGTTTGTCCGCTTGACATAAAGAAGATCTTATTCATAACGGGCAATCTAAAGAGTGTCATCTCTTCACAGGTCGTACATGCAACTTTGGCCTTTGTGTTAATGTATCTGACGTTCGCATGCGTGCCAATGACACGCGCCGGAATAATAATGACCCAGCAACGATGATAGTATAATGCATGTCTTGTAATAATATAGAAGGAAGAGATTAAGAAAAGAGGAAGGAGAGAAGGAGAAGGACGACAAGAAGAAAATGAAAAGAAGAAGAAAAAGAAGACAAAATCAGGCGAAGGAGGAAGAAAATGAGAAAAAAAGGAGGAGGAGGAATAAGTAGAAGTAATATACATATATTTGTACTATAACGTATCAGACATTTAATAACAAAATATTGTCTGCATTAAAATGTCTTGTGCACTGTCTGTAAGCCACATTTTCACTCTCAAACGGATGCTCCCCAGAACATCAGACACTTTTAGCTATAACTACAATCGACTGATAACGGCGCTATAGAAGTCAGGGCTACAGAACGCTCGCAGCAGACATTAACTGTCTTGTTTTAAAGCACATTCAATGTCTCCTACAGAACGCTCGCAGCAGACATTAACTGTCTTGTTTTAAAGCACATTCAATGTCTCCTACAGAACGCTCGCAGCAGACATTAACTGTCTTGTTTTAAAGCACATTCAATGTCTCCTACAGAACGCTCGCAGCAGACATTAACTGTCTTGTTTTAAAGCACATTCAATGTCTCCTACAGAACGCTCGCAGCAGACATTAACTGTCTTGTTTTAAAGCACATTCAATGTCTCCTACAGAACGCTCGCAGCAGACATTAACTGTCTTGTTTTAAAGCACATTCAATGTCTCCTACAGAACGCTCGCAGCAGACATTAACTGTCTTGTTTTAAAGCACATTCAATGTCTGCTACAGAACGCTCGCAGCAGACATTAACTGTCTTGTTTTAAAGCACATTCAATGTCTCCTACAGAACGCTCGCAGCAGACATTAACTGTCTTGTTTTAAAGCACATTCAATGTCTCCTACAGAACGCTCGCAGCAGACATTAACTGTCTTGTTTTAAAGCACATTCAATGTCTCCTACAGAACGCTCGCAGCAGACATTAACTGTCTTGTTTTAAAGCACATTCAATGTCTCCTACAGAACGCTCGCAGCAGACATTAACTGTCTTGTTTTAAAGCACATTCAATGTCTCCTACAGAACGCTCGCAGCAGACATTAACTGTCTTGTTTTAAAGCACATTCAATGTCTCCTACAGAACGCTCGCAGCAGACATTAACTGTCTTGTTTTAAAGCACATTCAATGTCTCCTACAGAACGCTCGCAGCAGACATTAACTGTCTTGTTTTAAAGCACATTCAATGTCTCCTACAGAACGCTCGCAGCAGACATTAACTGTCTTGTTTTAAAGCACATTCAATGTCTCCTACAGAACGCTCGCAGCAGACATTAACTGTCTTGTTTTAAAACAACTTCAATGTCTCCTACAGAACGCTCGCAGCAGACATTAACTGTCTTGTTTTAAAGCACATTCAATGTCTCCTACAGAACGCTCGCAGCAGACATTAACTGTCTTGTTTTAAAGCACATTCAATGTCTCCTACAGAACGCTCGCAGCAGACATTAACTGTCTTGTTTTAAAGCACATTCAATGTCTCCTACAGAACGCTCGCAGCAGACATTAACTGTCTTGTTTTAAAGCACATTCAATGTCTCCTACAGAACGCTCGCAGCAGACATTAACTGTCTTGTTTTAAAGCACATTCAATGTCTCCTACAGAACGCTCGCAGCAGACATTAACTGTCTTGTTTTAAAGCACATTCAATGTCTCCTACAGAACGCTCGCAGCAGACATTAACTGTCTTGTTTTAAAGCACATTCAATGTCTCCTACAGAACGCTCGCAGCAGACATTAACTGTCTTGTTTTAAAGCACATTCAATGTCTGCTACAGAACGCTCGCAGCAGACATTAACTGTCTTGTTTTAAAGCACATTCAATGTCTGCTACAGAACGCTCGCAGCAGACATTAACTGTCTTGTTTTAAAGCACATTCAATGTCTCCTACAGAACGCTCGCAGCAGACATTAACTGTCTTGTTTTAAAGCACATTCAATGTCTCCTACAGAACGCTCGCAGCAGACATTAACTGTCTTGTTTTAAAGCACATTCAATGTCTCCTACAGAACGCTCGCAGCAGACATTAACTGTCTTGTTTTAAAGCACATTCAATGTCTCCTACAGAACGCTCGCAGCAGACATTAACTGTCTTGTTTTAAAGCACATTCAATGTCTCCTACAGAACGCTCGCAGCAGACATTAACTGTCTTGTTTTAAAGCACATTCAATGTCTCCTACAGAACGCTCGCAGCAGACATTAACTGTCTTGTTTTAAAACAACTTCAATGTCTCCTACAGAACGCTCGCAGCAGACATTAACTGTCTTGTTTTAAAGCACATTCAATGTCTCCTACAGAACGCTCGCAGCAGACATTAACTGTCTTGTTTTAAAGCACATTCAATGTCTCCTACAGAACGCTCGCAGCAGACATTAACTGTCTTGTTTTAAAGCACATTCAATGTCTCCTACAGAACGCTCGCAGCAGACATTAACTGTCTTGTTTTAAAGCACATTCAATGTCTCCTACAGAACGCTCGCAGCAGACATTAACTGTCTTGTTTTAAAGCACATTCAATGTCTCCTACAGAACGCTCGCAGCAGACATTAACTGTCTTGTTTTAAAGCACATTCAATGTCTCCTACAGAACGCTCGCAGCAGACATTAACTGTCTTGTTTTAAAGCACATTCAATGTCTCCTACAGAACGCTCGCAGCAGACATTAACTGTCTTGTTTTAAAGCACATTCAATGTCTCCTACAGAACGCTCGCAGCAGACATTAACTGTCTTGTTTTAAAGCACATTCAATGTCTCCTACAGAACGCTCGCAGCAGACATTAACTGTCTTGTTTTAAAGCACATTCAATGTCTCCTACAGAACGCTCGCAGCAGACATTAACTGTCTTGTTTTAAAGCACATTCAATGTCTCCTACAGAACGCTCGCAGCAGACATTAACTGTCTTGTTTTAAAGCACATTCAATGTCTCCTACAGAACGCTCGCAGCAGACATTAACTGTCTTGTTTTAAAGCACATTCAATGTCTCCTACAGAACGCTCGCAGCAGACATTAACTGTCTTGTTTTAAAGCACATTCAATGTCTCCTACAGAACGCTCGCAGCAGACATTAACTGTCTTGTTTTAAAGCACATTCAATGTCTCCTACAGAACGCTCGCAGCAGACATTAACTGTCTTGTTTTAAAGCACATTCAATGTCTCCTACAGAACGCTCGCAGCAGACATTAACTGTCTTGTTTTAAAGCACATTCAATGTCTCCTACAGAACGCTCGCAGCAGACATTAACTGTCTTGTTTTAAAGCACATTCAATGTCTCCTACAGAACGCTCGCAGCAGACATTAACTGTCTTGTTTTAAAGCACATTCAATGTCTCCTACAGAACGCTCGCAGCAGACATTAACTGTCTTGTTTTAAAGCACATTCAATGTCTCCTACAGAACGCTCGCAGCAGACATTAACTGTCTTGTTTTAAAGCACATTCAATGTCTCCTACAGAACGCTCGCAGCAGACATTAACTGTCTTGTTTTAAAGCACATTCAATGTCTCCTACAGAACGCTCGCAGCAGACATTAACTGTCTTGTTTTAAAGCACATTCAATGTCTCCTACAGAACGCTCGCAGCAGACATTAACTGTCTTGTTTTAAAGCACATTCAATGTCTCCTACAGAACGCTCGCAGCAGACATTAACTGTCTTGTTTTAAAGCACATTCAATGTCTCCTACAGAACGCTCGCAGCAGACATTAACTGTCTTGTTTTAAAGCACATTCAATGTCTCCTACAGAACGCTCGCAGCAGACATTAACTGTCTTGTTTTAAAGCACATTCAATGTCTCCTACAGAACGCTCGCAGCAGACATTAACTGTCTTGTTTTAAAGCACATTCAATGTCTCCTACAGAACGCTCGCAGCAGACATTAACTGTCTTGTTTTAAAGCACATTCAATGTCTCCTACAGAACGCTCGCAGCAGACATTAACTGTCTTGTTTTAAAGCACATTCAATGTCTCCTACAGAACGCTCGCAGCAGACATTAACTGTCTTGTTTTAAAGCACATTCAATGTCTCCTACAGAACGCTCGCAGCAGACATTAACTGTCTTGTTTTAAAGCACATTCAATGTCTCCTACAGAACGCTCGCAGCAGACATTAACTGTCTTGTTTTAAAGCACATTCAATGTCTCCTACAGAACGCTCGCAGCAGACATTAACTGTCTTGTTTTAAAGCACATTCAATGTCTCCTACAGAACGCTCGCAGCAGACATTAACTGTCTTGTTTTAAAGCACATTCAATGTCTCCTACAGAACGCTCGCAGCAGACATTAACTGTCTTGTTTTAAAGCACATTCAATGTCTCCTACAGAACGCTCGCAGCAGACATTAACTGTCTTGTTTTAAAGCACATTCAATGTCTCCTACAGAACGCTCGCAGCAGACGTTAACTGTCTTGTTTTAAAGCACATTCAATGTCTCCTACAGAACGCTCGCAGCAGACGTTAACTGTCTTGTTTTAAAGCACATTCAATGTCTCCTACAGAACGCTCGCAGCAGACGTTAACTGTCTTGTTTTAAAGCACATTCAATGTCTCCTACAGAACGCTCGCAGCAGACATTAACTGTCTTGTTTTAAAGCACATTCAATGTCTCCTACAGAACGCTCGCAGCAGACATTAACTGTCTTGTTTTAAAGCACATTCAATGTCTCCTACAGAACGCTCGCAGCAGACATTAACTGTCTTGTTTTAAAGCACATTCAATGTCTCCTACAGAACGCTCGCAGCAGACATTAACTGTCTTGTTTTAAAGCACATTCAATGTCTCCTACAGAACGCTCGCAGCAGACATTAACTGTCTTGTTTTAAAGCACATTCAATGTCTCCTACAGAACGCTCGCAGCAGACATTAACTGTCTTGTTTTAAAGCACATTCAATGTCTCCTACAGAACGCTCGCAGCAGACATTAACTGTCTTGTTTTAAAGCACATTCAATGTCTCCTACAGAACGCTCGCAGCAGACATTAACTGTCTTGTTTTAAAGCACATTCAATGTCTCCTACAGAACGCTCGCAGCAGACATTAACTGTCTTGTTTTAAAGCACATTCAATGTCTCCTACAGAACGCTCGCAGCAGACATTAACTGTCTTGTTTTAAAGCACATTCAATGTCTCCTACAGAACGCTCGCAGCAGACGTTAACTGTCTTGTTTTAAAGCACATTCAATGTCTCCTACAGAACGCTCGCAGCAGACATTAACTGTCTTGTTTTAAAGCACATTCAATGTCTCCTACAGAACGCTCGCAGCAGACATTAACTGTCTTGTTTTAAAGCACATTCAATGTCTCCTACAGAACGCTCGCAGCAGACATTAACTGTCTTGTTTTAAAGCACATTCAATGTCTCCTACAGAACGCTCGCAGCAGACATTAACTGTCTTGTTTTAAAGCACATTCAATGTCTCCTACAGAACGCTCGCAGCAGACATTAACTGTCTTGTTTTAAAGCACATTCAATGTCTCCTACAGAACGCTCGCAGCAGACATTAACTGTCTTGTTTTAAAGCACATTCAATGTCTCCTACAGAACGCTCGCAGCAGACATTAACTGTCTTGTTTTAAAGCACATTCAATGTCTCCTATATGCCAGACAATTTTGTCTATGAAAGGTCACATTATTGTCTGGCTTTAGGTTACATGGTGCACATCCATTGATAGCGCGTTTGGACTCTGATCCATCATTAAGTAGCGGGTTCGAGAATGCATTGTGGACTCCGTGCAACGACTTTAATAGGGCTAGTTGTTTCCTCACATGTGCCTCAATCACTGTCGCAGAACCCACTGCATGAAATAGTCTTCCCGAAATCCCCCTCTAAGTTGTGTACAGATTTGCGCCTCTGAACGACAGAGAAGGAACAGTCGTGGGATGATGAGAGTTCTGCATGTCTACAATACACATAGTGTTTGTTCACTCTGTTATTCTTTTTTCTGACAGATGCGAAAGACAGCGAGCCAGATCGGAGTAAGAAGAGAATGGAAACGACGAGAGCGTAGTAAAGTGAAACATGGGAGAATAAATGGAAATAGAAAGTTAGAAACAAAAAGAGAAAGCGAGAGAGATATTCACGCAGAAGGAAAAGTGTATAGCAAGGAGAAATCAGAAGAAAACTACCGTATGTGATACTTGAGGCTGAAAAGGATAGCCTACGTATACCTATAGGAAGAGAGAAGCTACAGACGAGAGGAGGAGGAGGGCATGAGAAGTAAGGACTAGGGACGTGGATGATCACTAGAGCAAGAAGCCGGCGGCTGATGCATGGGTGTGTTGTTTTGCATAAATGCCCTCTGCTGTGATGCCCATCAAGGGTCAACCGCGGTAGACGCCACAGCTGAAGATCCGCCGATGAGTGCCGTACATTAGTCGCAAACAATTTAGGACGTCCGTCCGTCCGTCCATCCGTCATCGTCTGACACACGTCAGCGTGTCAGTCTGATCCCCGCGAGGGCACCTGTTCATATATAAACGACAGACATCGCCCCATCACCAGCCCAGCCTCTCCAGCAGCAGCAGCAGCAGCAGCAGCAGCAGCAGCAGCAGCAGCAGCAGCAGCAGCAGCAGCAGCAGCAGCAGCAGCAGCAGCAGCAGCAGCAGCAGCAACAACAACAACAACAACAACAACAACAACCGTGGTCAGTTACGGGTCGGTACATATGGCGCACCTGTTATCTCATGGCCGCCCAATACCATTGCCATTGTCTGGACTTATGGGCATCTGGAATTTCTGGATAATGGCAAATGACCCGAAAACGCAGCCCGAAGTAGCGCAGTCAGAGTAGAAAATGCAGTCTGCTGCTCTTCGAGTCCACTCGAAAGCAGTACGTGTGTGCGTGTGTGTGCCATTGGTGGCTCTTATATATTTTCTTGTTTGCTAATGACATCTCAAATAGATGGCGCAGTAAGTACTTTTGTGAAGCGTTATATAATAAGTGTACAGATACTTGCGTACATTCATACATGCACAATGTCATACATACATACATATTATACATACATCTTTCGGGGGATAGATGAATGGTAACACTCTTGCTTGAAGAACAAAAAAGAGAAGTAGGGGCCTAGTCATTCTGGTCTAAAGACATAATATGCTTTCTTTAATTTTGGTTTGCATGTAAGAGCACTTCGAAAAGTACCAGTGTTAGCTGTTTGTTTTCCCTACATGTTGGACAGATCCATTTTCCTATAGGCGCAGTTAAGATTCCAACACATTGGAGGTGGTTCCGTTTAGTTTGGCAGCCCTTGTAAAAATGGTACCATGTTGTCATAGTTATTGTCATAGCCACAAGCACAGTGCACAGTGCTGTCAACAGCTTCCTCGCTCCCACACGTTTGTCGGATTTTCTCTTGCATCGGACCTTCTTCCTCTTGGAAACATCTTCCTTTGAACACTGATTGCCTTAAGTCGATGTTGTTTAGATCAGTTAGATAGCCGTACAAGCAGCGCTTTGTGAGATACCAAAAGGCGCTATATAAATGATATGCTACATTACACATATATACATACATGCATACATATATAGGCCTACATTGTTCTAGGCCTATACGCTATGTAGTTGAATACTCGTTTGTTGAACATCATAGCTGACACTACGCAACTAGAGCAAGTTACAGAGGTTTTATAGTCTCACGAGCAGAGTGAGCAGAGTTGAACAGCTTGTAGTGATTTGAATAAGTTGTTGATCTACTGGCTTTGACTATAAAGGGGTCTGCAGTGTTTTAGTCAAACTATAGGCTTTGGTGTTTAGGCCTGAGATACATGCCTTTTGTTTCTGTCGACTGGACGAAGTTTTTGTGTCCGTTGGACGATGTCCTGCTAGTTTTGAACGAGTTATGTGTTTCTCTTCCAGACTTTTATTGGTTTTGGTCGCCACTGAGTGAGGATAACGTGTGCTTTTTACGTGCTTGTGTGTGTGTGTGTGTGTGTGTGTGTGTGTGTGTGTGTGTGTGTGTGTGTGTGTGTGTGTGTGTGTGTGTGTGTGTGTGTGTGTGTGTGTGTGTGTGTGTGTGTGTGTGTGTGTGTGTGTGTGTGTGTGTGTGTGTGTGTGTGTGTGTGTGTGTGTGTGTGTGTGTGTGTGTGTGTGTGTGTGTGTGTGTGTGTGTGTGTGTGTGTGTGTGTGTGTGTGTGTGTGTGTGTGTGTGTGTGTGTGTGTGTGTGTGTGTGTGTGTGTGTGTGTGTGTGTGTGTGTGTTATATTTTTGCGTGCGAATACTGCATTAAAGTAACATGTTAACCTAAATTGTCTGCATGGTTATTGATCGTGCCTTTATACCACGACAGCAACATACATACATGCATACATACATACAATCGTACATATACACATACATACAATCGTACATAAAGTTACAGCGTTGTATCTA
Organism: Allolobophora icterica; assembly: GCA_963556255.1. Classification (NCBI taxonomy): domain Eukaryota; kingdom Metazoa; phylum Annelida; class Clitellata; order Crassiclitellata; family Lumbricidae; genus Allolobophora; species Allolobophora icterica. Next base: position 21,998,224 of record OY744607.1, on the reverse strand, counting down.
TGTCATCAGTTGATTCTTTGTCAATATATATTGTGGCGCTATATAAATTAGCCAACTCCAGAAACCGCGGTCCAGCAGAAGCAGCTCAACGGTGCATAACTTAATTAATTACATTCTATATTTATTTACTAATATTATTACCGCTACCGTTATTTTATTATTTTAATAAGCGCTGATATTGGTGTTTATAAATAATTATGTATAATTAACCCGTGTTAAAGATTTTCCGAGTTTTTAATATAAATGACGTCATTTCGGTATTCTGTTTCATTTGTTACGATGACGTCATCGTATCTTTTGTTTCCCGTGTTGTTGTTGTTGCGATTTTGTTGGTAAGCGTTTTTGAGCTTAGTTTCTGAGCGAATTTTTTATCATCTCGCTTTACAATATTATTTCTGATTGACGGTTTGTTATTTGTTGTCGACACGTTGAATCACTTTGGCGGTCGTCTGCCTCGTGGGGACGGATGATGAGGGGTTCGCGGTCGACGACGCTGTCTCGTTTCGAAGACGGAGCTTTCGCCGGTCATCGTGGAGGCCTAGTATGCTGTTGCCGGTAAAACCGTAGTTTACGTTGCTCAACTATGAACTTGCATTGAAAGTTTATTATAAAAAAATAATAATCGTCGTCCATCCAACTTCTATAGTTTCAGTTATATATTCATCGATCAATTACCTTGCTTCTAGTTTGAGCTATATTTTCATCGCTCATCGAACTTCCAGTTTCTGTTTAAGTATGAAATGTTATCATCGGTCATCGACGGCGATAATTTCGGCACTAAACGATATATTTTCATGGCAATTCCAACTTCTAGTTTGACTTTTATTATGTAACATGTTCATCAATCATCCAGCTTCTAGTTTCAGTAATATTTTCGTCAGTAATCCAACTTCTAGTTTGAGTTTATACTATGAAACAATTTTCATATATACGAAGTAATTCAGCAACGTAAACTACGGTTTTACTCTGTTGCCGTATAGACTGTACCATGTATTATCTTGCCGTACACCATATATACATTTAGCATGCATTACCTTGCCTTGCCTTACTTTACCATGCATTACCTTACCTTGCTTTACTTTACCATGCATTACCTTACCTTGCTTTACTTTACCATGCATTACCTTACCTTGCTTTACTTTACCATGCATTACCTTACCTTGCTTTACTTTACCATGCATTACCTTACCTTGCTTTACTTTACCATGCATTACCTTACCTTGCTTTACTTTACCATGCATTACCTTACCTTGCTTTACTTTACCATGCATTACCTTACCTTGCTTTACTTTACCATGCATTACCTTACCTTGCCTTACTTTACTATGCATTACCTTACCTTGCTTTACTTTACCATGCATTACCTTACCTTGCTTTACTTTACCATGCATTACCTTACCTTGCTTTACTTTACCATGCATTACCTTACCTTATTTTGATTTACTTTGCCATGCATTACCTTACCTTGCTTTACTTTGCCATGCATTACCTTACCTTGCTTTACTTTACCATGCATTACCTTACCTTGCTTTACTTTACCATGCATTACCTTACCTTGCTTTACTTTGCCATGCATTACCTTACCTTGCTTTACTTTGCCATGCATTACCTTACCTTGCCTTGCTTTACCTTCCATCACCTTGCCTTATGTTACCATACCTTAGCTAATTTCATCTTATTTTACCTTACTTTATTTACATTACTTTATTTTATGTTACTTTGTTTTGCGAAGGTAAACGAGGAATCGTCTCTGGAAAGATGAGTCACCTACTTTAATCAACTTCCGTCTGCTGCTGCAGAAACTGTCCTATGCTGAAACTAATTGTCGTGGCGCTAACATGGCCATGCAGGTGAAAGAAACATGTAGCAACTATTATACGTCACTTTACCTTGACTTACCTTGCATCACTTTACCTTGACTCACCTTTCCATGCATTGGCTTGAATTACCTTGCATTACCCTACCTTACCTCAGTAGGCTAGTTTTAGTTCTCATGGGTGTTGAATGGGGGATCAACACCCATAGCTCTTCTTCTATATTCCCTCAGCTAAGTAACTTAAAAATTGTTGGGGGTCAGGTGTTGACATCGTTCAAAAATATTTGTAAACGAGGACGGGTGAGAGACGTTTAGTAATTATCATACCTCACTTTACCTTGATCTACCTTGCATCACGTACCTTTCCTTACTTTTCCATGCATTATATACCTTACCTTACTTTACTATTCATTATCGTATACCCTACATTGCATTACACCTTTACCTTATAATTATTACTTTGCCTTGCTTCAATTTAGTTTACCCTACCATACCTTGCCTTATCGTTTACATATAGTGTAAACAACACCCATAGCTCTTCTTCTATATTCCCTCAGCTAAGTAACTTAAAAATTGTTGGGGGTCAGGTGTTGACATCGTTCAAAAATATTTGTAAACGAGGACGGGTGAGAGACGTTTAGTAATTATCATACCTCACTTTACCTTGATCTACCTTGCATCACGTACCTTTCCTTACTTTTCCATGCATTATATACCTTACCTTACTTTACTATTCATTATCGTATACCCTACATTGCATTACACCTTTACCTTATAATTATTACTTTGCCTTGCTTCAATTTAGTTTACCCTACCATACCTTGCCTTATCGTTTACATATAGTGTTATCTCAATTTGCCATATTTTAACTTACCTTATCCTATCTTACCCTACGTCACCGGATCTTACCTTACTAGAACTTTGCCTATATTACCTTATCTAACTTTATGTTCGACCAGGCCCAGCTCAATCTATGTAACTGAATTTCATGCTACATTAGACATTGGCATGATATGTTACTAATTAATAATAATAATAATAATAATAATAATAGTAATATATAATAATAATAATAAATAATAATAATAAATTATAATGATAATAAATAATTATAATAATTAATAATTAATAATAATAATGATAATAATTTATTGGTTGGACAGAAATTCAATCACTTTATGGGTCATTATCTGAAATGTTACAAATTTCGTCACCGAAAAGCAAAAACCTTTTCCTCAAAATTGGTTGCAAGTGTTTTCTTTAGTCATGTATATAGTTAAATTTAATTAATTTGAAAGAAATCCACTATATTTTTAATCATAAGTTAATTTTGTTCTGAATTTATAAAATCAAAACTCCTTTGTTGGCATTACCGTCCGCCCTTTTTGTGTAATCATATTTAATCACAGAGACCTGAAATATTCCTCTGGTGCTTACAAAATGGCAATTTCTTAAAAGTAGATGGTACCAGCATTCAGTAGTAGTCCCCGGCGCCGCCGCCACCCGCCGCCGCCACCGCCACCGCTAAGCCCTCAAGTCGAAACCAGTCGCTAAGCTATCGACTGCTAATATCTTAATGTTTCAAACCTTTTCATCATCATAGTGGCTATTTAAATTATATTTTCTTGTATATTGTCACGTTTGCTTTGTGGATCAATAAAAAAATTGATTGATTGATTGATTGATTGCTGGAAGTCCGTGTGAACGGAGAACACGAAGATCATAGACCAACGAGGAGGCAGTAGAGATGACCTTATCCAGGTGTGGCCCCATAGTTGAGTCTGATCTTATAGTGACTTCTAAGATTTTCATATCTTGAACATTGTCGCGGCTGGCACAATCGTGGGGAGGGCACTTCACTGGAGATTGCTTTCTAGGAGATTTTCCGTGTTACAACCATTTCCCTTATTTTGAAGGCATCAAGGCGAAGATTGTGTTTAAATTAACCCAGTGGTTGATATGTTCATATTCTTCCACGACTGTGTGCATGCGAGGATCCATTTATTAACAATTATGAGTCGTCCTCTGTCATCATTCCCACATGAAGCGAAGCCCATATAGGACCACTATTCCCATATAGGACCCGTAGGCCCTATAGATAAGTAAAAATGTCAGGTATTAGAATGAAATCGTGTGTAGTTGATTTGAAAGTTCAATCTCTCACAAATTAATGCTACACACTATACATGTATACTGCTGAAAAGTCAACTGCACGCTTGGTAATGTAAAATGCACACTGTTTGTCTCGAAAACACTCTTTTAGGCCCTGAATAATTGTAGGTTGGCTCATGACAACAAAGCGAATTATGATCAGCCGTTGTCTGTTCTTGAACACGCCAAGAAATAGAAGCCGTCTCTCGTCACGAAATCCTCGACGATGCTGGGTCTTGGTAAAAGAGATGAACACGTTTGCAGACAATGAAAGGTAATCGTAATCGTAATCTCCAAACTTCTAAAGCGCCAATCGAAGGCCAAGCGCAGGGCGCCAGCCTATATATTCATGAGCGTTAGCATGCAAATAACAACTGGGAGTTGCATGTAAATACACCGGAAAGTCCTTGTAACAAACTCTGACATAACACAGCGGGGACAAACATGGACACCAATAATTGTAGTTCAGCTTTAGAATATGATTTCAGTACAAGATGATCTTATTCATAGGCTTTTTAGTTAAGTAGATTTCTTTAGTTAATATTATGTGTTCATTAGTTAAGATATGGTCCTTAATTAAGATGCGTTCTTTAGTCAAGATAGTTATTTAGTTTAGATTTGTTCTTTAGTTCAGATAGTTTTTTTTAGTTTAGATGTGTTCTTTAGTTAAGAAAATTAGTTTGGTTAGATGTGTTCTTTAGTTAAGATAGTTCCTTTAATTCAGATGCGTTCTTTAGCTAAGATGTGCTCTTTAATCAAGATATGTTCTTTAGTTAAGATAGTTATTTAGTTTGGATTTGTTCTTTAGTTAAGATAGTGTTTAGTTTAGATGTGTTCCTTATTTAAGATAGTTCTTTAATTAAGATAGTTCTGTAGTTTAGATGTGTCATTTAGTTAAGACAGTTCTATAGTTTAGATAGTTTTTTAGTTGATATGTGTTCTTTAGTTAGGATAGTTCTTTAATTAAGAAGTGTTCTTTAGTTAAGAAAGTTATTTAGGTTAGATGTGCTGTTTAGTTAAGACACACTGTAGTTCCTTTAATTAAGATGCGTTCATTAGTTCAGATGTGTTCTTTAATTAAGATAGTTCTTTAGTTAAGATGTGTCTTTAGCTAAGATATTTTCCTTGGTTAAAATGTGTTCGATAGCTAAGATAGTTCTTTAGCGTAGATGTCTTTTAGTTAAGACAGTTCTTTAGTTAGTATGTGTTCAGTAATTAAGATATGGTCCTTAGTTAAGATGTGTTCTTTAGTCAAGATGTGTTCTTTAGTTAAGATAGTTAGTCAGTAGGCCTATAGATTTGTTCTTTAGTTAAGATAGCTGTTTAGTTTAGATGCATTCCTTAGTTAAGATTGTTCTTTAATTTAGATAGTTCTTTAGTTTAGATGTGTATTTAGTTAAGATGGTCCTTTAGTTTTGATGTGTTCTTGAGTTAAGACAGTTATTTAGTTTGGATTTGTTCTTTAGTTAAGACAGTTCTATGGTCAAGATGTGTCCTTTAGTTAAGACAGTCCTTCAGTTAAGATAGTTCTTTAGTTAAGATGTGTTATTTAGTTAAATCAGTTCTTTAGTTAAGATATATTCTTTAGTTTAGATGTGTTCCTAAGTTAATATAGTTCTTTAGTTTAGATATATTCTTTAGTAAAGATGTTTTTTTAGTTAAGCTATGGTTTTTAGTTAAGAAGTGTTCTTTAGTTAAAATATGTTCTTTAATTAAGATAGTTCTTTAGTTAAGATGCGTTCTTTAGTTGAAGTAGTTCTTTGGTTTAGATGTGTCATTTAGTTAACATAGTTCTTTAGTTTAGATCTGTTCTACAGGTAGTTAAGGATGTTCTTTAGTTTAGATGTATTTTTTTGGTTAAGATATGGTCCTTAGCTAAGATGTGTTCTTTAATCAAGACACGTTCTTTAGATAAGATAGTTTTTTTTAGTTTATATATGTTGTTAGTTATGATATGTTCTTTAGTTAAGATGTGTTCTTTAGTTTAGACAGTTCTTTAGTTAATATACGTGTGCTTTATATAAGATAGCATAGCTATGTGTTCATTAGTTAAGGTAGTTCTATAGTTTCGATGTGTTCTTTAGTTAAGATAGTTCTTTAGTTTAGATATGTTCTTTAGTTAAGATAGTACTTTAGTTCAGGTGTGTTCTTTAGTTAAAATAGTTCTTTATTCTCGATGTGTTTTTAAAATTAAGGTTGTTCTTTAGTTAAGAGGGCGACACAAAGAGATACAGCAGTGAGGTCATAAACAAAAAAGAGAGACGGCGACAGAGAGAAAGAACAGTGATGTCACAAACAGGAACGTTAGAGCGCGAGACATAGGGATACAGCAGTGAAGTCACAAACAGGAAAGATAAGATAACCTGTTACGTCACAAACAGGAAAGATGGACGGCGACAGAGAGAAAGAGATAGAGCAGTGACGTCACAAAAACACGCACGATAGATAGATGCACAGAGAGTAGCAGATAGAAAACGACTGAGAGATATAGAGCAGTGACGTCACAAAGGTGGTAAAGCAGTGAAGTCACAAACCCGAACAATAGAGGGCGCCACAAAGAGATGCAGCAGTGACGTCACGAACAGGAAAGATAGAGTACAACAGAGAGATAGTGCAGTGACGTCCCAAAAGCACGATTGCTGGCGAAACAGAGAGATACAGTGGTTGCGTCATAAAAAGGAAAGATGGAGGGCGACACAGAGAAACAGCAGTGACGTCACAAGCAGAAAAGGTAGAGGGCGACACACAGAAATACAGCAGTGACGTAATAAACAGGAAAGATAGAAGAAGACCGAGAGAGATAGAGCAGTGTCGTCACAAGGAAGAACGATTGAGGACGACACAAAGAGATACAGCAGTGACGTTACAAACAGAAAGAGAGAGGGCCACAGAGAGAGATAGAGCAGTGACGACACATATGAAAAAGGTAGAAGGCGACACAGAGAATAAGAGTCATCTGGCGGTTTAGGACGTCATTTCATCGGATTTGCTGACCTTTAGTCCGATGACGTCATAGTCATTGTTCACAAAATGTGACGCTGTTACGTTATTTGACGTTTCTCGGCGTTATTTCAAGTTTTGGGAGTCATCTGGCACGTAGGACGTCATTTTATCGGATTTGCTGACCTTCAGTCCGATGACGTCATAGTCATTGTTCACAAAATGTGACGCTGTTACGTTATTTGACGTTTCTCGGCGTTATTTCAAGTTGCGGGAGTCATCTGGCGGCTTAGGACGTCATTTTATCTGATTTGCTGACCCTTAGTCCGATGACGTCATAGTCATTGTTCACAAAGTGTGACGCTGTTACATTATTTGACGTTTCTCGGCGTTTTTTCAAGTTTCGGGAGTCATCTGGCGGCTTAGGACGTCATTTCATCGGATTTGCTGACGTTTAGTCCGATGACGTCATAGTCATTGTTCACAAAATATGAGGCCGCTACGTTATTTGACGTTTCTCGGCGTTATTTCAAGTTTCGGGAGTCATCTCGCGGCTTAGGACGTCATTTTATCGGATTTGCTGACCTTTAGTCCGATGACGTCATAGTCATTGTTCACAAAATATGAGGCTTTTACGCTATTTGACGTTTCTCGCCGTCTTTTCAAGTTTCGGGAGTCATCTAGCGGCTTAGGACGTCATTTCATCGGATTTGCTGACCTTTAGTCCGATGACGTCATAGTCATTGTTCACAAAACGTGACGCTGTTACGTTATTTGACGTTTCTCGGCGTTATTTCAAGTTGCGGGAGTCATCTGGCGGCTTAGGACGTCATTTTATCGGATTTGCTGACCTTTAGTCCGATGACGTCATAGTCATTGTTCACAAAATATGAGGCTTTTACGCTATTTGACGTTTCTCGCCGTCTTTTCAAGTTTCGGGAGTCATCTAGCGGCTTAGGACGTCATTTCATCGGATTTGCTGACCTTTAGTCCGATGACGTCATAGTCATTGTTCACAAAATGTGACGCTGTTACGTTATTTGACGTTTCTCGGCGTTATTTCAAGTTGCGGGAGTCATCTGGCGGCTTAGGACGTCATTTTATCGGATTTGCTGACCTTTAGTCCGATGACGCTATAATCATTGTTCACAAAGTGTGACGCTGTTACGTTATTTGACGTTTCTCGGCGTTATTTCAAGTTTCGGGAGTCATCTGACGGCTTAGGACATCATTTTATCGGATTTGCTGACCTTTAGTCCGATGACGTCGTAGTCATTGTTCACACAATGTGACGCTGTAATGTTATTTGACGTTTATCGGCGTTATTTTTCCGGCGTTATTTCAAGTTAGGACGTAATTTAATCGGATTTGCTGACCTTTATTCCGATGACCTCATAGTCATTGTTCACAAAATGTGACGCTGTTATGTTATTTGACGTTTCTCAGCGTTATTTCAAGTTTCGGGAGTCATCTGACGGCTTAGGACGTCATTTTATCGGATTTGCTGACCTTTAGTCCGATGACGTCATAGTCATTGTTCACAAAGTGTGACGCTGTTAAGTTATTTGACGTTTCACGGCGTTATTTCAAGTTTCCGGAGTCATCTGGCGGCTTAGGGCGTCATTTTATCGGATTTGCTGACCTTTAGTCCGATGACGTCATAGTCATTGTTCACAAAGTGTGACGCTGTTACGTTATTTGACGTTTCTCGGCGTTATTTCAAGTTTCAGGAGCCATCTGGCGGCTTAGGGCGTCATTTTATCGGATTTTCTGACCTTTAGTCCGATGACGTCATAGTCATTGTTCACAAAGTGTGACGCTGTTACGTTATTTGACGTTTCTCGGCGTTATTTCAAGTTTCGGGAGTCATCTGGCGGCTTAGGACTTCATTTTATCGGATTTTCTGACCTTTAGTCCGATGACGTCATAGTCATTGTTCACACAATGTGACGCTCGGCGTTATTTCAAGTTTCGGGAGTCATCTGGCGGCTTAGGACGTCATTTTATCGGATTTGCTGACCTTTAGTCCGATGACGTCATAGTCATTGTTCACAAAATGTGACGCTGTTACGTTATTTGTCGTTTCTCGGCGTTATTTCAAGTTTCGGGAGTCATCTGGCGGCTTAGGACGTCATTTTATCGGATTTGCTGACCTTTAGTCCGATGACGTCATTGTCATTGTTGACAAAATGTGACGCTGTTACGTTATTTGACGTTTCTCGGCGGTATTTCAAGTTTCGGGAGTCATCTGGCGGCTTAGGACGTCATTTTATCTGATTTGCTGACCTTTAGTCCGATGACGTCATAGTCACTGTTCACAAAATGTGAGGCTGTTAGGTTATTTGACGTTTCTCGGCGTTATTTCAAGTTTCGGGAGTCATCTGGCGGCTTAGGACGTCATTTTATCGGATTTGCTGACCTTTTGTCCGATGACGCTATAATCATTGTTCACAAAGTGTGACGCTGTTACGTTATTTGACGTTTCTCGGCGTTATTTCAAGTTTCGGGAGTCATCTGGCGGCTTAGGACATCATTTTATCGGATTTGCTGACCTTTAGTCCGATGACGTCGTAGTCATTGTTCACACAATGTGACGCTGTTATGTTACTTGACGTTTATCGGCGTTATTTTTCCGGCGTTATTTCAAGTTAGGACGTCATTTAATCGGATTTGCTGACCTTTATTCCGATGACGTCATAGTCATTGTTCACAAAATGTGACGCTGTTATGTTATTTGACGTTTCTCGGCGTTATTTCAAGTTTCGGGAGTCATCTGACGGCTTTGGACGCCATTTCATCGGATTTGCTGACCTTTAGTCCGATGACGTCATAGTCATTGTTCACACAATGTGACGCTGTTATGTTATTTGACGTTTCTCGGCGTTATTTCAAGTTTCGGGAGTCATCTGACGGCTTAGGACGTCATTTTATCGGATTTGCTGACCTTTAGTCCGATGACGTCATAGTCATTGTTCACAAAGTGTGACGCTGTTACGTTATTTGACGTTTCTCGGCGTTATTTCAAGTTTCCGGAGTCATCTGGCGGCTTAGGGCGTCATTTCATCGGATTTGCTGACGTTTAGTCCGATGACGTCATAGTCATTGTTCACAAAATATGAGGCCGCTACGTTATTTGACGTTTCTCGGCGTTATTTCAAGTTTCGGGAGTCATCTCGCGGCTTAGGACGTCATTTTATCGGATTTGCTGACCTTTAGTCCGATGACGTCATAGTCATTGTTCACAAAATATGAGGCTTTTACGCTATTTGACGTTTCTCGCCGTCTTTTCAAGTTTCGGGAGTCATCTAGCGGCTTAGGACGTCATTTCATCGGATTTGCTGACCTTTAGTCCGATGACGTCATAGTCATTGTTCACAAAACGTGACGCTGTTACGTTATTTGACGTTTCTCGGCGTTATTTCAAGTTGCGGGAGTCATCTGGCGGCTTAGGACGTCATTTTATCGGATTTGCTGACCTTTAGTCCGATGACGTCATAGTCATTGTTCACAAAATATGAGGCTTTTACGCTATTTGACGTTTCTCGCCGTCTTTTCAAGTTTCGGGAGTCATCTAGCGGCTTAGGACGTCATTTCATCGGATTTGCTGACCTTTAGTCCGATGACGTCATAGTCATTGTTCACAAAATGTGACGCTGTTACGTTATTTGACGTTTCTCGGCGTTATTTCAAGTTGCGGGAGTCATCTGGCGGCTTAGGACGTCATTTTATCGGATTTGCTGACCTTTAGTCCGATGACGCTATAATCATTGTTCACAAAGTGTGACGCTGTTACGTTATTTGACGTTTCTCGGCGTTATTTCAAGTTTCGGGAGTCATCTGACGGCTTAGGACATCATTTTATCGGATTTGCTGACCTTTAGTCCGATGACGTCGTAGTCATTGTTCACACAATGTGACGCTGTAATGTTATTTGACGTTTATCGGCGTTATTTTTCCGGCGTTATTTCAAGTTAGGACGTAATTTAATCGGATTTGCTGACCTTTATTCCGATGACCTCATAGTCATTGTTCACAAAATGTGACGCTGTTATGTTATTTGACGTTTCTCAGCGTTATTTCAAGTTTCGGGAGTCATCTGACGGCTTAGGACGTCATTTTATCGGATTTGCTGACCTTTAGTCCGATGACGTCATAGTCATTGTTCACAAAGTGTGACGCTGTTAAGTTATTTGACGTTTCACGGCGTTATTTCAAGTTTCCGGAGTCATCTGGCGGCTTAGGGCGTCATTTTATCGGATTTGCTGACCTTTAGTCCGATGACGTCATAGTCATTGTTCACAAAGTGTGACGCTGTTACGTTATTTGACGTTTCTCGGCGTTATTTCAAGTTTCAGGAGCCATCTGGCGGCTTAGGGCGTCATTTTATCGGATTTTCTGACCTTTAGTCCGATGACGTCATAGTCATTGTTCACAAAGTGTGACGCTGTTACGTTATTTGACGTTTCTCGGCGTTATTTCAAGTTTCGGGAGTCATCTGGCGGCTTAGGACTTCATTTTATCGGATTTTCTGACCTTTAGTCCGATGACGTCATAGTCATTGTTCACACAATGTGACGCTCGGCGTTATTTCAAGTTTCGGGAGTCATCTGGCGGCTTAGGACGTCATTTTATCGGATTTGCTGACCTTTAGTCCGATGACGTCATAGTCATTGTTCACAAAATGTGACGCTGTTACGTTATTTGTCGTTTCTCGGCGTTATTTCAAGTTTCGGGAGTCATCTAGCGGCTTAGGACGTCATTTCATCGGATTTGCTGACCTTTAGTCCGATGACGTCATTGTCATTGTTGACAAAATGTGACGCTGTTACGTTATTTGACGTTTCTCGGCGGTATTTCAAGTTTCGGGAGTCATCTGGCGGCTTAGGACGTCATTTTATCTGATTTGCTGACCTTTAGTCCGATGACGTCATAGTCACTGTTCACAAAATGTGAGGCTGTTAGGTTATTTGACGTTTCTCGGCGTTATTTCAAGTTTCGGGAGTCATCTGGCGGCTTAGGACGTCATTTTATCGGATTTGCTGACCTTTTGTCCGATGACGCTATAATCATTGTTCACAAAGTGTGACGCTGTTACGTTATTTGACGTTTCTCGGCGTTATTTCAAGTTTCGGGAGTCATCTGGCGGCTTAGGACATCATTTTATCGGATTTGCTGACCTTTAGTCCGATGACGTCGTAGTCATTGTTCACACAATGTGACGCTGTTATGTTATTTGACGTTTATCGGCGTTATTTTTCCGGCGTTATTTCAAGTTAGGACGTCATTTAATCGGATTTGCTGACCTTTATTCCGATGACGTCATAGTCATTGTTCACAAAATGTGACGCTGTTATGTTATTTGACGTTTCTCGGCGTTATTTCAAGTTTCGGGAGTCATCTGACGGCTTTGGACGCCATTTCATCGGATTTGCTGACCTTTAGTCCGATGACGTCATAGTCATTGTTCACACAATGTGACGCTGTTATGTTATTTGACGTTTCTCGGCGTTATTTCAAGTTTCGGGAGTCATCTGACGGCTTAGGACGTCATTTTATCGGATTTTCTGACCTTTAGTCCGATGACGTCATAGTCATTGTTCACAAAGTGTGACGCTGTTACGTTATTTGACGTTTCTCGGCGTTATTTCAAGTTTCCGGAGTCATCTGGCGGCTTAGGGCGTCATTTTATCGGATTTGCTGACCTTTAGTCCGATGACGTCATAGTCATTGTTCACAAAGTGTGACGCTGTTACGTTATTTGACGTTTCTCGGCGTTATTTCAAGTTTCGGGAGTCATCTGGCGGCTTAGGACTTCATTTTATCGGATTTTCTGACCTTTAGTCCGATGACGTCATAGTCATTGTTCACACAATGTGACGCTCGGCGTTATTTCAAGTTTCTGGAGTCATCTGACGGCTTAGGACGTCATTTTATCTGATTTGCTGACCTTTAGTCCGATGACGTCATAGTCATTGTTCACAAAATGTGACGCTGTTACGTTATTTGACGTTTCTCGGCGTTATTTCAAGTTTCGGGAGTCATCTGGCGGCTTAGGACGTCATTTTATCGGATTTGCTGACCTTTAGTCCGATGACGTCATAGTCATTGTTCACAAAATGTGACGCTGTTACGTTATTTGACGTTTCTCGGCGGTATTTCAAGTTTCGGGAGTCATCTGGCGGCTTAGGACGTCATTTTATCGGATTTGCTGACCTTTAGTCCGATGACGTCATAGTCATTGTTCACAAAATGTGACGCTGTTCCGTTGTTTGACGTTTCTCGGCGTTATTTCAAGTTTCGGGAGTCATCTGGCGAATCAGCGTGTACCACCTTGGTATTTATGAAACTTGATAGCACAGACGTATCACAGTATCTATATATAAATAACGTTTCTGTAGGCTCTAGTTTAAAATCAATTAAACTAAACATTAAGCTAATTAACAGAGTTGAAAATAGCACATAATGAGTTAAGTAAGGTATATTCTTTATTGTACCAATCGCATAACCGCGCTTTGGCGTACACAAATCTAAGCGGAGTCATCATCATCAGTGGCAAGCCCACTCAGGAGCGCGGCCGTTTCCACAATTCTCTGCCAATTAACCACTACGATCCTGCGCACTGCTCCAGGCAGTGTTAAGTCCAAAGCCCAGCGGCTGCAGATCTGCGCTAACCGTCCGGGCCCATGTATGTCTCGGTCGATCTTTTCCAGGTCCTTGAAGGGCCGCGGATTATGGCGCGTAGAGCTCTAGCATGATCCTGACATTCCTCACTGCGCGCATAGTGACCAAACATCTGGAGTCTCCGTGCTTGAAAGCCTTGAATCATCTGCGAGATTGCTCGTTGTCCTGTGCGTCCGTATTTTTCCGCATTGGTTATGCGCGCAGTGAACTGGATTCGCAAGATTCGCTGTAGATACCATAAGCGCAGTGTTTAATCTAGACACCTTTCAGAGGGGGGAATTTCCCCCCAGGATTTATGTTCCCCCCAGAGAAAAAAGGTGATGAAATTTTTCTGAGACGAATCCCTGAAAAGGTCATGAAGTTTTTGTAATGTGAAATTCCAAAAAAGGTGAGCGAATCTTTGAAGATGGATGAAATTACCATGTCGAAATTCATAAAATTTGTTGCGTCCGCCCTTCGGACGCTCATTGGTCCCCTACAAACCTTGTATCCCGACCCACCCACCCCTAGATGAGTAGGAAACACTGCATTAGCGGAGTGCAACTTTCTAATAATTATAAACCCTTTTCTTGCCAGATGGTTTGCTGTCGTCGCGTTCTGCGTTGCATGCAGAAATTAAACAACTAGTTTACAACAAAGTCGTTATCATTTTTCCGAGAAACGATTCGAAAATTTTTCGAATCATGACTTCATTTTCGAATCGAATCGAATACCGCCGTCCGAATCGTTTTCGAATCGAATATCGAAGCTTCGCAGGTCCCTAAGCTATATGCCTATAGAAAATCAGGTTGAACTATTTTAAATATTCCGTTAAAATGAACATTTAAATTACAGAGGCTCATTTGAGCACTTTTGTCTAGTGTTAATCTCTGTATACGTATTGGCAGTAAGAGGTTTGATCAATCTGTTACTAAAAGATTGTACAGGCGCTATAGCGTGTTGATTTTAATTCGAATGAATTGCTCTATTTTTATTTGTGTCTGGGGTGGTATGGTGCGAACGGGGCGTATATAACGGAAACACAACAATATAGTTAATTTAGGTTTTAATATAATAACAATAATTGAGTTTTAGAATGACAGATCTTCAGGCTAAATATCAGAAATTAGCTGCGGAATATTCAAAGGTGACTGATTTGACTACTATTGCATAGCGGCAAAAACACCAGGACGAGCGACAGCGTCCACATTTATGTAGCGGCGATATTTGGATTAGCTCTGTTATTTAAAACCTGCTAACGTATACAGAAGAGCAGACTATTGCTTATAATGATGGGCGTACTTGCGTGTTTGGATGGAGTTTAATAAGTGATAAATGATGCTTACGTGGGTTTAGTTGACATACATCGAAGAACTTTTCAGAAGTAAAACTTTGCATTTCATCGTGGAAACAATACAAAAATGATAGACAAGAGTAACTGCTAAAGTTTCCTTGGCGATCATGTACAATCGGGGTGCCTAACCCTAGCCCTGAATTTTAAAATCCAGCTTCCACTCACAGGTATAGCTTTTTTAGTCGCACAAATACATAGGCTACACTGACCCAAACCCTAAGCCCGAACTGACCCTCACGATGCTTACCCTGACCCTAACCGACCCTCACGCTGCAAAGACACCCACCCAGATAGTACATAGGCACCCCGATTTTACATGTTCGCTGCATAAACATCAAATCGTATTATTTAAAGATCAATACCCAATAAGGAAACGGCGATCAATACCCAATAAGGATCAATACCTAATAAGGAAATGGCGAACATGTACAATCGGGGTGCCTATGTACTATCTGGGTGGGTGTCTTTGCAGCGTGAGGGTCGGTTAGGGTCAGGGTAAGCGTCGTGAGGGTCAGTTAGGGCTTACGGTTAGGGTCAGTGTAGCCTATGTATTTGTGCGACTAAAAAAGCTATACCTGTGAGTGGAAGTTGGATTTTAAAATTCAGGGCTAGGGTTAAGCACCCCGAATATACATGATCGCCGTTTATGCCTCTCACATGATGTAACATGCATTATGTCGGGTTATAAAATGTAGTTGTAAAAATATTAATTTTTTATTCCATTATTAGCTTCGAGCACAGCTACCAGTTTTAAAGAAAGCAGTTCTGGATGAACAAGCCAATGAAGAAGAGCTGAAGGTTAGACTTTAACTATATGATAAATTAATAATGAATCACAATATGTCTGAAATTCATTAATCCTTCTGTGAATGCTTAAAAGTTAGTAATAATAAAAGGATCAAGAAGAATTTAATGAATAATTTATAACTACATTAGTTGAAAGCTTATGGCACTTCCTTTCCAGGACCATTTGGCTCAAAGTGACAGCATTGAAATTTAAGTAACAATGACACTTATCTGATATTCAGCTGGAGCATAAGATGTGTTTAGTTAAGATCAGGGCTGTAGTGGTAAAATTTGAGGTGAGTATACGCTACCGGTGACCAGCGGCGTAAAAAAAAATTTGAAGACTTTTTTTAGGAAAAATTTCTGACTTTTCACCAATTCTCAGAAAATTTTCACACTTTTTACGATTTTGTCTCTGAAAAAGTTGATGACCTTTTTTTTTTTTTTTTTTTTTTTTTTTAGTCATTCGCCCTAAAAACCTCTCTTTTTTGAAAAATTTTCGTTCCCAGAGGTAAGTATACGCTGTATACCCTCATGAGTATACGCTCTCAAATTTCTCTAGAGGTAAGTATACGCTGTATACCCGCGTATACGCTCCACTACAGCCCTGGTTAAGATTGATAATTGTACTGTCATGTCTCAATGTAATCTTACTGTGTTTGTCGCTTTGAATTAATAAAGAAAAGATTATTATTATTATTAAAGTAGATGAATAGGTTTACGGTACTAGGATGGTTTATTGACAGTCAGTCCTGGAGAATCCAGCAGATGTCTGTTAAATTGGTGATTACGTGTTATTTTTGTGGATTAGGAGTCATTGAAAGAGAAAGATCAATCGATCCGGAAATTTGAACAGGAAGTAGACAGTCTGACATTTCGTAATAATCAGTTGTCATCTCGTGTTGCAAGTTTACAGCAAGAGCTAGAAGAAGCTCGTTCACACGGCAAGAAACACAAGGTATTAGATATTTTGCTATAATTTAATTTATTATTTTTGCTAAGTATTGTTGAATTACCAGATTGACAAAAGGATCTGTGAAATTTGTGATGGGAAAGGTAATGTGAAATACTGAATTGGTATTCCTAATATAAGATCAAAGTAATATCCATGTATTTTCATGCCTACAGTTATATGGTTTCCAAGTTTTAATTAACTCATCCATATTGCAAGGGTAAGCTTTTTAAAATTATTTGTTAGTTAAAATATATGTGTCTTGGGAAATATTACTAATTAGGCTTTTATATATAAATGAATTATTTCATTTTACCTGCAATCCAGGAACATTTTGATATTACATAATACTACAAATAGTAATAATTTAAGATAATGTGATATTAAATAATATTTGGTTCCTGCAACTTCATATTTTGGGTGCTGTGTAATCTCAAGAATGTGATTATAAATATCTTTTTCTAGAAGTATAGTTAATGATGAAAGTAGAAGTGTTAGAGATTACAGTATTTTGAGTAGGCACATGTCATTCAACTGAATAGCATTAAGATGTTTCTTTGGCATGAGTAAGGTGATGGCAGATAGTTTAGTCAGTATGAGTACCGGTATTTTATAGTTCATCAGCTTTTCATTTGAATTTTATGTTCTGCTTGAGTTTTGCTTCTTCTGGATTTCTGTGGTGCAGGCCTCTGTTTTAAAATATTGCTAGGTTGCCTTATTCGAGCATGTTAATGACAAACTTTTTTGTGCATCATGAGTCAATGAATTTGTCCTATATAGCAAATGTATTACACAAATGTTTTGAAAATTATTGAACAGTCTGCTGGTATTTAATCAATTCTGTTGTAGAATGTTACATAATGTTACAATGTTTATATAGAAATGATGCCCTTCAAAACAAATCTTGCTCAGAAATGTCTTCTATCAGCTGAATCTTTGCTAAATGTGCAATTGTGCATGATAAATGTTTTCCATCTGTCACAGTTTTTGTGTTGTTTTAGTTTGGTTTATTTGGTTTTTTATGTTTATCGCAGAAAAGCTCAGCTCAGGTCGTGCCAGATAGCCATGTTAATACCAACATAATTGATGAAGAGTTAAGGAGTAAAATTGAGGAAAATGCTCGTTTGCATAAACAGGTAAAAATAAGTTTTGCATAGACAGGAACAAATAAGTTTTAATTTAATTTCATTTTCAACAGAATGAATTAATGATTGCATGAAAAGGCATACAATTTTTTCCTTAAATTTGTTATGAATAAATTCATTATTTATGATTTCCTCAGTCATTTAAATGGAGGTAATTAGTATGAGTTAATTCATTTGCATAGATTAATGAAAGACTTCAAACTTGATGTTGAATCCTTGGCTGTAAATTTTTGCTTATTGTCTGTAATTCTGTTCTGCATGTTTGAAGTCTGCGGAATGTTTTGGGTGATTAAGAGTTTGTCACTTTGGTTTGATGTCAATCTGCTTTAATGCCTTATGTTCTTGTCAGTTTTGTGTTGAAGTTGCCTATGATTGTTTTCCTGGTGGAAATCACTTCTTAATTCTTTGCTAGTTATCTTCATTGTTGAGATTTTTGGAAATGAAAAGCTGTTTGTTGCAGAAAATGTCATATATTGGCTGTCGTAAAACTATTTTTCATTGCTTACGTAGGTGTATGAGGCAGACCAGGAGCATCGAAATGAAGTGATACAGATGCAGGAGCGTCTGACAGTCCTCGAAAGCGAAGCATCGCAGCATCAGGCGCTGACGAACTCTGTGATTAAAGAAAATCGGGAGCAGATCAACAAATTGCAAGAGGAGAAAGCTTTGTTAGAGGTAATTTCAATAAGCAGCTGTAGCTGTGCATCTTCTCTGCAGTCTAAGGCATCTTCACCACCCTTTGATTTGTTCAACTGTCTTTTCCAAAATGCTTTTTTTTAAAAAGAATGTCTCTACACCATCTGTATGCTGAGAGATGAATCAAGTGCTAGTTGCTGCATTGACTTGTTGGATTAATGATGTAATAATCTGCTGGTCATTTTGAATGTTTGAGACACAAAAGTGTTTTCTATTACCTTCTTGTGGTCTGCTTGAGCGCATTTTACCATTCCGTAAGAGTGTGTTTTGTTGTGGCAGTTTTCCTGTTGTGTTGACTGCTGCATTTCCTGGTCTGCTTGAGTATATTTTTTTATTTAGTTGTCATGTAGTAGAGCTCTTAAGAAAAATTGAATAGCAGCTATTTCTTTATTAACCCCTTTAGCGTGGAATTATTTTTTTGTTAACTCTCGTATAATGTGGAATTTTTTTGACAAATTTTTTTTCAGATATTGGTGTTTTAATGATGCTATGATTGTCCTGGAAATAATCCATTAAGTTTTTTTGCATTATTATGTCACCCAAAAATATTTTTTTTATTGACTTGAAAATAAGTTTTCTGCACATTTTCGGCAGAAGTACAACAGAAAAACACCCGTGAAGCACCGTGGCATGTCAAAATATGTGGTCAGAACCACAAAGAATATAAAGTTATCATATGAAAGTGACCGTGTTATTTCTTCCCTAGACAAGCCACGTTTGCGACCTGCCATTTTGAACTAAAATTTGGACACGACGACGGCCGGCTAGTAGTCGCCAGTGACCACGTGACTAGGCCAAGGTAAAACATAAAAACACCCGTGAAGCACCATGGCATGTCAAAATATGTGGTCAGAACCACAAAGAATATAAAGTTATCATATGAAAGTGACCGTGTTATTTCTTCCCTAGACAAACCACGTTTGCGACCTGCCATTTTGACCTAAAATATGGACACGACGACGGCCGGCTAGTAGTCGCCAGTGACCACGTGACTAGGCCAAGGTTACCCCACGGCTGCTACAACATGTACTATACTCCCTCTGCACAACAGACATGACCTTCAAACATTATCCCGAGTTTATACGGGCTCCACGCTTACTAGGTGGTGAATTCTATCCTTGCCCGAGTTAACTCGGGATCCACGCTATGGGAACGGATTCCATAGCCCGAGTATACTCGGGATCCACACTAAAGGGGTTAATGTGAAGCCTTCCTTTAAGTGTTTCTTGGCATGCTTCCAGTCAGGACAATTTAAGATTGAAAAAAATGGAGGCATTGAAACTGTTTCGATGGCAGATGTAACCTAATTAAGGTACAGGGATGGCTTCACAAATTTTTTGTAAGGGTCTTGTGTCGTTGACTATACCCAGATTTAAATCTGACACAGTGCGTGGTTAACAAAATTTTAAGTGTCTGACAGTTGATGTCTTGAATTGGTGCTGTGTAAATCATGTGTTGTGGTACAGTAAATTACATTCAAACATTCAAAAATTGGCCTAAGAGCTACGAGATTAGCTATGATCTTTGAAATCCAATTTATTTGTCTGTAACTACTTATAGACAATCAGCTAAGTAATTTAAACAGAAATGCTCAACCATTTCATCCCACCGTCTCTGGGTTAATCCCGGAAAGACTTGACTGATCTGGTTTGGTAGCTCTCGGCAGCTCCAGAAGGTAGACTTTCATTACTTGAAGCTTCACAAATACCTCCTCTACTTCAGTGCGTGACATGGTTGTGACACTGGACCAGGAAGTGACCTACGAGCATGTGAAGACAGTATTTCGAATATGCTTTATCATCTGCAACTGGTACTCTGATGCATGCATTCCTATGTACTAGGCTGGATTATTGTTATGCCATTTATGTGGGCCTTCCTGTTTCTTGAATTAATAAAGGCCAATCCTTCTTAAATTCTGCAGCTTGGCTAATTAGTGAGATTCCAAAGTTTGGTTATATGTCTAACTGCATGTGGGGTTAACTGCATTGGTTGCCTTCGTAAAGATGCATTGAATTTAAGATCCTTTTCTGATGTGTAACTTCTTGGCCGTGGTCGGCCCACAGTTTTCTTGAACAGGCTTCCATGCAATCTGCAACATGAACTTCTCCTTTCTGTGCCTCTAATTTGCAAGCAGTTAACAGCCATTCTATTTAAATTGTGTGCTTGTATTTTCACCTATGACTAGTTTTCTTGAAGAGGCGCTATATGAATATGCACTTTTTTATATGATGAGTATGAAGCACTGAAAAAAATTGATTGTTTACAGATTAAGATACAGCATCAAGAAAAGGACACAAAGGAAGCAGTGCAACAAGCGCTAGACTTGTAAGTACAGTACAAGTTTATTATGCAAATTAGATCTCTGGATACCAGTGTGCTAACAGATCCAGAAGTTGAAAAGACGGAAATTTACGATGACTGCATCTCGTATGGTGGGGTATTTTGATGAATTTTATTGTCATTGAGACCTTCAGCAACAAGAGACTACTTGTAAGTCACCAAACACTGTCTTACGATCTTGTTGAGTTCTCACCATTGTTGGAACTGATTGCAAGGTTTAAATAGCTTAAATGCCTGATGGGCCTTTTGTATTAGTGTCACTATATTTAAAATATATTTAAACATCTTCTAAGTACATATGCCTCTCAAAATCAGTGTTTGTCTTGACTGATCTTTCACCTTTCCTCCAGCAATGTTTGCAAACTCAAAATTGAACGTTTCTTATTGTATTATTCCAATTTCTGCATTTCACCATCTTGTAAATGTACATTGCCACCTAGCGTCTCTCATTGGATTTCAAACTGACAGTGAAATTCAGTTAAAATGACCAAGCAACTAGTCTGCTTATCCTGTCTGAGACTCATACTAGCAATAAGAGTGTTAAATAAAGTTACGGATCACTTGTCTAACATATTATATAAATCTCACTAAAACACTTGGAGTCAAACCGTGGATTCTAGCAGAGTGCGGTAATGTGAATTTTGGTGGACTGAGAAATTACTGGTAAATTGTGGTATTGAGCATCTAATAGGTATTATATAAAACCTCCTTGATTGATGACTCCACTGTCTACTGAGGTGTGTTAACTGCGTATCAGTGAGTGCTTTGTTGGACTTTGGTTATCACAAGAGCTGATGAGATTAAATTTACAATAAAAGTGCCTCCAGAAATAGAATTTTATTGTTTGATTAATTGATTTATTTAAAACACTTATTTTGGAAATTATGTCGTTGTTATGTGTTTTCTTGCCAGAGAAGAACAACTGAATCAGATGAAATCGGAACTGATGAAACAAGTGGACACATTGAGCTCAGTTGTGCGGAGGAAGGTTGCATTTGATGATGGGCGTAAGACTCTAGTTTCAGCAGCCTTTTTATAATATCTGGTGCTTTACAGTTAGTTTCTGGAAGGCAATAAAGGCTAATCCGTTGCATTTCTGTTTAAATTACGTAGCAGATTGTCTATAAGTAGTTACTTTCAATTGCTGAGCATTAAATGCTGTTTCATATTTGAAATCGCTCTGCAATGCATGAAATTGTCATTTTGTTGAATTGCTCTTGATGTATAGGGAGTTCAGTTGAAGCTTCCACAGACTGTTACTGATTTGTGTGTTTAATCCTTATGTCGTTTTAATATAAGCCGAAGAGACTTTTCTTACTTATTCAGGTGATGAACTTTAAGGTATTATGGCTAAGAGACATTCTGCTGAGTTTGCAGATATTAAAGCTGAAGAGATTTCCTCTTCACGTAGCAGACATGCACTGCACCATATCATAAAATCTCCCCATAAATAGAATTTAGTATCGGTGTAATGAGTTTATAAATGTTTGAAATAAATTCATAAACACTAAATCAGCCGAAGTGGCTTTTTGCTAACTTTTATGAAGTATTAAAGCTGGAAAGATTTTCTGTTGTTCTTTTGTACAGACAATCGGCTGCTTAGTACGTTGAACATCCCTCCTCATAACCATCAACATCAGCTGCAAGCGAGAGAACTGGTTTCACAGGCAAATACCCTCATTCAAAACCTTGTTCAAGGCTTCTCGGACTATTTCTCTCGCTGCGAAGAGCGCTCAAGACTGTTTGCAGATATAAATGACGGAGGAACACTGAGTGACATCAACAAAAAGGTTTACTCTTTACCTTTGACATCTGCCACGTTTAGTTCTCTGCTGTTACTCTTCATTGTTTTACAATGCTCTCCAATGTAGAGTAGTAATGCCTTAAAAAACTAGAAGAACATCAAATGCTTCAAGGATCTCAACTAAACTGTCTAACATAAGTTGATTGATTTTTTAAAGCATGATTTTGTAATTTTATGAAATAATTTTTTAAATATGTATGTAGCACCAATTAAATAAAATGTGACATTTGCACTTACACATTTGTTTATATTACTTTTATTTTGTTATGAATGATTGAAAAAATTATTGAATGTTCCATTTGATGAGCCTCCTTCAAAGATGAAAAGCCAGTCATTAGATATTTGCATATTGTAATTGGATAATGTAGTGGATAACGTAATTAGATAATGGTTTTTTACCCCAATTTACTAAATTAGATAAGCAAATAATCGGCATAAGACTGGGAGTTCTCATCAAATGGTGCAATGATCTCAATAGTACATTTTGGGCATTTGTTCATAATGTGAATGTTTAACCCTTCAACGATGAACGCGTACTAAAATGCATGGAAAACTAATCCTTATCATCGTTAAAGGATTAAAAGCATGGAGGATTCTTTTTCTAGTTTCTGTTTGCTGCTTGTCCAATTGTGTTGGTTTTTTCTCTGTGGAACTCTCCTGATGTCAGTTGTAAATGATTGATATTCAAATGATCTGCATTTTGTAGGACTTACTAGAAAATTTAATTCATTTTAGTGTTGCCAACATCTTTGTAATCATCTGTCAGTTTTGAAGCCATTGAAACTGACATTCCAGGAATTTCACAACAGCATCACAGACGACAGTCTCATTATGTTGGTAAGACTCACTTGTATCATTGTAACAGGTTTAGTTAACAGTGTAAGAAATTTATAATTAATGCAAGATGTGTCTAAGATATATCTAACCATAAGAGCTAAGTAGTTCCTTTTTACTGAAATTAATTTTTATGGACATAAGCAGAACTCATGTTACTTAAATAACACGCCTACAAGGGTTGGGCTTCATACAGTTTCTCCGTAGAATATGAGAGGTCGAGCTTGGCCTTTAAACTGTTGGCACCAATATGGATCAAATCTTTTCTGTTATAGATTGCTCCATTAAGTGACACTTCTGTCATTTTGGTTCTGCCTGTTGTGACCCATTGCAGTGATAGTTTGTAATTGTTAATAAATGAATTAATGAAATGAATAAATGATCATAAATTTATACATTCATTTGTTAATGAATGAACATGCTTACATTAATGCCTAAATGCAGTAGTGTAAGGTTATTGCATATTTATCTTGTGACTGCAAGTTGGGTTTGAATGATGCTGGGTGTGAAGACGATTTCAACTTAAATGTGATTTTGACATCAGTAATTCAGTAGAAAACTTATTGTCCTCAATAACTGGACTTAATAATATCGAGTCCTGCATTCTCAATTTATTGTCGATAAATGCATTAGATGTCTACAGTAGTTTTTGTATTGCAGTCTTACATTTAAGTCAGTAGCAGTGATTCAGTGCTGTAGAACTAACCATTTCTACTGTGGGCTTATGCCTTCTGTGACCTTAGCAAATGCCCGTCGTTTTATCCTATGAAAATGATCACTGATGCAAAATATTAAAAAAATCCTGAACGTGTTGTCTTACTAGCTATGTTATTTATTTGTAGGAGACAGCAACTGGTCTTAGAAATTTTGCTGATAGTTGGAAGAATTTTGTTATTTTCTCACAGAAGGTCCTGCCTTACCAACAGCTGAGGTAGCTATTGCTGTTGTGTGTTGCTTAAGTGTGGGTAGTACTTGAAACTTGTTACTCAGATGTTTTAAAAGATTAATAAATCAGATATAAATTGAATGTGTAGGAAAATACCTCATTGACTATTGGGTGAATCAATTTTGGGTTCAAAGGCTTTACTTCTAAGTAATAATTTGATGTAACTAAATATGAAAAATCTAAAATTAAAATTATATTTTACATAAAAGAATGGAACCTATTCTTTTATTTAAGGATGATGGAAATTAAGCGAAATCATGTTTAATCTTTAAGAATATGACTTAACTAAAACTTGTGTTCAGCAACTTATGGAGCACACTGATCTAATAATGGTTTAATGATTTTTTTTCTTAAATTTTAGGCTACTTTTGCAGTATTTTTTTAATTTTGTGTATGGCTACATTATGTGGGTTTTTTCCTAAGAAATGTTTGGCATTGTAACTGCATTTATATGACTTTTTATAAAAATTCTGAATCTGTTAATTTTATAGTTTGGAGGAAGAATGCGCTTTGTCTTCCTGTCCTGCAACGCTAGCCACAAAGAACATGGAGCTGCACAGCTCACTGCAACGTCTCGTTTCAGCCCTCTGCTGTGTCGACAACTATTTAGCACTCTTGGCTGACCAGAGTATTGAAAAACTAAATTTAACATAAAATAATTTATATTTAAAATTAATGGAAGAAACTGTTCATGTATGGCATGCATGTAAGTATGTATTTAGACACTTAATGCAACGCCTTTTAATTGCCTCACAAAGGCAATGTACACATGGATGTAGGTATGTTTTAAGATACAATGTAGTGCCTTTTAAGTACATTACAAATTTGCTGTCTGATTGATCTAAATGAATGCGTTTTAAGACAGTTTGAAATGTATGCTGCTCAAAGTCAATTCAATAGTACATACTTGTGTATGCAATGAAATACTGTTCTAAGAGGAAAGTCCAACATTTCAGAAGGCAGAATGGTGCGAGTTCTAGTATGAAGCACGTTTAGGATTGTGGTGTGCTAATTGATGATAATATAGAATCCTAGGGTTTCTCTTCTTAGATTTGTTGGAACTGCAACGTTAAGAAGTTTTCGTACCCTTTTTGATCATCAGGAAAATTGTCCTATGCAAACTCATGTGTGGTTATTCCACTGAAGTACCTACTTGGCTTAGGCTAGATGTTGCAAACTTTCTTGTACCTGAACCAATGCATATACTTCTTATTACAGCAGTGGTAATATGGAGGGTCTTGTATAAAATTAGGTTAGAAATCAGAAGAAAACCAATAATGGTGCTGCTGCTGTTAATACGATTCGCATTTAGCAAATTGCTAATATTTGTGCACGCATACAAAGGTTCAGCCGGCAGGAAGAAATAAATGTAGGCTGAACCTTTGTATGCATGCACAAATATTAGCAATGTTGAAATCAATGCCTTAGAGTCATTTGAGTTAACTTTAAACTGGATATTTTAGGTCACAGTCCAACCTTCAGTGTTCTATCTAGTCATGCAAATCTGTTTGAACATCTTTCTCGCGCTCTGAACAACCTACACGAGTCCACAAAAGGTAGGTCGTCAAAGTCTATTTCATCTGATCTAATGACTTCTCTAGCACTGTTGTCACAATGCGCATCAATCAATGGTCACTTCATGTGTAGTCGATAATTGTAATCTGTTGGAGAAGTGTGGGTGAAATTCAGTTGATTGGGAAACCAGCGAATCAGGTTACGGTGGGTAAGCGAGTTGAAACAGATGTGTCTTAACACTTTAACGATGATAGTGTACTAAAAGCGACTGGGAAACCAATGCAGCTCATTGTTAAATGAAGTTTAGACTTGAAAAGCAACAAAAAAGCAACAAAACACGTAGAGCGAGGCAGCAAATAACAAAACTTTGGACCAACTGCCAAGAAACCCTGGGAGCCTATGCAGTTCTGGTGCAAGGCAGAGCAAGAGTCTAAGTATCCATGGATCAAGTGCAATATTTGCTTGTATAAGGTGAGCAAACAACAGAGGGAGGCTGGATGATTTAAATGAAATTCTTGTGCTCAAGTGGCACCCAGTGCAATGAATGCAAGATGGACGTGATACGTTGGTATTTAGTGGTCTTTGTTATGGCTCTAACCAGAGAGTTTTGAGCCATTTGTAGTTTTATAAATCACTCTTAATGATCCCAATGAGAAGTAAATTGCAGTAATCCAATCAGCTGGAAACATTTACCAGTATAATGAAGACAGTTGGAGAGAGACAATTAAGTTCGGATTCTACAAATATCCCATATGTGAAAGTGGACTGATTTGCATACTGTATGAACATGACCTGGTGGAGTCGAAGATTATCCCCAAACAGTAGAGCAATCAACAAGCAATCCATCCAACTGCATTGATGTGAGTCATTCAAATTTGTGAAGTTGATGACTTGTGCCTAAGAGAAGGAATTTAATCTTAGAAGGATTCAGCAGAAGTTTTAAACTAACCATCCAGGACTGGATATTACCAAAATATACAGTCCTAGCAAGTATTTGGAGGGCAGTATTTGACGTGGAACTAATTATATGACAGGAATAGTTGGGTATCATCAGCATACATATCAGGAGAGCTATCAGTAAGTAGTGAACCGATTGGAGTTGTATGTAACATAAATAGGAGGCCAAGAGAAATTTTTTTATGCTATCAATGAACTAAATCAAAGAAATGTTTTCTGAAAGCAAGAGGTAATGTTTTTTTCTGTGCTTCAGTTTAATCCAAATTGCTTTAGTCCCAGGATAATGTAATGTAATGTAATCACAGATTTATATAGCACTTCTTCAAGAAAACTCATCGTGTATCAGTTTGCTGTTGTTGAGGGCCAATATAAATGAAAAATGAAAATAACGTCTGCTTACCTTTCAGTTGAAGAGTTTATTTAACATATTTGTATTTTTTTTAAAGAGTATTTAACATATTTGTACTATTTAAATTTTACTGAACATATGCAAGTATTTGGTATTAATGTTGAAATCCTTCATTTACACGAATGGATTTCAACATTGCTTTTTTATCTTGTCTACATCTGCTTTAGAATTGTCTCGTCATTTCAATGCCAAAGTATCCTTGGAACACCAGTTACCCACGGCAACCCAGAGGTTGAAGGTCACACATGAGTGCATACTGACTGCTGTCATATCACTTGTCACCTGTACAAGCAAGGTAAGTTGTTATGTCCACCAGTTTATGTACTTTGCCTAAAATTGTTTTAATTTTTTATATATGACAAGTTGTGTAATTCATAACATTTGTGATTTGGATTGCCATGAATGTAAACCTTTCAAAAATTCTCCTTTAAAAATATCACAGTGCAGACCTGGAAATGCTCAGTTGTTGGGAGCCAAAGTCACTATGACGTCGTGTTAAATGACTGGGAGTTAAGTGAGCCATACTGAAATACAGTAATATGTTAGTCTTAGCATGGCTAGAAAGTTCAAAGATACAGGCTGGATTATATGAAGGCGTTTGCACTGTAGCCAACTATCGGATGATTTTGTCTAATTATTTGAAATGCCACATCGCTGTCTTTTTATTGGCCAAAGTGATTGTGCTGTCATACCTGGCTATTTATTTTTCTGGCTAGATTAGCATCTACTGTTCCCTGACATTATTTCAAACCGTGAAGTTCCATGATTGGACTGCCAAGTGTATGGGTATACAGCTTGTTGCAATGGCTGAGGCAGCAGCTAAGCTCCTGCAGGCTCTAGGTTGGCTGGCTGTGGTAGCAACGGCACAAGTACCATAATTTGTCTCAGTTACAACTGCTACTAGGTGTGTGAAATGAAGAGTTCACCTGCCTTGGAACTGTAATGCTCCCAGCAGGGCTTAATGCCAGCTGCAGATAGCAACTTGCCCTATATTCAGGCAGCTCTGCATAGCTGATACAGGCTGTCTAAAATAAGGACAATGCAACTAAATATTGGCCAGTGCAGCAGGTGGGAGAATTTTAGAAAAGTTCTGCCATTTAGTTCTACACAGGGAATTTTTGTATCACATGTTAAACAGGTAACCCTGTCCGGGAAGCAAGGTGCAATCACACTTGAAGCAAATTTTTGCATAAATGGGTTGGGCATAAATTGTGAACCCCAAATTTCTAAAGCACCACTCTAAGGCTAAGTGCATTGCACCAGCTTAGTTGCGAGTGCTGAAACGGAACTGCACTATTCACTTGTTTTGTTATAGGCATATACAGTTTCAACAATTCTTCACAGGCATATTCAGTTTAAACAATTCTGTGTTTGAAATGATCCATTGCAGATATTTGTAATTTGCATTGGTACATTTATAGAAGTTATTTAAAGTTCTGAAAACGGTAATGTGAGTTCCTGAAAAGTGTCTCAGTCCTTGATGATACATAAAGAACTCAGTAACTGACATTTTCTGACCAGAAGAAACCCATTCTCTAAACTACTCTACATGTCAGATGACAGGATTTGTACTGAAGTACAAAATCATCCATAGAAAGGTGTTACATGTTGATTTATGTGTTGTAAATGGTGTTACACATTGACTTACGTGTTGTAAAGGTGTTACATGTTGACTTTCAGATATCTGCTTTCTTCTCGGGCAATCTGTCATTCTTTACTTATTCCTATGCGACGCTTGAGAGAGCTCTTCAGGCGCAGCGGCATTTGCCAGCCAATCCAGCCGTCACAGTTCTTCGCCAGAGGGCAACTGATTACCTTTCACTAATCAACAGAGTATGTTTATTACTATCAGTTTTACTTTTGCCCATCGCCACTAACTATTGTTCACTCATTTAGAGATGGAGTAAGGTAACACACTCATTTATGCAACTGCACAGAAATTATGAACCCGAGGTCACAGGGTGAAGTGGTTGAGGTGCAGACGTGACCACAGCTGTCAACGATTGGACACCTTTGTTAACCTTCCAACTGACTGTTAGATTGTTTAGTAAGGCAATTCATTCACTTCTCTATCATAGTTTCTTTTGGAATTCTGTTGCTGTTATGAATGAGCTCTGCAGTGGCTTCATTGGTATTTTAAATTCAGTCTAATGTGCAACAGATGTTGTGGCAGGTGACAGTCACTGATTTTCAGTTTTGATGAATTGTAAACCTAGTGCAGTAATTTCTTGATTTTTGTAGGCCCTCTTTTTTGTCCTTTTAAAACCTACAGTATTTTTTTCCCAACTCGCAAGTGCTATTTCATAGGCTTGGGAGTGCTGCTCAGTAGGTTCATTCATTTGTCTATCATACAGTACAGTTATATATATTTTCTTTATATTATATTGAACTGTTACATCACATCAGGTCATCAGACATTTACGTGGCATGGTGTAAGGAAACTCCATTAGGTTTGCATTGCTGTTTTATTTCATGTTTCTTACGACTTGATTTCTCTTTTCATGCAATTTCTTAATTAAATCTTTGAATTACTTTATAAATTAAATTTCAGTAAATTACAATTAAGAAGTATATAATTATGTAACCGTGATAAAAAAATCCAAAGAGATTAAGATGTACTAATTGTGGATTTGTTGTTTTATAATTGTGTTAGCCTCCTCCTGAATCCGTGCCGTACACCATAGCATTGCAAAACCGAAAGACTGTTTACAGTTTCACAGAGAGCAAAGATAGCCTTACACAGCAGGTATATCATTGCATCGGAAAGGTTCTCTGGACTTTAGCTGTGGCTTCTTGACCTTACTGTCCTTTGAGAATTAATTGCTCGAGAATGCTGGTAAATTAACCTTCTGGTGTATTCTGAGAAGCAGTTTGAAAGCTGGGACATACTTGTTACATGTCATTACTTCTGGCTATTTTATTTTCTCTAAGAATAATCCATAGCTTTTCTAATATTTAATTTCAGATAAAAAAAATTTTCTTTCAATTTTATATTTCTCTCTTTGTCAGATGTTGTTGTTCTGGATTCTTGATTGGATTTGATTCTTGTAATTATTTGATTCTGGTTGTGATTGTTTTTTTTGTTGGATGCTTTGAATTTTGCCTTTGTGTTGCTTGTTTTTATATGTTGCCTCTTCAGCTTCGTTGTCTTTGCATTTCTTCACCTCATAGATCTCCTGCTCTGTCTGTCAAATGTCTTTACATTTGTCTGTGTGTGATCTTAGGTTGTGAGTTTGCAAGAGAGAC
This sequence comes from Allolobophora icterica, assembly GCA_963556255.1. Taxonomy (NCBI): domain Eukaryota; kingdom Metazoa; phylum Annelida; class Clitellata; order Crassiclitellata; family Lumbricidae; genus Allolobophora; species Allolobophora icterica. Next base: position 21,967,673 of record OY744607.1, on the reverse strand, counting down.
TAAGTCATTTGGAGCAGGAGCGTGAGCACTGGATGCTGGAGACACAGCTGATGCAAATGAAATACCAGAAGGAAAACCAGGTCTGGCCATACAATGAACACGTTGTTTCCACTCATGCAAATCACTGCTCATGTATTTTATTTTACGTACAGTAAGATGCAAAGCTGTTTTTATTCTATGCTGCCTTTTCCTAGCTCTGATGGCATAGCTATTACTTAACCTTTTCACCTGTGATGTTAGCATAGCCAATGCCTTCAAGACCATGGCAAGGACCCACAAATCTGTTGCAAAACCATCAGGACGAAGGAAAGGACCCACATGGCCAAAGTAAAACCCTTAAGGCCAAGACAAGGGCCCACAAGGCCATGGGGCAAGGAGCCACAAAACCATGACAATGACCCACCAAGCCATGGCAAGGACTCTGAAGGCCAAGGCAAGGATCCAAAAGGCCAAGGCAAGGAATGCCAAGGCATGTTTCTACAAGACCAAGGCATGGACCCTCAAGGCCATGAGAAGGACTCACAAGGCCAACACTAGGACCCTAAGGCCAGGGCTAAGACCCACAGGGCCAAGGCAAGGGCCCTAAAGGCCATGGCAAAGACCCACAAGGCCATGGCAAGAACCCACAAGGCCAAGGCAAGGACCCACAAAGCCATGGCAGGGACCCACAAAGACAAGGAGGGATCCACAAGTCCATTCAAAGGCTGTTTGAGGTCACAACTAATGTCATGAGGCTGATGCTTAAAGGACCAAGATGTAGTAAGCTGTATGTCTTTGTCCTGTGCCAAGCACCATGAGGCTGTGGCTACCAGATTTGGCCATTACGTCTAAATATCGCTAATTTCCACTTTATTCCTTTTGACTTCCTTCATATTTGTTACACTATATTCCTTTTCATTTTTTTGCACATTTTTACTCTTTACTGACTTTATTTTGACTTTGCAGAAGGTCTTGTCACTTCAGAAAAGCAGCATTAATTCACTTGAAGCGCAGATTGAGGATCCTGCTGACATAAAACCGTCTCGAGAGGGTGCCACATGTGGTGTCATAGGCACATCCTTGGTAAGCTTACTGATTCAGGAAACTTTAGTTGTGGTTCTGTAGTGTAGATGTAATGTTTAACACTGTAACGATGAGAGTGTACTAATAGCAACTGGAAAACTAATGCAGCTCATCATTAAAAGTATTAAAGCATTCATAGAGCACTATTTGCTCCACATTTTTTAAGCAAGTAAAAATGTTTAGGCTTTGGTTTGCAATCTCTTCAGTCATCAGAAACAATTTCTACTCATCAATCAGGAAACTAAATTCTGTTCACTGGCAAAATCTTTGCCTTTGTTGCTGTCAGTAAGTAAACTCTGATTTCTTAAGTGATTTTGTGTAGCTCAGATAATTCTAAGATCATTGACTTTTGTAAACTGCAGCTGGGTCGAGTTGATTTGGCCGAAGAAAATTCAGAGGAAGCAGAGTTGCGTGAAGATCTTGTCACGAAACATTATTCACGACGAGTCACTGAACTTACATCCAACTTACAGCTTGCTGACAGCAAGGCAGTCCATTTCTATGCCGAGGTAAAGGAATTTTAAAAAATGTCTCTGCAATCTGTAGTATTTTTTTTCGCAAAGGTTGAGAGTTTGTCTGCAATTTTACAGGCTTCAAGGATCCAACAGGGTTGCTTGGTCCCACTCTGCTTCAGACAGATCAATCAATCAGAATTTATATAGCGCCCCTTCAAGATCTCTGCTCAGAGGCACTCCCGACCCAGGCCAAGAGGAAGTGAGTAGTCTTAAGTAACTGATAGAATGGAGAAGAAGGAACCCTGAGGAGGTGACATGATTCTAGGGGAAGCCCATTCTATGGTGACGGGTTGACCACAGAAAATGCCCGGTGCTGCATAGTAACAGTGCAGGAAAAAGGGACAACCAGTTCCTCATGGGCAACGGAATGGTGGCATCGACCACCATGAGACAAGACAGGAATGCAGAGCTCTAGAAGATAGCTGGGCACCACACCTAAAAGGCAATGCCAGACCAAAGAGAAAATCCTAAAGGAGATGCGATGAGGGAAAGGAAGATATTTAACAGATATTTATAGCCCTGTCTAACACCCAATGTGTTATGTGTATATGCACCACTTTATACTTTATTTTCTAATACTTGGCCTCACTATACTTTAATTAAATTTTTTATTTGGATCTTTCTCTGTAATTGCATTGAAATTTTTATGACATGCGTATCCACGCATAACTTGTCTTTCACGTGACATGTATCACAATATCTTGCGCTGTTCTGCAGTTTACTCTGATAAGTTTGTTCGGCTGGCATAATGGCAGATTGCAAATGTTCTTGTCTTTCACCTTAACATCTGGAGAATTAATTACATTTGCGTTGCAAAATTAGCAATTTGTTGTTCATTCATGCTTTCTGAAAGCATGGTTTATTAAATTTTTGGTTTGCTAAGTAATTACACTGAACACTTTAACAACGAGAGTGTACTAAAATTGACTGGAAAACCAATGCAGCCAAAGTGTTAAGCCAAATTATCCTTCAACAATAGTGTTGCCGCTGAAGAGTGTTGTTTGAAGGGGCTTGTAATAAAAGAGCAATTGCCTTACCCTATTGTGCTTTCATTTCCTGTTTCTTGTTTCCTAGTGCTGGTTTCTTAGTCTCTGGTCATTTGACTTTTTAGTGTCGTGCTTTGCAAAAACGACTGGTTCTCTGTCAAAGGGAGAAAGACAAAATGCAGAATGAACTGACACAAGCCAACCAGTGCGTTGCTCAGCTCAAGGTACAGTGTGCAAAACATCACATCTTATTGTGTTGTATCTGGTTTAAACGAGACCACATTACATGAGGAACTGTCAAGTAGAACTGCTAACCTTGTTGCAAAAGAGTGTCCTTGGCCTGAGCAGCTGATCAAGTCTACCAGTTAATAGCTTTAAAATAACATGCATTAGGATTTTATAGGGTAGTCTTGGTTTCAAGTTAAATTTAAGTATCTATTCATTTTGCAGATGTTGTAACCAAATGCAGAATATTTAAAATAAATACAATTCTGGTTGTAGGTGACACTGAATGTGCATTGACACTAACAGTGCATTGACACCATCAGCAGGTGTTCTAACCACGTAGCGGAATAGGATTAATGAATGGTAACACTCTTGCTCTAAGATACCGTAAGCTCCCTATAGGTCGACTCAGCCTTCCACTCCCTGGGGCAGCTGTAAAATGTATGGGCGCCTAACAGACTGCCAAGACGTGTGTTAATTAAGATCTTGATGATTGTACTACTGTCATATGTTTCACTTACTTACTGTGGTTTGTCAGTGAGCTTGTCAATAAACACGAATATATTATATTACTATATTATACATTACTTGTACGTGTGATATGTGATCTTCTGATGTTTGATGATATAGGATGAACTGCAGACAACAACTCGCAGCTACGAAGGCCAGCTGAGCATGATGAGTGAGCATCTGGCTGCTATGAATGAACGTCTGACGTCACAGAAAGATGAGATTGACCTACTTAAATATCAGCTGCAACAGACTACGAAGGTACTCTACAACACGTTAGCATTATCTGCCTTTTTTGACGTGTTGTAGTGTCGTCAAGCCTATTACGAGATTATGGTGTCTCAAAGTAGGGCAAAAAATTACCAAGTTTTGTCAAACCTTTAATAAAATGATGGCATATGTGGTTAACAGTAGTGCAAAAAAGTAGCAAATTCTGTAAGGCTTTTGACTAGATTCTAGCATATTTTGTGAACAGAAGTGCAAAATTATTATCAGGGTAGGTTTTTAACCATAAGCTGTGACTTGATTCCAGTTTGACTTTGCAATCTTGTGTTGCTAACATGAAACAATCCTGGCAGTTGCAACCTAATCATCAGTGTCTTCCTCATGATGCTGCCCATTGTCTTGCCCATTTACTTGTCTTATCATGCCTGGACTACTGCAACTCAATACTTGGTTTTTCTTCCTCATCGCCTTTTCGAATCCTTCCAGTCAGTGTGCATAGCTCACTTAGTTCTGTGTCTTTCTCCAAGATCTCCATGACGTAATATGGAAGAGTCATCAACCTGTTGACTTGTTTGCGATTGGCTAGTGGGTTTCCTGTTCTTTTAGTCCAAAATTTTTGATGTTGCATTACAGAGTTATCTGTCAGTTGATGTTTGTGTTTGGTGGGCTTCATGCAAAAATTTTAAGTATGCACTTCAGACTGGTGAGCATTCGCACACAAATGTCTGATGTCGGTGACGACCGTTGACTTGGCAGGAAGGGGCTTATGAAAGTGGATACCAATATATTTTAAAAAGAGAGCACGATGTCAAGTTGGTGATGCAGATGTCATGTGCTTAGTTGAAAATTTGAGTTAAAAATGTTGGTAGATTAGATACTGTGATGATTCAGGTATTGTTGAACTGTTTGTTGTAATTAATACACAATTGAAAATTCAAGGCGGTGTCTTTAGCTGTAATGCCAAACTAAAAAAATCGGCTAATCGATGGTATGAAACAATTGACAACATTGGTAGTGGTCTAATTACACATGCATATAGTGCATCCAGATTTGGAGCCTTTTTCTAGTATGTGCTTAGCATTTTGATGCCATCTGAAACTGTGTTGTTCTGCAAACAGGATACAGCAAAGAAAGGCAAGAAGGGAAGATGATGGAAAACTTTGGGTCTTTTCTTCTTCAGATGAGACTTCTCTGCCTCGAATTAGACTTCAGATGCAGTGAAGTTGACGTGACTCGTGTCAGGCAAATGTAAATCGGTTTTCAAGTAAACTTTGATTTGACTGTAAATATAATGGAGCATTTTCCGACTGTTATGGTTCAGTTAAAAAGAATCTGGGTGGCTGAACTGATAATTGTGCTGTTATCAGTGTCATGTTTTCGGTCTTACTGGTAACTGCTGTAAGCATTTGTGTTATCAGCTGTTGTATGATAACTGTAGCACAGCAATTGTTATCAATCTTTCAGAAGAATGTGCTGTTGCCATGTCACCACTTTACATACTTTATCATTTTTTTTCAGGTATACTATGTTATCAGTGCTACTGATAAATTTGTTCTTACCTGTATTTTAAGCTTTCCTGATAATTTTCCTTTTATCAGTGTCATAGCTGTTAGTGGTTGTGTGCAGTTCATCCTCTGTGATCAGTGTTTCTGATAAATGTGCTGTATTGTTCCACTGTTGGTCATTATGCCAAGATTGTATTTGCCAACGAAGAGCAGTGTCCTAGTAGGTGTTTGATGTGTGTTAACCGGAGACGGTTATTGTGTATGGACCTCGAGCAGGTCCTTCATGCACAATTGCTCAGCACCATTTATTGATGCTTTGACATTAATTAGATAGTTGCACTTAATAAATATAGAAATAGTTATAGTAAGTTAGAGTTCATAGAGTTATTGTCTCATTTTTCTTTAGGCAAAGGTCGATTAATTTTCTAATTATACTGTGCTGTTTCTGGCATAATTCTGTTGCCAGTAGAATCTCTAAGTTCCCTTTCCAGTGCTACATACTGCACATAGAAACTGCTGTTTTAATTTTTGCACTGGCTTCCTGTTGCTCAAAAGATTCTGATCAGGACTGAAGTGTTTGGTGTGCAATATTAGTGAGTCCAGCCTTCATGCCTCTGCCATCAGCTATCTGACTCTGTAATATTTTTATTTGGCCAGAGGGTCTGAAGATTAGTTTTATCACACAAAACAGTGTTCGGAGCACCTGCCTTATATGAGAATGCTTACCAAGAACAGTTCGCTTTCTTATTGTTTTAGATCAGCTGAATTTTCTAGTAGAATCCAGAGACAAAACCCTTCTGATTGAACTTCCTTGTAACTAATGGTTGTGTGAGATTACTTTCGATTTTGTGTGTGTTATATTGCCATAGGAGTTATTGCATTAGGCAGGATTTTGTCAAGTTTCATTATCATAATATTATATTAGAATGCCAGCCTATTATCCCGGACATGACAGTGTGAGTCATTTTTATGCAGTATAACATTGGTACAGGGCAAATCAGTGATGAAAGACAGGAAACCATGGTAAAATTTTGTCGTAGCGAAGTTTTGTATTAATCATTAGGCAACAGTAAATACATTGTTGGCCAGAAACGCATTGTGACTGCATGATTGCTCAGCAGCAAATGACGCTTACACATGAACATATCTATTATGATGTTATCACCCGGTTGCTAACTGGATTTGACATTACACAGTTAAGTGTATTCCACTTAAAACTATTTGCAAGAATGTTAAATAGAATAAATTGCACTTGATAATACACGTATTGTGTGCGTCACACTACAGTTTCGGACTGCAACCGTAGGTAGCATTTTTTTTCAGAAAAAAGGTTAGGGAAAAGTCCAGTGGGACTTAGTCCTTTGTAAATGTTGTGTCATAAGTTTGACCACTTATGCACCACGGCACCACTAGTGGTCAGGAAGTATCATGTCTTGTTTACGCAGCAAATGCATCGCTGTTTCAAAGAAAATCGTATTTCTATGATGAAAAATGACAAATAATTATGCTTTACTCCAAGGACTAATTCTACACAGGACTGATCAATTCTTATTAAACATCATAGGACAAGTTAGAGCATCAGCTGTAGCTTGAGTTGCAGACAGTTTTACGTGCTGCACTGGATATAGAATTATTTTGCTCTACTTTCCTGTCGACTTGCTGGCCTACCACAACTTTTCCAAGTTCTTGAGTTATTTAGTGCATATTTGGAATTGAAAGTTTACAATTACTTGTGTCTATAAAGTACTCCACAGTACAGGTACAGATTAAACAGCCATTTGCTGCTTTATTGCATTATTTGTTTTTGTACTGCTTCTGACAGTTTTTCTGTTTCTCAGAATGTTCCATTTCATATATGGACTGCAGGGATGCAGGACAGATTGGAGTTAAGCAGACACATTGTGGACAGAGTCGCGGTGGATCATTGACTTATTTGAATGGGTTGGATTGTAACGCTGACTGTGGAGTTTAACAAAATACCGCTTTGATTAGAAGAAACTGGTCACGTATTGCTGTTGCCAGGACAGAGTATGGGTGAGGATGTGAAATCTCATTGGAGATCAAATGGCTGATCAAATAACTGTCTATACTTCTACCCCACATGATTGTGATAATTACATGTAGATATCTGTGGTCTCATGCACCATTGTGTTGTGATGTTAGCCATGGAAAAAGATGAATGTCCGTGTGTCTGCTGTTGTGACTCCGAGTTTCCTTGGGAAAGATCACAGAAGAGTGAAGTGCCTTTTGTAGACTATGATGAATTTAATTATTATTATTATTAATGAGCTTTTATATAGCGCCCCTTCAAGGTTATCTACTCAGGAGCGCTCCTAGTCCAACCACGGCTAAAGAGAGTAGTTTTTAAGTTTGCAAGAAACAAGGTAGAGTGAGTCATAGGGACCAGGCGAAGTGCAACAGGAAGGCCATTCCAGGTTGCAGGTCCAGCGACCGAAAAAGAACGTCGCTGCATAATGGCTGTCCGCGTGCGGGGGACCAATAGCTCGGCCTGGTCAGCCGAGCGAAGAGCAGATCTCCGCAAGACCCCCGAGGTAGAGCGACACAACTCCCACAGGTATGGGGGAGCAAGTCCCTCTAGACAACGCCTAACCAGTGCAGAGACCCTATAGGCGATCCGCAGTGGGAAAGGGAGCCAGTGCAGAACATCCCGCATATAAAGAGAAACCTGGCCAAATCTGGGGATGTGACCAATAAGACGTGCGGCTGCACGCAAAACCCGGTCCAAACACCCAAGGCGGGCAGCTGGGAGGCCAGCGTAAAGGGCGCTACAGTAGTCCAGACGGGAAACCACAAACGCATGGACAAGGGTAGAAGCAGCTGCCTGCGTCAGAGTGCGGGAGACTACCCTTAACTGACGAAGTTGATAATAAGAGTCCCGACAAAGCAAATTAATATGTCGCATGAATGTGAGCTCTTGATCCAGAATTACACCAAGATCCCGTACTGAGGAGGCAAAGGAAACCCAGGGAAGTTCAAGTTTAATGCACAGGTGTTTGAACAGACAGAGTTTATCCAGTTATAAGTGTGTATGCCATCTCATTAATTGAGTGCTGACATGTTGTCGAAGACTGACGATGTCAAATTTTGGTAGGCATGTATGAAGTGCCAAGCCATGATCTTACTGCAACCTGTGTGTTAGTCAACATTTCGTCTTAGCAGAAGGACTTTGCATGGAGTTATATTCATGGGACTGAATTTTTTTCATAATAACCAATATCTTCGTCAATATCAGTTTCATCCTAAGAGAATAATTTAACGTTAAAATTTATTGACATGAAAATGGACCATGCTTTCATTTCATACTGAACAGGATTTCGTCCTGTCCGTTTTCGTCTTAAGTGTTTTGCACTGTTTTAATATCGAACTTCAGCATTTTGAACTTCAGTTATCTTCATGTCCTTTTAAGTAGGGATTCTGCATACACCTTTTACAAGCGCTTGAAAACTGTTCTTTATCGCAGGAGTTGGGCTGGAAGTGCCTCTTGGAGAGGCGCTGTATAATTGCTTTGATTGAATTCCACTGCCTGCTTTACAAAACTGACAAGAGTGAGCATTTTTAATAAAGGCGTGTCAATGGTTGACAAAAAAAAGCATTTTGAAGTGTTTGGGGATACCACTCAACAAATTTCTGTGAATAAAAATAACAAGCAACTCCAAGCAAGCCACCAGAAAGCACCACAGTTTGCAAACATTGATGAAGCTGTTCTGGAATGCCTTGAGTAGGCCAAGACAAACACGGTTGCCATCAGCACTTCCATCCTTATATCATGTCTGTGCTACATTTTAACTACCATTCTATTGTTAGTAACTTTTCTAAGAACTTCCAGTTCAGATGTGTAGTAGTTGGATATAGTTCAGAATTTGTTTTACAATTAAATACAGCTATTATTTGTTTTATTTATCATGCAGTTATTGTCACCAAAAACACATTTGCGTACTGCAAACCTTTATGACAACTTCAGTTCAGTTGGAGTTAAACGAAGCTTGATGCGAATGTCCTGCTTATATTCAAACCTCGCATATATTGAATTGTTGATGATGGTCCATAACTTACTTTGATGTAGCAAAGTGTTTGCCAAACTTCTCTCGCGTATATTCAATCCATAGCTTCGATGTAACAAAGTGTTCTGTAGTTATAGACATGGTTTATAGACTGTCATCAAGCACACAGGTAACTTTGGTAAAGGATTGTATACCCTTATTTTGTCTGTACTTGAACAAATGATGAAGTTGATATATATAATTTCTAATGCACTAGTGATAAGATACAGATTGCTGTTGAGTAGAGTTCTGTTTAAGGCCCTTTGCAACGTCGCAGCTAAACCTTGTCCAATCTCTCCATGAAATTGATAATTTGTTATAAGTGGTCATGTGACAAAGCCTTTATTTTGCTCCAGTAATGCCCGCATTTACTACGCTGTTATTGCCTTTGCTTTAACAGTGTAGCAGTTAAAATTCACTGTGGGTTTTTGTGATGGTTCTTTGTGTACTTGTGCAAAAGGGAATAATTCGATTGTGCTTTTAAAAGTTTTGTCTTAGTCAAGAAGACTAAAATGTTGCAAATCAGCGGAACTTAGATCTTGATGGGAAGTCATGCTGTTGCGCGCTTTGGTATTCATTTGACTTGACAGATCTCCAGTCTCTGACTTCAGGGGTTAGTTTTAGAAACAGATGGGACATAGAGAGAAGGATTTCATGGAGTGGATGAATGAAAGAAATTAAGGTAGAATGGAAAAAAATAAAGAGGCAGTGGATTGGAGAGAGAGTAAAGGAAAATGGGCAGGAAGTAAGAAATGGGAAATGGATGAAGAACAAATGAATAAAGGGAAAAGAAGCCAAGAAAAGGAGAAGAGGTTGTAAAGAAGACTATGTAAAGCCAGTCTATGCTGATCATGCTAACTGGTCGAATAGAATACTAGTAGTGATTGGTATAAGCTTGTTAGACAGGGTTGTCCTAAGATGCTTTTTTTGTGTGTTACAGGTAATGTACTAATGTACCTACATTACAATGAATGTATTAATGCTGTGTTACAGTTATTGTATTAATGTATATTTGTACAATGTACATGCGTATGGACTTGTAAATAGACTGATTGTTGAGTGCTTTTCATTTGTTGGTGATCGGCATTAGTTATTCCAGACAGGATGAATAATTGTGATGGTATTGCACATTTAATTACAGGTAATATCTATTATGTGAGTGCAGAGTTGATTAAAAGGCTGAGCCCTGTTCCTGACTGTGTCTTTCTACATCTGTTTAAGTTTCAACAGTGTTCTCTGTTCTGCACAGTTAACTGTAGCTAATATCTATTTGTATTAAATATTAATAGAGTTTGTTGAATTGGCCAAGGAAGAATTACAAATTCCTTTCTCTGCCTATTATCTGCTTTGATGCTAGCATATGGTTGATCTGAAGTCTACCTTTTTTTTATCTGAGGAATCAATCGGTTTTGAACACCAATAATAACAATTAATATTTGAATGAATCAAACTATGCATGTCTTCTAGGATCATAGTCTGAAAAACCATTGCTGTGTGTGCCTAGCAATAGTCGCTGGTTACGTCAAACTACTTTTTGCCAAGGCTGGGCAGAAGGGTTGAAACGACACTATATAAAGTTATTGAGTGAATGAATGAATGAATAAATGAATGAATGTAATGTAGCTATGTAAAATTTCAGAGCCACAATTCTGAGATGTGCAGTTTAATCCTTTAACGACAAGAGGGATTAGTTTTCCATGCATTTTAGTACACGCTCGTCGTTAAAGGGTTAACAGAACAGATGTAATATTTTATTTTCTTATGTAACAAAGTCAAAAGCTACACTTTTTGTCATTTGATTCTGATTCAAATTCTTGTGCATAGGCTGGGCAGAAATTTGATGAAATGAAATTTAACTGTCATCTGCACAAATCACCAAGTTGGTGATTTATCGAGATGTTCTATAAACCTCACTTGATGTTTAGAAAAATACACAATTACTTTTCCTTGGCCTTCTGAGAACGAAAGCCATGGTAATCACATTACGACCTTTGCCTCGTAAACTGTACATCTAATAATAAAAATAATAATAAAGTAATATTTGTGTTTATTGACAAGCTCACTGACAAACTACAGTAAGTTACATTGATATATGACAGTACACGGAACAGCCTTGCTTGTTGCAGGACTTTAAGCCAGCTGTCCGCACTAGTCGCCATTGTCAGGTCAACTGGGGCAGCTGTCAGCGCTAGTCGCCATTGTCAGGTCAACTGGGGCAGCTGTCAGAGCTAGTCGCCATTGTCAGGTCAACTGGTGCAGCTGTCAGCGCTAGTCGCCATTGTCAGGTCAACTGGGGCAGCTGTGTGCATGTGACATTGGTTGTATGTAGTTGATATTATTTTCCATTAATGAGGACAAAGTTGCTGAATATTACAAAATTGTGTATTTGAGACACTTATGTGTTTCAATTAAAATAAGCCCATAAATTACTAAACTAAGCTTTATTAATCTTTAATTGTGGCGCTGTATGCAGAGATATCCGTCTCTGTTTAGTATCCTTGGTAACATTGGGTGAGACTATTCAGGGTACTTTATTACGATGGCACTATAAAATTACAAAACAAGGCAATGCAAAAGTGTTTAAAATCTTTAGAAAGTGTAACATTATTATTTCAACCAAATTTTACCGCATATTAATGTATCTAAAAATTATACAGATGATATTGCCTTTTGCCAACAAATATATATTCTGCTAGTCCTTTGCGCTCTACTGGCCATCTTGATCTCTTTGTCCCACATACCAGGACCAATCTGGCCCAACGTCGAGCTTTTTCTGGGACAGGTCCCTCTGCCTGGAATATTCTTCCCCCTACACTACGAACTAAACACATGACCGGAATCTCCCATGCATCTACTCGCTCGCTCAAGACGTTTCTGTTTCCATGGGAATACGATATTGATTTATGTTCCTACCCAAAATACTTGCGCTGGGAGGCGACATTAGTTTTCCAATGAGATAGTGATGGTTAGTTGGGTACCAGTTTACTACCCACTCAAAATTGACCCGAGCACCTGGGCCGCATATTACTAAACTTTTGACATTTCTAGCAGTGGCGTCTACCAATGGGGGTTGGATGAACGATCTCCCACGGCTACCATAAGTAGGGGGTTTAACATTCTGGGTATAAACTGGGGTTGTTAATTTCCGATACTATATTTAATTTAAATCTTTCATGTATGTTATCAAGAACACATGTTATCTTGGAGTAATTTACAGTTCTGAATGACTTCTGAGCCTCTCATATATGTCGGCCAGAGTGGAGGTTTCTCCCATTTCAGGTGGTGGGAGGGGGATAGATGCCACTGATCGTTAGTGGAGAGATGAAAAGTAACAAATCTTCACTTCTGGACTTAGGGTTAGCTGCACATTATTTGTAACTAGCCAAGTTTGGGTAGTTTAATTCACCTAATTATTCGAGGGTCTGGTTCTGCACAGATCTTGCCATTTAAATTTGGATTCCAGTTGTTGCTTGAAATCTCCATGTAAATGAACTCACCAGAGGTACAACTAAGAGTTCTTGTCTGAACAAGAAATTATATCTATCTACTGGGGTAAATAGAAATAGACAAGTCAGTACAGAAATCTTGAATCAGTTAAATTAACATATTTTATTAACAAACTGTGTTGTCTTGAATCAATTTAATAAAAAAAATCAATAGTTCTGTGGTAGACACTGTCTCTTGTTCCAAACAGCAATAAAATTAGTTTTGCTGTGAGAGTAAAGAAAGCACTGAGGCGAAAAAAAGTTTATGGCGGTTACACAACATATCTTTTCAGCATTTAAAGAGCTGTTGTCTGTAAACATGGTAACTATACAGGTTCAGCTTATCAAGCTATGAAAACTGAAAATATTGTCACAAAAAAACACCTGATTTGAGGTATCTTATAAAGTAATTTATTAAATATTCTACATATACTGGTAGTGCTTTTTAAGAAGCTACTGAAAGGCACCTTTCCTTTATTTTCCTATTGTGTTTATGTTTCCTTTCCTAATTTCCTATTGTTCATTTCTGCAGGTTTGTGGAAGTATTACAGCTTGACTTATTTATTTCCTTACAACAATACAGACTGCTGTTTAGCTTTCTTTCTGTATTGCATGCATTGGATAAAATGGACATACGTGAATAGTTGCAGAAAGCTGTGCTAGCTTTTGGACTGAATTTGGACAGACTGTCGCAATTTATCTGTCAGGAAAGTTTGCATAAATGTCTGATTGTGCATAAACACCTAACATCACCAAGAACATTCCACACAATTGCAAACGACAAATAAACGCTATTATAGTGAAACCTTGGAGCCTTGGCAAGGACCACACTTTAAGAGGTGTTAAAATGTGGTCCAATGGTTGTTAAAGTCTACACAGATGGGTTTGTACACACAGATGATACACTGATGAAGAAATTCGAAAGCCACAATCCTCTTAAGTATGATGAAATTCTTGTTGTATTTATGCACACCAGTAAGGTGTTTTCGCAAAAGTATCTGCTTTGCACGGTACTTGCTGAAGCTTTAAGACCATTTCTGATCAGTCCCTTGAGTAGCATTGTATACAGAATGATGTTTCATTGCATTTCTTGAGTACTCTAGAGACCTTGTGTCGTTATTCTTGATCGCCTGGAAGAGCTTCTTGGCTTCATCGTCTGCTTTTAGGCCAGATGAATTTGGCACTGATGCGCTTGTATGCCAACAGGTGGTTGCTTTTAGAAGCAGTTTTGACATCACTGAGGTTGGTTGTGTTGCCGAGATGCTTCTCTGGAAAAGAAAACCATCCATGAGAAGAGAACATTGTAAAAAAGTGTTAACAGACTACTGGGACTACTACTCGTGACGAAAGTATAAATCAACAGATTTCAACTTACGCTTTTCATTAAACAATTGCAGATCTATGTAATTTCTAAACATACAAGCTAAACTATGACATTTGCAAACTCTTGATGTCCCATAAATTATTATGAGACTACAATTTCAATTACACTCACAGTATTGGTTAGTCTCCTACATGTATGTGAGGGACTGCCACTGGAGACTTTCTCCAGCTTTGCAAGCATCGTTTTACTGTAGACAAACTTCTTTATACCTTGAACATCACTTATGGGTTGTCCATTAAGGATGTCCGCAAAGTTGGAGGGAGGGGTCGTCCATGTGCGGACAGGCAACAGAAGGTTATGCTCAATGCAAACATCCATGTCTAAATTTGGTAGCCATGTTAGTACAGCTCGTGTCTTAAATGCCAGATTCAGTCAGACAGCAAAAAAGCTGCATTGCTTTCTTTGGATCAGATTAGAGTTTCTCAGTATCAGAGTACCCCACCATGTATCACAGCTGGCTGGAGTGCATACATCTGCAAAGGGATGTGAAGGGTTATGCCAAATGCAGACAAGAAGGATGGAGGGGTCCAAAGTAGGTCATATTTTGCAGATGTCCTTTATAGATGACCTCTTAGGGCTAGCAATAAACACAGCTGAGACAGTCTAAAAATGTGGTGTAAAAATGCAACACCCTTACTTAACATCACATGTGCCAGCAGTCCTGCACACATGCATATGATATTATGAGACAAGGAACTATACAATACAATACAACTGTATTTTGATACTGCCCTCCTTACAAAGTTCAGAAGTACACACGACCATACGACAAAACATCAATGGTGCTGGGTAGCTACACAGCGGCTCAAGGCGGATTCGAACCTGCAACCTTCTGGTTACAAGGCACCGAACATACCACTACCATACCACTGCTTCCCCATACCCTTAAATAGTAAACTGTGTTCAGATAAATTCCTGATGAGAAAAGGAACTGACCTTCGCCATTGTTGATCAAGTAGAGACCATACTCATGAGGATTCGTTATGCTCAGTTTATACGCCATCATCTGACCTGTAAAACACAAGCAAACTGGTAATACTTCATCTTGAAACTAAAACAGTAATGTAATGTTTAGGATTTATGTGACACTTCTGATACTGGTATATAGATCATTTGTGTGGATCATCTATCACAGAAAAGTTGGTAAATGTTCATAGGAAAACATTTAGCAAAATGCAAGTTGCACAGTGTAAAATTCTCAATTTAATTTGTTGAGTTCTGGATGAGTGGCTTAACCCTTTAACGACAAGAGGTATTAGTTTTCCATACATTTTAGTGCATGCTCGTCGTTAAAGTGTTAAAAAATTTCTTTATAAGGAGTATGGGGGTAGTACTGTTGCCTACCACCTTATTTTCATGTGGCATGACCACTGCTCTTTGGTCTTGTAGCACATAACATTTTGTAAATACTGTGATTACGTTTCGTTTATAAGTTTAGAAGAGGATAATGCTCTTTCCCGTACATATGTCTGTGGTAGTCATGTTGGGTTGAAATGGCAACGTCTGGGTCCAGATGTTGTCCTGTTTTTCATCAGGAATGCAAATCTTCAGCAAACCATTAGCACTGATCCTCTGCTGCAAGTACACAGACAAGTACACAATCAATCAATATTCATTTCTTCAGACTATAAGCTGAAAGAACACAACTTATATACATAACTATTTGCAGTTAGATCAGTTCATATTCCATGCCACTGTCAGTCCAGGAAATACTACTACCAGGGTAACATTGGATAACATCTGGCGTAGAGTGCGAGAGGTACAGAGATCGAGTCCCATAGGCGGACATGCTTTGTAGGCTGCAATTTGCGCCGTGTATTGCAGGCTGTCTGTTCTGTTAGTAGTTAAGATTTATCGCATAACATGTGCATGTACAGCGCAGTGCGTTTGCAGGCGCTTAATTAAAGAATAAATATTATTATTATTATTATTATTATTAATATGCATTTCCTTAAAGGGCCGAGCAAAAGCATATAGAGAGGCCAGCAGGTAAGCAAGCTAGGAAATAGGTAAGAAGGTACCAAGATGTTGGTATGTAAGTATGAAAGCAAAACACATTATGTATTTATTACTGAAAGTCAGCTAGAGGCTCATGATTCGAAGTAGTATAGAAGACTGGGTTATACATTGAAGCATGCTATATAACCAAAGATATTTTCATATACTAATTTGTTTGACATGCTTGCTGGTTTCAGAGGAGACCACGGTTGAAAACAGAATACTTTAAACTATTTTAATAGTCTCAACCTCTTCTAGAAAAGGCAAAAGGCTCTTCATAAATACCATCAGAAGAGCGTTTCAGAAGACGATTGGGTTTTAATTTAAGTTTTATATAAGTATTACTAAAATGTGAGAAATCTTAAATAAAAATTATCCTAGTACACTAGTGATACTGTAGCAATTGTTGTAACAAGCAGAATGACAGACTGATGATAACAGTGATTTTATTGGTGAATGATTGGCTCTATGTTTCCTACTGGCAAAAGCTACATTCAAACCGGACTTCCTGTTGGTTCAAACTCATCTTTTTGGGAAAACATTTTCTGCACTTACAATTTCAGAAGCGGCACAAAATAGTAAACAAGTAACTGGTAGCGCTGTCAAAATAATAAAAGATTTCTATTAACTGAGTAATTTCAGTTCAAAAAGAAAGTAGTTCAGAAGGTGAACTGCTGCTTACAAGACAATTGTCCATTGTTGGACTGGACGATTTGCTCAGATTCTTGATGAGTGCGATTGCACTGCTGAACAAAGTCAGGTAGTAGGTTCTTTCGCCTGTCAGAAAACTCGGATGAATGAGACCCCAGATGTAGTTTGCTTCGATCTCGGCTGATGTCATGTCTTGATCCACAAGTACATACATCAACTGCATCAGAAGCTCTGCACAGCAGGAACAATCACAGAAGCGGGAATTAGCAAATGAATGTGTTCTAGGCAAAAAGGCACATTTTGAGCTTATATATACTTGCTTCACTTACAAAAATAGCCTCTGAAAGGTGCGCTCCTTCTGTCACACATTGTCAACAGTGCAAAATGCATTTCCATTTTGCTTAAGTGTAAAAAGAATAGAATTTCATAATGTCTAACTTCTATGTAACTTTCTTTTTAAGCCAGTTGGAACCCAGAAAAGGCAACATATCAACAAATTCTAACTGAATTCAAACTAATAACTGACTTTAGTAATGCGGATGTATAAACCAATAACATACCAAAATCTAACAACAGCTTTATAGTAACACAACTGTGACAGGATGTGAATGGGTGATACTGCATACTGGCTTCAACTGATCAACAAACCAAAGTGCTGGAGTGGCATAAAGGATTGGCACAAAGGATTGTGTAATGCTATTAATGCGGTGCTTTGAACGCGAAGTGCATGGCATCTGTAGAATACCAACAACTAGATGCAGGACCGGAAATCTACCCTACTCTATTTGTATTTTGACAATGGTCAGTTTGGACAGACAAAGAGCGAGCATAAAACAGGGAAATTCTACGCTATTTTCTTTCAAAGGTAATTGACGACTGATAAGATGGAACTCGTGGACCGTGACTGGTTCTATCCAATGGATTATGCTTCTGGAATGCAGTTGTTGCTTAGCAGTGACCATTGACTTATTCTTTGCACATTCCGATGATGATGATGATGATGCTATGGATGTTTCTAGGTTGGATTAGAGTAGTTGAAAGAGATTTGTTTCAAGTCTGCATAACTATCATTTATAACACCAGAAAATAGGACAACCATGCAACAGACTATCCAAAACAGCGCATGGGTGCAGCGTGTCATCCAGATTTGATGAATAATAAACGAATATATATATGAACAAAGAAGGTCTGTTTGACCTCTAAGGTCTGCTGCCGTGTTGATCAGAACTAAGGGTCAAATAATTACAGCACATATTAAATTGCACAATAGACTGCAAACAACCATCTTTATTAGCAGATCCTATGACAAAAACAGATTAGCTAATTATATACGGGTCAATTCAAAAATGACACAACACAACAATTATGCTATATACACGCATATATATGTAGATATACTCACACATGCATGTGCGCGTGCACGCACACATATAATGCACAGTTGCACACTTGAACAAAATTCAATTTCATTTATTTATATATATGTTCAATTGTGCAACTGTGCATTTATATATATGTGTGTGCATGCGCACGTGCATGTGTGTGAGTATATCTACATATATATGCGTATATATATACATATATACATACAAAATTACAAATAGAACACATGCATGTAAGCAATGGACACTTAGACATCAATACATATCATTGATTGCCGGCAGTTGGATGAAATCGACAACTTGAATGTAAGATGATAGCGAAATATTATTTTACCATCTGTTCTGAGTGGAGCAGTGGCGCCTGCACTCCATCTCATCTGGTTGCTACAGATCGTATCCTGTACAGAAATGAATTCCAGTGAATGTAAACGTAGTCAGAGTGACAAAGATAATAACTGCTCTCTTTCAAATAATTACATGTTATCTGATCCAAACCCCAGTATGATGTTGTAATCATCTGAGCATTGTTTGCTGTTTGAAAACCTTTTGTTCATAATTAACTTTAACATCAGTTAGACTAGCTAAACGAGGCACTTAAAAGATGATATTGTGAGATATTAAAAGGCGCTACCGGGTGGTATATTAAGTTAAGTAGTAAATTACAATATCTAAGTACATACATACATTGTGTGGCATCTGCCATTTATCAATCTAGAAGTGGCCTCAATAAATATTAGCGATTATTTACATCGTATCACTTGCCACTCTTCCGTCGAAGTCCTAAAAAGGTCATAAGTCAGTTCTAAGTCCTGAAATGCCACCAACAGGAGACCAGATTTAAAGACCACTTTGCTATCAACGAAATTCCAGCAGTACCCAAACTGAATTATAAATTATAATTCATAAAGTAAATAAACCATGAGGTAAATATTCTGCAATTCTGAACAGAAAACTTATGATTATACTAAACGGAACCTACATTTCCTGCAATCATTGAAACGGCTGCAATGAGATTTTCCAGTTTCTTTATCGGAGAATACGTCTCCGTCATTCTTCTGAGGAAGTGCTGAGCGGCTGAGACTGATTTCGATTGGTGTGATATGACATTCTAAAATTCAAACATAAAATTCAAACATAAAATTCAAACATAACCATAAGCAGTCTGTCCAAATATTTACTCAGAATTGTGCAATATTTGAGATTATTTGATAATTTCAAGTAACAACTGTTGAGAAGTTTCATTATTTAAAACAGTACATCCAGAAATTGTCGACACAATCCTTTTAGTAGTTTCTTAATCATAATCGTAATCGTAAACTCCAAATTCTAAAGCGCTACTCTAAAGCTAAGCGCATGGCACCAGCTTATTAACGAGCGCTGTGTCATAGCAGAGGGGTCGTCAAGAGAGCGATGTCCAGTGGAGGTACAAGTCTGGTTGCCAGAGACCACAGAGAGGAGGCAGAGCAGCTGCTATGGCAGGTTTCGTTGAGGACGAGAAACCTTGGAAGGCAGAGGCAGAGGATTAGGGTAGGAATTCTTGAGAGGTGAGACTTCAATTTAGGGTGGAAAGCCTGTGGAGTTATAAGTCAAGGAGCCTGAGGCAGACGATGGTATGGCAGTGGTGATATTGGTGAAGGAATTGAGAATCTGCGGAATTCAGAGGGAAGTTCATTCCAGAGTCGAGGTGCAGTATGGAATATGGATTGGTGGGAGAACTTGAGGCGAGTAGGGACTGGGGAGGTGAGATAGTCAGACAGGAGGATGATTGGGTAGAGTGGGATGGCTTGATGGTGAAGAGTTAAGCTTCCTATGCAACCCAGGTTCTCGTTATTGATCTATTTCAGTCCTGAAGTGTCCAGTGATCCTATCATATACATGTAACACATCCCATTCAGTCCTTTCTATTGTATTTCAAGGCCAAAAAGCTTAAATGTATTTTTGAAACACTAGGCCCCAACAGTGACAGCTGCACAATTCAGTTTCATTAGCAGATGTAGTACGTGGCCTCATGACAAATTTTTATTACATGTCATAAAGAGATCCGATTACGATGTCTATATGGGTTATGCTGGTTTCGATATTGGTCTTACAACAAACAAGTCTACAGGACATGTTTGATATCAGGGTATTATTGTTCTTACACATTTATAAAGCGCCACTATCTAATGACCAAGCTTCAATCGATGGCGCTGAGCAACTGTGAGTGAAAGACTTGCTCAAGGTCCCTACAAATTAACCCTTCTCACAGGAGGGTTGAACCCATACACTTTGCATTACGAGGTAAGTGCTCTAACTAATCAGCTACCATGTCCCTCAGTATTACTACCCCAAGAGTCATGCTTGTAAGCACACATATAACTAACATTTTGATGTAGAATACAATGATATAGGATGTATTCCATGAGTTACTACAGTACATATCTGAAGTTAAAGTCCCTCTGCATTGATGGGATACTGCTAAGGGTTAACAATGCCTTGTTATACATGTCAAAAATGAAAACCATCTCATTGCTGTTACCCTAAGCTCAGAATGCTTTGGCTTTTTCATCAGTTGAGAATTGCACCATATTTCATACAATATTTAGTCTGTGCTGTAGCCCAAGCTGTGACGTTTTCTACAATAATAGATTGTATTTTCCTTCAGAAATGGATATGGCACGAGATAAACACATTCATTGATTCTCACCTGACCACCACGCTCGAATATTCCTTTTGCCTTGGCTGACTTTATGCCATCTGCCATCAACTGCAGGTTTCCATTCCTAACATAGCCAAAAAACAACAAAATAATTTACCAGAAACAGCAGATGAAAATAAAATTACAATAACATTTTACACCAAAGTCCCTTTCACCTTTTCCATGAGGTATATTACAGAGGTTTTTATTACTTCATTAATTCATAGCATCTTTAGAGCATTCTCACTTACATATGTGCAGAAGCACCACACCTGAAGTTTTACATTTACGTTTCACAGTTACCTGTTGAAGTCAAAAACCAAGATTTACAATTACCTGGAGAAGTCATAAACAAAGACTTACCTTACCTTGTGAAGCAATAAACAAAGACTTACCTTACCTTGTGAAGTCATAAACAAAGACATAATTTGACATAGTTACCCTGTAAATTACCCTGTAAAGTCAAAAATATTACTTACAATTACCTTGTGAAGTACTTATAATTACCTGGTGAAGTCGTAAACAAAGAGTTTGTTGATGTGATTGTGAAGTGGTCTCATAATGCATTTGTGTAACGCTCGTTCAGTTATGGCATCCAGATTCAGAAATTCTCCAGAATTTATCTACACATATACACATCCTAAACTTAATATAGTAGCAAGTTAAATGCAGTGAATAAGGAAGGGACTTGGAGCTAAGATAAGTCAATCACCATCTCCAACAAATATGCAAAATTTTAATGTTAAAATCGCAGAATAAGAGTGCAAACATTATTTATGAACACAGCAAAATATGAGAAAAACTTCCAACAGACAAACCGATAGCACAATGAACAAATTCTGATAAGTTCGAACATTAGCATATATTACAGAACAATAAGAATAAATTTTTATACAAAAATCATTTCTTTCTAGATAAAGTTAAGTTATTATAAAATTGATTGCCATTTTGAGATTTTATCCTCATTCTCATTAAAGAAATTACCTTGGAGCATTCCAGCCTTATAAACTCGTTAAGTTTGGCTTCCCGCTGTTGCATGAGGTAATTCTTGAGTCCATCAATGCACTGTCTTACCTACATCAACAACAACAGAGCATAAAAATCAAGTAGGACCTACAGGTATTTACTAGAACACAAACAGTGGAAACTATGCAGACAAGCACAGAGAACTCAATCACCACTGCATCCAATTAGTACTAAGATTTGCTACCAAACTTCTACCGCAATATATACTTGTGAATTTGTACTACTCCTTAATATACCCTTACATATCGTATTGTAATATCTCGTGGGCTTCCACGTATCATACTCGCTTAACAACTCTTAAAACTCTGCAGAAGCGAGCCATTCGGACTATATGTAATTTACCCTTTAGAGCTACAACTCTGCCGTTATTTCTTAGTTTGAGAATATTGCCTTTTGAATGCATAAATAAGTTGCAAGTTGGATTATTCATGTTCAGATTTCAATCGAATCTACTGCCTGTGAATTTTAAAAATTGTTTTTGTAAAAATTCTGATGTACACAATCATTACACGCGATCGCTCAACAAGTACCATCAACGTAGTGTCCACACTACTGTTAAGCAGCATAGCATCAAAGTCTGTGGCCCGATATTCTGGAATTCATTGCCTATTGAAGTTACTGGTTTACCTACTATGTGTCAATTTAAACAAAAACTGAAACTCTATCTCTTGGATGCACTCACATGACTGCATTAGGCCTAGGCCTATGTGTTTATTTGCACAGGTACTGTTGTTTTGTTTTTTGTTTTTTCATCTCTTTTAACTAATGAAAATTGATCTGTATACCTTAGATGGAATCCATGTGTACTGATAGTTAAGTTCTTTAGTTAAGAGTTCTATCATTGTTTCTTTTACCTGCTGATCATATAACTTGATCGATGTTACCGTTAAAAGTATTGATTGTGCTGCCATTTACTTGTATTACGATAAATGTTAACTAGGTGGCCCTGCTAAGCGGGATCAAGATCCCTTTTGGGTCTCCTCTTGTTGCCAAAGTTCAAACTTTTATGTTGTATTTTTCCTTGTACTTCAAATGGCTTCAATAAAAGGATTGATTGATTGATTGATTGATTGATTGATTGATTGATTGATAGTACTAAGATTTGCTACCAAACTGACCATGCATGGACCGTCAGGCATCTGGGACAGCTCCATTCTTTCTGGGTCAGTAAACAGTACTGGTACTATTTCAATAGTACCGGTACTACTGAAATATTTTAAGTTTAGAAAGATGCTCTGTCTCTGAACTGCCACAGATGGTGTAAACATTCCCCTTAGTACCACACACATAACAATTATAACACAAACGGTAAACAGTTGTATTTCAGTTACAACTACATATTTAATGCACAGCAAGATATGAAAATGTTTTCACAATTATACCTACATTAGAACAGAAATGATTACCAGGATATTTGTTGGCACTATGGCCATTTATGCTTACATTACGAATGACTGTGTGTGGATTCATTTCAACGCCAGTCATGGTACACTGGATGAAGTTCTTGACCATTGCACCAAAGAATTCACTTTCAGAAGCCAGGCTGCAAAGACAATTAGTTCTCCAGATATTCAACTGACATCTTTCTGCATCCATCATGAAACTATTTGGATATTTACGCAAGCACTAAAGACATATCACCATTTACGCTTATAAACCTTTTATTGTCATCAATATTTCGTCATTACTGGTTATCCTCGTTGTCGTCATCATCATCATCACCGTCATTTAACAATAACATCTGTGCTGTAACCATTACCAAGGATTCAAACATGGGAGTATGTAAATTCCAGTTATACAGTACTTCATTTCATAGTCATCCACCGTTATTAAGCTAATTACAATGACCTCTTCAGATTCACCAGAACAGCAGAAAACAATAAAATAATAAAAATAAATAAAAAATGCAAGTAAATAAAGAACAGCCTTGCTGCTCAGTAGTCCATAACAATGTTTAACCCATCACTATTACCTTGACTAGAACGATCAGCATAACAAAATGTCACAATTTTCTGTCAATTATCTTAAGGTAAGAATCTCTGACCTGACTATATAGTAGCAGATCTTTGCACCAGGAAAGTTGTGTCCCCTGTTCTTGATGCTTAACAGCCTTGGTGGAGGGGCTGAAACAATAAACCAATCGAAGAATGCAAGCCTTCAGTTTACCAATATCTCCTAATTATCAATTAGTAACTCAAGCAACGAACAGGAAACGGGTTGACTGCAGAATACTATAAATGAAAACGACATCAGAAAGAAATAAAATTGTCTAAATGAAGTAAAATTTTAAGAAAACATGTACCAAGTGAAAATGCAGACTAAATTAACATAGAATTACATTTTGTGTGTTGTAACTGTATGTATTTGCTTGTCACAAAAATTGGAATAATTTCTGGCTTATGATTTGCAGCAGACATAAAAGCAGCTTACTAAGAGACTAAAGCTTAACATCTGTGCGATGTTGATCACATTCTTCTTGCAATATCTTCCGTTTCTCTGGTAAGATCTACTAATAAGGGCTCTAGGCCAAGGCACCAGGACAGATAGATTACAGATGCTGATCAGCTGAAAATGATACATGGATACAATGGGCAATCCAGTGGCACATATCAAAAGGAACAATTTGCTATTCTAAGTACATATATTGTCCAACCACTGAAAGCATAAGACATTGCATACAGGAGCAGCATGAAAGGGGCAAAACAGTACAGTACACTTCAGTGCAGCAGTATGCAATGTAGTTAATGTAGTATACTGTAATGAAGTGTAATGACAATTATTACAACAGCATATAATAAATACATCTCTCAGCACACAGAGTGCACATTTGGTCACCTTTTCTGTGTTCAACAACAATGGAATGTTCCTGTCCAACAAACAATACCTAGAGGAGCTCTGTAGTCCAGATCAGCTGACAATCTGGTTGTTCCTTATGTCCACATCTGAACTACGACAGATCTTTATTTCTCATTGATTGGAACATTCATCCAAATTCCTTAGTTCCAAATTGCATAAATGCAGAAAAACACCCATCCACATCTCAGACTCTGACTGGATGTGTAAAAAGTGCTTGAAATTATGTAATATAAGTAAATCAAATACATTTGTCCCTTTGCCTGGAATGGTCTTCCATCTCGACTTTGAACTAAACTCATGATGGGAATCTCCTCTGCATCTACTCGCTTGCTCAAGACATTTCTGTTTCCACGGGGCTCATGCACTGAGGGCGCCTCTGAATAGTTTATACTGCGAGAGGCACCTTATAAATTACTAGATATGATACGATACAACTGCCTGGTCAAAGCCACAGTAAATTTATTGTTTAATCTGAAACAATTGTTTCCACTCACCTATCATCGGTATCACATCGGGGTTCGATTCCTGTGAGGGCGTTGCCGAACTATCCGTGTTTTGTTTCGTCCGATTGTTCACCAGTGGGATGACACTGTTGTTCCGCTGGAATGCTGGTCTTCGAATGACAGACCGTTGCAGCGTGCTGGTCGGACTGTCCCACTCCCACTTGTAGCACCAGTCGAGTGTCGAACCGGCACTGGTGCCAAAAAATTCTTCCTCTTCCTCGTCGAAAAACTGTTGGTTATTGTTCTGGTCGAAAACCTTGTTTGACCTGTCGTGATCGTAAGAGATGTCTGGACTTAAGAAGCACGACTGACCGAAAGGGTCATTTGCGCTGTTGTGGATTAAACGGTTGTCCTTCCTCATAACATTGTTCTCATTCTCCTCAAGGTCTCTCAAAGTCTCCGTTGATGCATTACTTCTTGGACTGTTACGACGACCCAATCTTCCACATGTTGAGGAAGACTGGTAATCACGAGGGTACAGATTTCTCACAGAGATGCTATCAGTAGACCTGAACAAGTCTCTGAGGTCAGATGCAATGCTCTCTGAAGGATTGTCTCCAGCTGAGTAATCAGTTATAAGCATGTTGTCCCAAGGATAATTGTAATGAGTGTAGACTGGTGTCCTCTGCTGGGACTGTTGCATGCAATCGGCACTGGGAAAATGTGTTCCAGGGCTCCTAGCTTCTGGCATACGAAAGATGTTACTAGCTTCTTCTACCAAAGAAGCAGAGGTAAAGTGCTTCACGCCCTCATTCTTTTTCGTTGGCTGCTGGTTAAAATTCAAGTCCATGAAGCCACTGGTCAGCTGACCTTGTTGGATCCTGGTTTTGTTTGGTTCCTTTGACCGACTGACCTTGTTTACAGAACCAGATGCAGAAGATAATCTATCGTTCTTGTTTGCCCACATGTCGCTTGCATTCTGTAAATCTGGGATCGGCTGATCCCAAGCGGGCACACAGTTTTGGCCCTTAGACAAGAGCTGATGACCATGACCAGATGGGTCGATTACATTCTGAGAAGAATAGATTGATTCAGGATGTGATGACTTATCTGCTACATTTGGTCTTTCTTCAGCAGCCACAGGCCTAGTTTCCCAGTTATATGAGGCAGTCACAGCAGGACAAATGCCAGGTGACCCTGCCTTAAGCGTATCACTTTTGTCAGCTAGTATGTCGCCCTTCCCCGCACAGTGGAACAGGTTTTTCATGGCATCTGGCTCATAAGGATCTGCTGGGCATGACTTCAGCGAAACACTGCTGTCATCGATCAACCGCGGTTTCACCATCATTGTCCTTTCATTAGGACTTGTGACATTAACCCCAGATTTCCTGCATGTCCTTACCGCTTGTATACCAGTGCCTGCTTTATGTGGCAGAATCGCTTCTGTGCTATCAATCTTTGCAGATTGATTTCTCACCATACGTATATCTGCAACCAAGGTATCAAATGGCACGGCATAATCAGGACTGTCAGGACTCGACATCCACGACACAAGCTTACTTGGAGTTGTATCTTGGTCTCTACCCATCAAGTTCTGCGATCCTTCATAGGCCTCGGTTTCTAAACTCAAGTGCCGACAAACTGACGCATGGGAAGATCGAATACTGGAACCATCTGCCCTGTAGCCTGGAACACCTGACTCGCTGCCTAGACTGTGAGCCCTCGGCTGTGATGGCGTCATGGTGGTGTCCTGCCCACCAGTTTCTGTGAAGCTTCCATTCTGTCTACTGCTAGCAGCTTGGATTTGTTGACTACCATGAAGCCCAGTGCTGTCTCTGCATGCCACGTCATCATTTGAATAATCTGCCTCGCACAGGATCGTAGAACTTGAATCATTTAAACCAGTGCCGCAGTTCCTTCGCTGTCTGCCCATCTGAGGTACATTTCGGCGCTCCGAAGACCTCAGCTGGTATTTGGTTGGATCCAAAGCAAACGTCTTCACAGGTGGCTTATTATCAAATGGCATTTTACCACCAGTCAGTTGTTCACACGATGAACCATCCTGTGGTGTGATGCCACGATTAGAAGTTTGTGAAGATGTCACTGGTGACTGAAGTTCTGTGTGCTCTCTGCCTGAAGAAAATGAGCTCAGAACATCAGACGATTCTCGGTTACCACCTGTTTGTCTATTCTGTAAGCTGCACAGAATGCCATCCATTACAGATGGTGAGGCATAGGCAGGACGAGAACTCTGACGAGCAGCAGAATTGGATTCGTCATATGACAAAGAGTGTTTTGCTGTAGGAGCGCACTTAACACTCTGTAGCTGAGATCCCCCCTCACTTGTTTGGACTTCTCCTCTCTTTCGAGACCCTTCTTCCGAATGTGACTTCCAAAAGCGATAAAGAACTTGGCCAGTGTTGTTTGCTCCCTGTGTGCAACAGAAGTAAACAAATTTAGCATATTCTAATAACTGTGGAATTACTATAAAACCAATCAAATGCAACTCTTTATAACATAATGTACACATGTACCCATGTATGTATTTACCAAGACACTAATTACCAAGACACTAATAACCAAGACACTAATTACCTCAATGACATCCCTTCTTCCTCTTATTCAACCTGCCTATCGGCGGTTTTAAAGGAGCAGTATGAAGGTCCACAAACATATGTACATACAGTTATAATCTGTCTGACTCTAGCCAGCAAGGAACGTCTTACAACAGTTTATGTAAGTCATCATTTTAGGTTCTAGTTTTAAGAATTAGGTCTGGAGAATGTCCGAATGCCTGGAGAAAATGACAAGACTGCATATGGAATAAAAAAAAGCATCTGGATTGGTCAAATTAAAGGCTGTTGTAAGGAAATGTGATGTAGCACAATATAACCACACAACTCTACACATATTTTAATAAGATAGAAGTGTGAGGTACATGGACATCGTCACACCACGATCCATCCGATGAACTCACCAAAACCTCACCTCTTGCTATCTTTTCCATACAAGTCTTTAACTTAAAACATAAAACACTGCTCTTTCACAAGTCCTATGGGACACTTGTATAGCACATTTGTGAGCCGTTGGAAAAAAGCAGACAAGTAGCCTGGTCTTGAACTGTTGTGTGTCAGACAAAGGAATGCCCTCTGTCACTATCAGATGTTTTTCTAAGGTTAAATTTAGAAACACCCGTTGAGCTCAACATACAGAATATATCCTTGAAAGTCAATCCCAGGGTTAAGACTTGATATCCACATATACATATACTCTATATGTTTGTTTAATATAGACACAAAAGCAGGAATGTATCTATACAGGGAATTTACAATCCAGGGTTGGGCAAATATAGGAAGAATAAAATATCTGTAGAATCTGTAACTAGAATCTATGGATCCTGGTTTGAAAACAAGGGCCAACCTATCACTGTTTATGGGACAAACCACAGAATATCAGGCAATGGGTCAAACAGTTAAGATACCACATCAGTCACAGCATTCGGACCTGTAGAATTCGTAATGGAAGATAATTAAATTAATGTCATGTAAAGTAATGTAAAGTGACATGTAAGGGGTAATGGTCAATGTCTGTGCAGCCTGCATTACTATAGTACTAACCAGAGAATTAGATATGCCAGGATACAAGTGCTTCAAAAGAAGAGAAGATTAAGCCAGTGCTTCTGAAAGGTCACCTAAACATTAATAAATTCTGAGAAAAGCATGTTGACACTGGATACAAATATACATGCATAACTGCATATACTTATGAACATAATATATACTTATGAACACAACATAAACATTATACTTATGAACACAACAAAAGCATATGTCATAAGATACAATTCAATGATAAGGAAGAAGACAGAGATGAAATATAATAAGTAAGTCAGTGACAAGATGCAATTGAAAATGTCCAGACTGCAGACTACATAGTTTAAAACTATGTCAGTTTCCAAATCATTTCAGCAGATAATGAAGGACTGTTGGACTAGGAAAGCAGACCTGGTCAATGTGGGGTCAAGCAAGTTCATGGGCCAAGCATGGATGAATCTATGGGATGAAAACAGATCAGTTTTCAATTGTTTGCAAAATAGCAAACAGACAGAAAAGTGACGTCTGAGGACTAACTTAACAATAGGCTAGCAACAATAGGCTAGCAACAGTGTTGTATCTTATGACCTATGCTTTTGTTGTATTCATAACGTTTTGCTAATATCTAGCAACTTTAACCTATGCGTTAATATGTCTCTTATATGGCACAGGGCCATGGCCAGAACCAGGGTGGGACAAACACTAATGAAGTATGTTATAGGGACACCTGAACCCTAGGTCAATTCAGTGACCCAGGTAAATTATCAACAAAGCAGCTATCAAGCTGCTAGATGCACTTGAGGGTTGCATACTGCCTACTGACTCTGAGCTCAAGCTGAGGTCAGGCAATAGAAAGGTCAAATACCAAACAGCAAATACCTGTGCACACTTAGAAAGTCATGTCTAGTTGCAACAGACACTAGATGAATGAAATGTTAATGGGCTAATCTGTCTGATACAAAAACCCATAAACCCACACTTTTGTCTAAAGCTTTCTATGTTAGCCAGATAACAGAGTAAGTAGGTAAGTAAGTAAGCTGGCCCAGTGTCTGTGTTTCATAACAGACAGTAAATATTAGACACTTCTAATGAAGGTAATTATCAATCAAAATGTTAACTGTGGAAATTTAAAATCACATTTTACGAGTTTGCATAGAAATGATCAACAATTGATGTCCTGATTGTTGAATGGTGTTACTTGAATTTATATTCACATGCAATCTGTGCAGAGTATGTCTCATTTATTCCATCAATGTGCAATTCTTATCTATCATCTGTCCTTTGGAGTTTATAAAAGTGTGACACCTTAAACGACAGAAAATGTATTATAATCTTATGAAAATAGAATGCTATATGCATACACGTATATAGCAAAAATAGCTGCAGATATTCAAGGTAGCATGATAAGATATATTTTAAACATACACCGGTAGTTATAATAATAAACCTTAATATCGTACGTCAAGACTGCAGATATCTCTAATATTGGCCATTTTTTAAACATGCAACCACACAAAACTTCAGTCACTGCATGTATAATAGATATTAATCAGCATTTATATTTGTATATATATATACATATATAGTATATATAAGAATAGAGACACTGACAAGAATATAGAAATACAGATTGTTCAGGCACACCCATTGCTTCAAATGACCTGAAGCAGTAACCCATGATGGGGTATGATATATATATATATACATATATATATATACACGTTTGTGCATATATATATATACATTTTTTCTGATATTATAATATATATATACACACGTTTGTGCATATATATATAAATTTTATCTGAGTACCTGTAACACAGCTGTCAGTTAAGAGACCAGTTACAGTAAATTATGAGAGTGATGAAGCCCAGAGTTTCCAGTGTCTGGCAGTAGTTCTATCAACTGGTCCTATAGTACAACCACTAGAGTTTACAGTCAACATGAAAACAGATAGAGACACACAGCTCTGATGAGATGCATTGTCAAGAAGCAAGCATCTTTTGCTGATGTTCAGATTGGAGATGGGTTGAAAACTGATATTGAGAGCAGATGAATTATGGCATTATCCCTGCCTGGGTTGTGGCCCAGGTGACTTCACAGGGAAGCTGTGAACAGCAACTGGATTAGATAGTTTGGGGGAATAAACAAGTGCTTCATATACAGATACTGTTAAATTTATGTATAGATCACATAAATAACCCAAATAAGGTGTATATATATATAAAATGCATGTTTTGGAGTGTATAATAGATTATAGATGATGATCGGTTTGGCCACTTAGGTTTGGCTTCTGGTTTCCTAAAGGAACCTCTTACAACCCCTAAATGAAGAACCCCTAAAGGAACCCCTTATCTTTGGTATAACTTGTCCTGTATCTGGCATGATCCCTACTTCCCACGGTGAGGATGAACTGCTTGTACATTATGTGGAACTAGATATTAAATAAGAACTGTCATAGAGAAGAGAATGGAGGGGAAGAGGACAAAAGGAAGACCAAGACAGATGGTGTTGCACTGGATGATAGATGGAAGAGGCCAAGCATCGGGAGGGAGGAATGGCGACGTTGGACGTTTGAACCTGCCTCAGGCAGAGAACTGGAAGAAGAGATACAAACAACAATATGCCTTTTCACTAATGGAATCAGCTGCTGAATCAGTTGGTCTAAAGTTGTCTCCATCTTCAACTTTTGAATCCAACAGGTGTTACTGGAACCTTTTCATCACCATCAATGTTATCATCATCATCATCAGTTCCTGACGTCAGCCATGATAGTGATAGGTACAAATACAATGACCTCCATTGTTCTCGGTCCTTTGTCAAGTCCAGTGCGCCTCTCAGTGTTAATCCAAGTGTTGCAATATCACCATTTATATTGTCTATCCAGCATTATCTTGGTCTGTCTTTGTTTCTCTCTCCCTCCAATCTTGCTTATAGTGCACTGCATGGAATTCGGTCAGCTGGCATTGTCTCCACATGGCTAAACCATCTGAGTCTTTGCTGGATGACTTTGTCTAGCAGAGTTGTCTGAATACCTAATAACTGTCTTTGTCATCATTTCTAATTTTCTTTAGTCCTGAAATCCCTGTAATTTACCATAGCCAACTCATTTCTCTTGTAAGAATTCTTTTCTCATCTTGCTTTCGCACTCTCCTCTGATCCGTACAGGAAATAGATTATATCATTAGCTCATATATTCTTGTCCTGGTTTTCTATTTTGTTTGTCTGCTCTTCCAGATCCTATTAATTTTTCCAAATGCTGGTGAGGTGAGGCTAATTCTCCTTTGACCTTTTACAATAAGCAAAAGCTTCTGAATCTGTAGCTCTGCATCTCTGAACAGATCAGAAAGTTGGACAATGCAAAAGCAAGATGAGAAGAGAATTCTAACAACAGAAATGAGTTAGCTATGGAAAATTGCAGGGATTTCAAGACTAAAGCAAATACAGCTCAGACATCTCAGAGGCCTCAGAGGCTGCCACATACATTAAGACAGACAGTCACACTGTGTAGCACAACTAAAATGTACCTAGTATTAAGATCATGTTACTACACAGTTAAACAAATTTAAAAATCGCAGTTGCATTGTTCTTTCGCAAGTTCTAGCATCTGTGTCATTTGACCCACTGTCCTTAAACTCTTAACTCCAAGTTGGGTGCTTAAAACTGTCATCCATGCACTTCACGACCCCAACCTGAGATCAGTTGTGATTTCAGCAGTTGGTGCTTACATAACCCCGGCCCAGTACAACAGTCTAAAATTTCAGACTGGCCACGCCCATTATCTTGTTATGCAACACTGATCATCATCCACTGACTTAGTGTGGTCCGGAAAGGCTACTGTGACGCATAGAAGAACATTCGGTGCATCTGGCCCAATGGTTTGGAATGCGCTACCCGTCGAACTCCGTGTTCCGGAACACTATGCTGAGTGCTACTGGCGCATATTCAGCGTATTCAGTTATATTAACTTGTGCTTTATAAATCTTCATGTAATAATAATGATGCAGGAATTTGATCTGAATCTGAGTTGGCGATTAATTGTCCGATGAAAACGTGACATTACAGCCAATCGTTGAGCATGGTTTTATGCCTGGAAAAAACGACGATTGATGAGGTTGGCGGAGTTAAAAACTATCAAACTATTGATGAAAGGATATGAGTCTGATGCTGACGCTGGCCTATAATTATGCATTAGCTCGATATCCCTAGTCAGGTTTATCATGTAGATTCATGCAGAAACATAAGTCGCTGATGCATGACAAGAGTATGCTCCTGTGAATGCCAAAATCTGTTCATTGCAAACCAGACATTTTAATCTTACGATCTTGCAACTTATTTTGTAAATACAAATATAATTATGTGTTAAATACATTATACAAATATATGAAAATGTAACTTATGTAAGTCTAAGGCATAAAACTTGTCTACTAATTACTAAATGAAATATAATGATTACTGACTACAGGAAAGAACAACAGCTACTAATTAGATAAATATTCCTTGTTTTTTCCAGGGTAATGAAAAAGATGCAGCTTATTGACACCTATCAGCAGTGAGCATAAGCTATGACAGGTTTTTGCATAACAGTAAGCTATAATATTAACTCATACAAACCTGGCTTATAATGACAATGACCGAAGAATTATGAAATATGACCTTCATAAATCTGGAACCGTTTACATTCTATTTTACAGCCAGGCAAATTAACTCAACAATAATGGCATTAACGATGCGTTCACTTATGTTATTGCTGATAATGATGAAGTTAATGGTGGTTGTAGGGTTGATTTTGATGAATGATGATCGATATCAATGATAAAATTATAATATCATGAAAAAACAAAAACCGAGCATTATCCATAGCCATACAGAATATATGGTCAACTCACTGTCTGAGATTTCTGAGAGATTTTTCCACTTGACCGACCGCTGTTCATTTGGGTTTTCGACGAAGGCAGAAAGCAACAGAGAGAAGGGTCACTAGATTCCCTTAATGCACCAGCCATGATCACTGGAAGTGCCCTTCTTTCATCTGCCAAGGCAGTATAGTTACTACAAACACCATAAAAACCACACATTCTTTGGATTCATTCATTCACAGCACTTCATAATGCATGTTTATTATCTACTCAAAATATCTATTCAGAAGAGGCACAGCACAAATTCTTGTTTAAAATGTAGGTCTAATTCTCTTTAATGACATATTATGTAGTTACTAAGTTAATTAAATCAATTCTAACCTAAAGATATCATTTTTACAATGATTCACATTTAGACTCCAGCTGCAGAAACACTTTCTCAACGGCACTTTGTCAATTCAGAAGGTGTTTCCACACTTCAGTAGTGGCTGCAAGGACTACAAAATCTTTCATTTCTTTTAAGACCATAGGTACATAACTTAATCAAGTCCTCGTGGTAAACTCTTTTCCCCAGTGCTCTATGGTCCCCATTTGGGTTCCCCACTGGCTTCAAAGGACACAGTTAAATGGCATCAATTTACAGATAACAGGATTAAAAATAATGACTGAAAAGTAACGGCGGCAAACAAAAGGCCTCTCTTTTGTAATTGCAGTGAGATGCTTCAATTGTCTGGCCAGACAGTTAAGTGGGTATTTTTTATCACACAGTGAATTGCCTAGTAGTAGGTCACAGTGATTATGTAGCCCATACTAGACACTCTCTCAAAAGCAGATGACTTACACCCCGTCATTATCAGAAGCAGCAATTTAGCACAAATTTACGTCTGCATAAAAAGCACTAGACCTGGCAAATGACTGCAATGAATGCAAATCATCCATATGCTCCCATCGCGTGGATGGTATCTGAAACTGGTAATGATGATGATGATCTATGTATACTTATTTGTATCTATGTATATTTATATAGCACCTTTAGTACCCCTCAAATTTGCTGTTACATGTTACTGTGTGGTGTTCCATGATGGCGATGGGGATGACGATTAATTTTACAAAAGTAACAGATTAAAAAGAACAAAGTTACAATTTCAAAGAAATTATTTATTTGCGCTGTGACTATTCGCCTACTTACCTCATGAACAAAGCGCAAAACAAGCAAAAGAAGTACCTGAGTTAGTCCCTGCACTATCTACACCACACTTGAACAGTTAGCACAGTTCATTCAAGTGACTGAAGTGAGCCCTTGTCGTATCGGCACACCCTTTTCATACACATCAGTTCAAGTGGAGGGAGAGGGGTTGGGGGGCAGGAGGAGTCTGAGTGAGGGTGTTTTGGATCAAGTGAGCTGCTGCACTTAACAGACTAAACCAGGATTAAAATTCTAAACCCCTAGTTAGCAGGAATAGAGTATTTGCCTATGCCAGTCAATGTCGCAACTGCAGGCCAGCTCTGGCAGGATGAGGACAATTTGCAGGCCATAAAATATTCAGCAGGTCCTGCCTGCTACTGATGTTCAACAGAGAAACATGAAATTTAGCAAGCTGTTGTCATAAAGCTGCATTCGGACGATTTTGAGCATACCTCGCTTCTATTGTTTTCTCTGGCCTAAGACATGTGTGGGGCGTGGTGGCTCAGTGGTAAGTTCGACGCCTTGTGACCGGAGGGTTGCAGGTTCGAATCCCACTCTAGCCACTGCGTACGGACCTTGGGCAAGTCCTTCACTTGCGATTGCTCGTGGCGCTTAGGCGTGAAAACTCCGACACAGTATACTAATGCTGTAGTCGGGAGCACCTCTGAGTAGTAGTAGACTTGAGGAGGTGCTATAGAAATATCCTAAATAAATAAATAAAATAAAATATTACACTGGATAACCAATTGGCCTAAATAACTTAAGGATTGCTATTGCTAAAATATTCATTATACATCATAAAAAATCTATGACCAGATTGTCCCATAAAGCAGATATGGGACATACCTATTTGCTGGTTCACAAGTGTGCACGTTTTAAGTCCAGGAGCGAGGGGTGGGGTGAAGATATTCACTAGGAAAATGTTTTGCTTAATACTCTTCAAAGAGAAAAAATGAAAATGTTTGCAGGGATAGGCACTTTTATTGCCCATAGAGTAAGGACTGAATTAGGAGATCAACTGAATTCATTACCTAGGTAGAGAAGCAGAGCAGTCCCGTAAGCTAGCCTTGAGCAGCCATGGGTATAAGTGTTAGTGACTTCATATTCTTAGCCTTGGCATATATAAGGGTGGGTGGCCAGTCCTCTCCCTCGCCATCTCATCTGCCCACCGACAGAGTAGGGTCAGTGTACTCATTATAGCTGAGTTGGCTAGGGAGTACAGATGGAACAGAAATCTCGAACCAAATTTCTGCCTATTGGGGATTTGAACTCCCGACCTCTCAACTGACAGTCCAGGACGCTAACCACTAGAAGCAGGCATAAACTGCAGATGGGAGTGGGAATATAAAAGGTATAAGTGCCAAGTCAAATTTACAAATTAGAAAAATCGGAGACTTGGAGCCTTTAACTGTCAACTGTAAAGCGAACATCACATCTGGACACACATGCACAGTCTTTCAAGTAATGAAGAGTAACAGCAAACACCAAAGTGACTAGAATGCACATGTACAGAACATACACCAGTCCTGTACACTTGGATTATGTAGATGTCTTTCAAATAGTGCAGGGTAACAGCAGTGGCGTAGCTAGGATATTTTGCGCCCGGGGACGAACTATGAATTTGGCGCCCCTCCCCCCCCCCGTTTTACTATTTCACATTTTCCACATAATCGAATGGAAATTTTAATTTTTTTATGAAATAAAATATGAAAAATACAGACAGTACATGCATGTTTCCCCTTAGTGCTCAATGGGGCGCCAAAATCATACCTAAGAACTTATTTGTAAGTAATGAGGATATAATTGGATATATTTGGGGCGCTAAAATTAAATCTTATACATTCATTTGTGATAAATTAGTTAAAACTGCATCAAAATTAAGAGTAAAATTATTTAGCTTAACCCTCATTTTGGCGCCCCCTTCCCTTGGCGCCCGGGGACACATGTACCCCCCTGTCCCCCCCCCCCTAGCTACGCCACTGGGTAACAGTAAAAATCAATGCACATATATGTACAGAACATGCACCAGCCCTGTACATTGTGTCTAGCTGTCACACACAAATACAAAATTAGGTCAACTGTCTGTGTCTATACTAAGTTGGTGTCTCATTGCTGCTAGCAGATGTATTTTTTCATGTCTAGCTTTTCTGACCACATTAGACCACTCTGTGTCACGTGTAATGACAGAATGGACATTGTGAGAAAATCGTTATTGTCTGATTCGAGACCCACTGATACAAGAAGGGGACAATTAAGGTATATGTATTTTACAGTGTTCTCAGCATTACAACGCTTCCTTCGTTTTGAGATCTCGTCTGCATGTGGTTCATGTTTGCGTTTGATCCTCAGCTGTCCTGATTTTTTTTAGTTTCTCAGGAATGCTGGTGTCGTTAGGTTGTTATTTAGCAGTCAAAGATGTTGGTTATTTCTCTAGTTAGGTTTTAGTTAACCACACAAACATGAATTTGGACCTGATTTGAGCGTGCACATTGTGGTGGACTTAAACAAGGACTGTGGTTTGTACACAACTATATAACAAGTGAACATGATCCTGTCTCTTTACTCATTCTGTATGAACCGATATACAGTTTAGACGTGGATTTTGACTTGTGTTTGTGACTCTGCTTGCGTTGTTCATGAGTGGAAATGAGTTAGCAACTTGCCAGTAACTGTCAATGCTTCATTGACTGTTCTCTCTATACACAAAATGAAGAATGCAAAGTGGCATGAATGGGTTTCCATAGCAAATACGAACGTTTACCTTTGTATATCTATAGAAGGCTCGTGAACTGAAGCAGATCGAAACTTTGACTGGAACCCAGTTCTAGACTTTGACACCGGATCAGACTGACACTCCGAAAGAAACTGACGATGAAAGTCAGGCTCAGATTTGAAAGAAAATCGAAACTTTGGTTCAAAGTTGCATAGATCTGGGTCATTTAAGTGAATCAACTCCTTGTTGATTTCGTCTGACAGTCTTTTTAGTTGCTGAAACACAAACAAATGAATAAATGTCAGATCAGACTTTCAATATAAAAAAACAGCCGAGAATAAAACCAATAAAAATTTATGAAGGTAAAGACTGTTTTCCTATTTCACTCGTGATACAGATATTTTACACTTACTTTAATATTATTACACTAGTAAAGAAATGCTTCAATAGCAAAGTGGTATAAAAGAAGCCAAGCACAAAGTACGATAGCGCCTGTTGATAGCGGTACTGGACGTTGCTACTGCTGGTTGTGGTGTTTGTGGTACTGGCTTGACAGTTACGTGTGATGTAAAACAGTCTAAAACAATTAATTACATTTATATGACTCATGTAATCAACAAGTCAGTTGGTGGATATCATATCTGAGAAACGAAATGTTAATGGGTGCAACACTTATTAAATTAAGTGCCTAGATACAAACAAACTATATATAATATATATATATATTATATATATAACATATATATTATATACATATATATATATATATATATATATATATATCAGCAGAGTACTTTTAATTCCTGCTATTCACTCTAACTTATTATTGATTTGTGCAGTTCATACTATTTATAAGCAATATAATAAATATAGGCAAAGTCGTGCTTACACCTAGAACAATGAGTAGTATATGTAAACAGATTACTAATTGTTTTATAATTGTGCTGACCTGCAATATGTCATCAAAGCCCAAATCTCCTGCATCTCCTCCTCCTTTTTTTCCTCCTCCTCCCATGTTTTCGTTTAAATTGTCGTCGCTGCAGTTGTTCCGGTAATCCGAGATGATCTTTCTAGATCTCTGATCGACAGTTAACAACGCCATCGCAAAACGAAATGACCTGGGGTAAAATCCAGCCCAACCCCCGACACATTCTACGGCCGCCTCATCGTTTACGCCAGGTAAACCCCAGTAGGAGGGTGACACAGCAACACACGGCGATTACCCCTTCGGTCCAGCAGACATCAACAAGCGTACAACCACAGTCACAGCGTTCCTCTCCGCTCTAAACGGCTGATCGGCGGTCGTCTAGAGCCAGAGCAGGCAGAGCTCCTCCAGTATAATTGCTCCAGGCCAGCGACGACTCATCTGCCCCTAGAGCTCTACGGTCTAACAACCCCACCCATCCACCCAGACGCTTGCAGGCAAAGAACTTTGGGCGCAATCATACCGTCAATACGCTCGTCTTCCTAATTGCTCCTCTCGTTATTTCGTTCCGTTATAATAGCTGAGACCGTTTCAAACGAAGGTTGTCTATCGCGAAAGATTACAAAATTATTCAGTTTTGTCCAAGTCTTGCATTTAGCTCAAGGAGCGAAGGGTCGTTTGACTTCGCCTACCCCCGCTCGGGCAACATACACCTGTTTCGATTGGCTACAGAAGGGTCAAGTGGACGGTCAGCCAGCACCAGGTGCCTTTGGCATGTTTGCTTCGACACAGCACGCACGCCAACGCCAGTTCACTCGCCACGCTGGCCCTTTTCATTAGTCGCTTTCACAGCCAAATTCCGGTGCTCGACGTCTCTGTTGACAAATGCATGTGTGTGAAATTCAGGACCAGACGGACTTATCGATCTAATTGACGGACAAAAAGCGATCGCTATCGTCTCTGCTGTGTACGCTGGCCTGCCCAGCGTCTGCCCTATGCCCCAGCGACACGGAATGGGCTGTGTGGGTGGCAAAGGTTAACACGGTGTAAGGGTTACCACGACTTCTATCTTAGAACTAGGCTATCAGACGACGGTAATTGCAATCGCCTGCGATGTATTGGTGGCCATTGATTATAATACGATATAGGCCTACAACACAGCTGTATTTTATAGTCAATCAATCAGTCAATGAAATTCGTTTATTCATATATTAAGCTGAGACACAACTTAAACAAATACTGCTTCCAAAAGGGTTCATCATCATCATCATCATCATCATCATCATCATCATCATCATCATCATCATCATCATCATCATCATCATCATCATCATCATCATCATCATCATCATCATCATCAGTACACACACACGACCATACGGCAGAACATTGATGGTGCTGAGCAGTTAATTATGAGCGAAGGACTTGCTCACGGCTCTTACACAGTGACCACCCCAGTGGAACCTCGAACCCATACTTGATTGCTCTGAGCATCCGAATGAGCTGTGTACAGTGCACATTTGACAGATACGTTGAATTTCGGTGAGTAATACATTGCGTCGACTGTGAATCCTGTGCGTATTCGTCAAGAGCTGTGCAGACATGCGGAGGCCCTGACGAAGCGTGAGCGGTCGGCGTATTTACCACGGACACTTGGCGAGTGCATGCATGCTGCTTTGCGACGACATCTGAATTGCGCTGTTCATTTCCTACACAATAATCAATATCGACTTCGGCGCGTGCTTTCCTGAGTGTATTGCGCCAGGCTTCGATGACGTGAATAGTAGGCCTATTATTAAGTGCACAAATCCACTATAGGTTGAGGATGTCTGAATAACGGGCATTGATCGAGCAACCTAAAAATTTGGCCTCTGTACCTAATTAATTTTGACCAACCACCGAAGCTGTTGATCAGCATTGTATTTGTCTCGCCTTAAGTGGTTCGGGCTTAAAATCGAACATCGACTTCGATTCGACGGGTTTAACCTACTTTTCCGTTGCTCTTTTAATTCCTATTCCCATAGCCTCGCATTCTCTTTGTCATTGATTTCTCGATCTTTTTATCCTCTTTCCCACCTTCGCACATTTTCACGACAGTTTTGCTTGAATTGTCCTGTTTTCTAATTAAAAAACAAATTGATTTTTAAATTTTTTAAAGCTTTCCAAATTCCAACGATGTTCAGGAAACTGTAGCACACAAAGCACGAGAAAGCGGGCTATGGTCTGCTGTCCATACGCATTATACAGACGTCCATGCATTAGGGATATGCAGCTTAGAACTGTGATCATGCATGTGGGCCTATAAAGTCTTGTGTTAATTAATGGCTTGTAAGGGATAGGCCTATCGAGTATCGATGTCATGCTACAATGGCCTTACGTAGGCCTATATATTATCTCATTAATTTAAGCAGACACTTAATTGCGTTGAATGGTAGTTCTACAGATTTCCAGTGAAGTAAAATGCCAGGATTCTCAGAATGGCCGTGTACTTTCATTAAACCAGAACACGGTTTGTAAGTGACGGTCGGGGACTTTCTCCGCGCTGGTTCTGCCTGTTCTCCATGTAATGCACTTCCCAGTTGCTTTGTTTCTGTACAAATGTCTTTCTCTTACTGAGTCCAGGCTGATTATAACTGCGGTTTAATTAAGCTTCTGTAACAGTGGCAGTAAATTGAAGTAGGCCTAAAGCTTCCAGATTCCTATGTGGATTGTGGAATGTAGAGAGAGGGGACACTCGTTTCTTTTACTGTGACATTGAGCCGGTAATAATGGACAAAGTCTTGCAACGTCTCGGACTGAGGACCAGGACAGAGGACCAGCGCAAATGATACTGCTTGGTGACAGATACAACTTCCCAATGTCGTTACACGGAGTCGAACCCTCAGCTTCATGATCATAAGTGTAATTTACGGGTGGGGAGGGGACGAGGGGTACTCGTACCCCAGTTTTTGGACTGGAGGATACCGTACCCCCACTTTTCAAACCCATTGTTTTGCCCATATTATTTTAGCTGAGGAACCCTCAAGATTCAAAACAATTAGGCCTACCGAGCATTATCATCAATGTGATCACCATCATCATGACGATCGTTGTTTATTTATTTTATTTATTCCGGATATTTCTATAGCGCCTCTTGCAGTCAACTACTACTCAGAGGCGCTCCCGACTAGGCCTACAGCATTTGATACTGTGCCGGAATTTTCACGCCGAAGCGCCACGAGCAATTGCGAGTCAAGGACTTGCCCAGGGTCCGTACGCAGCGGCTAGAGTGGGATTCGAACCTGCAATCCTCCGGTCACGACTCACAAGGCGCCGAACTTACCACTGAGCCAATACGCTATTATTGTTATTACTAGCTGTAACCCGTGAAAAATCACGGTACATAAAACAATTATTGCAGTGATAACAATTAAGCTTACCTCCCCGTTATATTATGACGTCATATTATAGGCCTATAGCCGTCGTCAAGACAGCCGTCGCCAAGGCGGCAGTATAGTGACGTCACAATAGTGTTTGTTACGGGACAGACAGACGTACAACCGTTATTATGTTGTTTGATTATTATTATTGTCGCAATTTTTTTCCCCGCGATATTTATGATCCCTCAGGTGGTCAAAACTATTCAGGAGATATGGTGTTATTCTGGAACGGCTTCTCGCTCATCAAGATTCTGTTGGACAAAGGTTCCTCGAAAGGCAATCGCATTAAAGCGTTGAATGGTGATAGAGAGGCGCTGGAAGAGATAACAAGTAACAATCTAAAAATAACAATCTAATCTTTTATTATTATTATTATCATCATCATCATCATCATCATCATCATCATCATCATTATCATTATCATTATTACTAATATTATCATCATCACCATCATCATCATCATCACCATCACCATCACCATCACCATCACCATCACCATCACCATCACCATCACCATCACCATCACCATCACCATCACCATCACCATCACCATCACCATCACCATCATCATCATCATCATCATCATCATCATCATCATCATCATCATCATCATCATCATCATTGTCATCATCATCATCATCATCATCATCATCATCATCATCATCATCATCATCATCATCATCATCATCATCATCATCATCATCATCATCATAATTAAGCCTATTATTATTATTATGCTTGTAATACAAACAAAGCCGTTATAATTATTTAACAGTCGCGAAGCCAAAGCAATGCGATATTTGGTACCCCAACTTTCTAGACCAAATTTTTACGCCCCTGGAATAAAGGCCTATTGTTACGTAATTTCAATAACGAAAAACACGTTTTCGTTAGTAAAGTTTAATATTAAGAAGCCCTTTTTACGTCACTTTGATTATGAAAACACGTTGATTGTATAAGTTTAGTTTTAAAATCAAAAGTCTATTGTTACGTCACTTCAATTATGAAAC
The DNA here is from genome assembly GCA_963556255.1 of Allolobophora icterica. Taxonomy (NCBI): domain Eukaryota; kingdom Metazoa; phylum Annelida; class Clitellata; order Crassiclitellata; family Lumbricidae; genus Allolobophora; species Allolobophora icterica. The sequence continues at coordinate 21,924,977 of OY744607.1, read as the reverse complement.
AGATTATTTAGTAATTTCTAGATTTAGGCCTATAAAATAAAGGCCGTTGTTACGTCACTTCAATTAAGTGTATTGTCATTATAAGTTTACATTTAGAGAAGAAAGGCTTTTGTTACGTCACTTCAACTATGAAAAAGTCTACCGTTATTAACTTTAAATTTAGAAAATATATAGGCTTATTGTTGCGTCATTCCAATTGTTAAAACGTCTATTATTTTTAATCTCGGATTTAGAGAATTAAGGCCTTGGCTGCGTTTTCATGAAAAAGTCTATTGTTATTAAGTTTAAAGTTAGAGACTAGCAATTGTTACGTACGTCATTTCGATTATTGAACACGTCTATAATTTTAGATTTGGAGAATAAAGGCCTTTGTTTCGTTACTTCAATTTTGAAAAAGTCTATTTATGTTATTAAGCTTAAATTTAGAGAATAAACAGCTATTGTCACGTTATTTCAATTGTTAAACACGTCTATTAATTGTTTGTAATTTTAGACTTAACGAATAAAGACCTTTCTTACGTCACTTCAATTATGAAAAAGTCTATTGTCATTAGGTTTAAATCTAGGGAATAAAGGCCTATTGCTACGTCACAGTGGCGGCGATCTTGTTTGTCAGGTGGGGGGACGCTTTTGAAATGATCTTGTCAAAAAAGAATTTTGAACTGATCTGGTCAAAAAAGAGGTAAAAAAATTTCACGCTTACGCGCGAGAAAATTTGTTGACCTTTTTCGGTGTTTCTTCAAAATTTGGGGGAGACAAATGTATGATGTGTCCCCCCAATCTAAAAGGTGGGATCTTGCCCCCTCGACCCACCGGGATCGCCGCCCATGCTACGTCATTTCAATTATGATCGACACACGTAACACGTCGTCTCTTCAATAATAAAACACGTCCATTGTTATTAATTTTAAATTATTATTATTGTTGTTGTTGTTTGTTGTTGTTATCATTATTATTATTATATAATTGTTATTGTTATTATATTTATTATTACACTTATTATTATTAGTATATTTATTATTGTTATTATTATATTTAACAATAATGATTAAATGATCTGAAGCGCCATCTCAGCGTCACTCAGTGAACAATTTATCATGAAAAGGTCGATGAGAAGCAGATGGCGTTACCGCGTTGGACAGCTATCGACAGTCTCTGGAACAGGTAGCTTATCTCAAGCGTGTCCTGAGTTGAATCCGTCAACCTACGTCCCAGTTCCAACACATATATTTCATATGTATTATATTTTATTATGTATATATATTACATATATTATATTTATTGTTATTATTATTATTATCAGCATCGTCATCATTAGGCCTATCAATATTATTCGGCATTGAGCAAAAATGGCGCCAAATATAGATTCATTGGGCGCCTTTATAATTATTTGACAGTCTTGAAGGGCAAACGATGCAAAATTTGGTAGCTCCCACTTATTAGACCAAAATTACGCCTTTGCTCATTCATAGTTTTGCCTGCATGGACCTATCAGTAATAATTTATCGAATATAACGGAAGATCGAGTCCTGCAGTGCACACAACTTGGGGTTCAGCTCTTCAGAGCTGCTTGGATATAGTTTACTTCATTAACAACCGGGTCAGAAATTTGGTAGGCGGATGCATGATATTGGATTCATAGTTCAAGCTAAATGGACAAGCCCATGGCCTTAAATGGTAGTGATTTATGTTAGATGAGAGTTATCAAATCTAGCATCAGTTTTGTAGGTCTAAAAACAGGAATCGGAGAACAGCTGACAATAGGCCCATTGTTCCTGGTTTGGCGTTGAAGACACCATCTTTTCCTTCAGTAATTGACCTCACTGAACGAAACTGCAGATGAGATACAATTTAGCAACCAACAGATATATAGTCTGGGACGTGCATTTGTTGAGGGGCATCGGTTGCCCGTTTGATTGCAGATAAAAACAACGTTTTTTTCTTCTCCATGGAAACTATATCCAGGGACTTGGAACAGTCGAATCGATCGAGTAGACCCCTATTTGCATCAGGTTTGCCTCAGTAGGCCTATATATCTATGGCCTATAGAAAAAGTATTGTTATTTATGAACCTTTTGCTATATATGGCTGTTATTTAGTCAACAATGCAACTCAAATTACCCAACCGAGACCGGAAGCGCAAGCGATGACTGATAATTAAGCGATTAAGCAGGAACAATAGCGCGCATAGGCCTATATATTCCGCAGTCTAAGCAGCTTCTTCCGCAATGCGGGAAAGGACCGAGGGTGGGGTGGGGGAGAGAATTCCGCTTCAAGTAATTGGTAACCTGTGTATTTTCATGTGGTCTCGGCTTTCAAATTTGATCCTAGTTCATGCGTTTTTAGTGAATCTCTTACGCTGAAAACCAATGAACACTACAAAATTTACCACTAGGCCTATAATAATTATATATAAGGCTTGTGGCCACGATTATAAGGGTAATTCATCTTATTCAATTTGTTTGACTGACGAGAGGATCTACTCTGAACTAGGACAAAGGTCATTGAAACTGTTTATCTTTGGCCAATAGTTCTATATATACAGAATGTGTTTCGGATTTATTTTGCGAGCAAAAGAAATGATGAATTGTGCATGAATGACTTTTGCCAGGCTGAGCGCCTCGTTAGTTAAAATGGCAGAACGGTATTCTTAAAAGCAATTTCAAACTATTTTCTATATGCGGTCTCATCATCATCATCATCATCATCATCATCATCATCATCATCATCATCATCATCATCATCATCATCATCATCATCATCATCATCAATCATCATCATCATCATCATCATCATCATCATCATCATCATCATCATCATCATCACCACCACCACGACCACACTACCATCTTCTTCTGCTTCTTCGTCATCATCATCATCGTCATCACCACCATCTTCTTCTTTCATCATCATCATCATCATCATCATCATCATCATCATCATCATCATCATCATCATCATCATCATCATCATCATAATCATCATCATCATCATCATAACCATCAGGGGCGTAATTTTAGCCTAAAAAGTGGGGGGTACCAATACATTGGTCTAAAAAGTGGGGGGTACCAATTTCTTCTCCACTTTTGTTTTTCGTATGATAACCATTTTGAACATGTTCCCTGCCAGTATTCTCATTAATTTTGGCTCTCGATTTACCTGTGTATCTAAGCACTTTCATACTTTTGGCGGAGATTGCGTTCTCTGGGAAGGCACAATAATAAAATATTGATTGGCATTGTTTAAAAAGTGGGGGGTACAGTACCCCCCAGTCCAAAAAGTGGGGGGTACGGGTACCCCTCGTACCCCCCACAAATTACGCCTATGATAACCATCATCATATTCATATTCATATATATATTGTCGCGAAACCGGGGTGACATTGGTTTCTGAGGCCGTCCGAGGTTCAGAGCTCTTACCAGGATGTCCGAAACCCCCACTCCTTCGAGTAACTGGCCTTGGTTTGGCTCTCGTGGTCTATCGAGAGACTCAACCGAATCAACACCGAAGTAATATAGAAGTCCATTTAATCGCCCAAGCGTTAAAACGAACCAGCGCACTAAACGATTCGGCAGCAAGAGAACTCCACCAGTCGAGACTTCGAGGACTTGCAATGGCTCAGGACCGAATCTCCGGACAATCCCCCAGACTGTTCTTAGACTGAGGAATTCCGCCCTTATACACACCAGCAGGGCTGTAGTGGTAAAATTTGAGGTGAGTATACGCTACCGCGGCCGTGACCAGCGGCGTCAGTAGGGGCTGTAGGGCTGGTGTCACCGTAAAAAAATTGAAGACCTTTTTTTAGGAATTCGCCTAAGAAAAATTTATGACTTTTCACCAATTCTCTTAAAATTTTCAGACTTTTTACGATTTCGTCTCTTAAAAAGTTGATGACCTTTTTTTTAGTCATTCGCCCTAAAAACTGTCAAAACCTCTTTTTCCTCAAAATTTCATCTACAGAGGTAAGTATACGCTGTATACCCGCGTATACCCTCGTCTAGAGCCCTGAGTATACGCTCTCAAATTTCTCCAGAGGTGAGTATACGCTGTATACCCGCGCATACCTTCGACTACAGCCCTGCACACCAGGTATCCCTTGAGGTGTCGAGATCCCGGATGACTCATCGTCCAACCCATGAGGTGTCGCCCTAAACAGTCACCCATAGTCGAATTATAAGAGTCACTTAAATGAATGGCGGCGAATTGTGTAGGCGCTGTGTTTCGCGGCGGCGAATTGAGGTCGCTGAGATGAAGGTCGGCGAAATGTGCGCGTTCAATTCAACGGTTACCATTGGTCAGACGGTGCATCGAGGGCTTGGCCCTCCATACCTGCGGAAGCTGTGCTGTCCCACTTCATGTTCGCAGCGTCGTTGCTGTCCCCGCTCAGCTGCGTAAACTGAACTTATTGTCCTCCGAGCACGAAGAGCCGTGCCTTCTCTGTGTTGCCCCATGACCTGGAATGGGCTCCCTACCAAGCTAAGCCACATACCGACTGATCATATTACCTTGTTCTTACTTCTTACTGTCCTCAAAACTGTGTCCTTCCACCGTGGTTGGGCTGGGAGTGCACCTGCTGAATATGCAATCTTGAAGGGGCGCTATATAAAAGTGCTTTCATTATAATAATAATAAAATCAGGCAAATTCCACAAATTTCTACAAGTCCAGATTTTACAAAAACATCGCACCTACCTTGGATGCAGAAATGATTAACAGTCGATGAGCAGAAATCATTTATTAAATTTTATTAAAACACAAACATTTTATTAGACTAGACCATATTAACGTCAGTCGGAACCGTATTGATCATACAGTTACAAACATACTATAAGTAGTGTAGGGCCTAGGCTATGAATTTGAAAACAATGCTAAAACCATTCATTTTCAATCATCAATAAATATTTTCAAAACGCTCTCGCGGACCACGCCATATCCTTCGCGGACCACTCTTGGTCCGCGGACCACAGTTTGAAAAACTCTACTCTAGGGGTCTGACACTGTTCATGTGTCCGGCTACGTGTAGTTCAATCCAAATTCTCATTCACATGCATCAATGTCAAGTATCTCCGAATAGGCTAGTCAACCAGTAGAGAGAGATCACTAGTAAACATTTTGAATATGTAATTATAATAATCAAAAACCAGTCAATGCAATTAAATCAATGTATTTAAGCAATGTTTCTATATGATATTAGTTTATATGGCCTAATATCTTACTTATGACCAGCACTATTGATTGATATTTTATACGATACCTTTAACCTCCCCGTGATGCGTACAATCTTGTGAAGTGCGGACCGTTGGGAGTTTCAATCGTCCCTTTTCCCACAGGATTTATCGACGGTGGTAGATGGTCATATTCTAAGAACGAACGATGGGCATTGACGCCGATGAGTCTATTTCTTTTGACGATATCACTTCTCAAAGTTCGTATCGCCACGTCGAAAATACACACATACATACATACAATATACACACACATACAATACATACATACAATACATACATACAATACATACATGCAATACATGCATGTCAGGACTTCACTGGCTCAATCTAGGTCTTTTGCTTCCATTGGCCCTGCTCTTTGGAATGAGCTTCCTCTGTCCGTTCGATCGTATTCTCTCAGGTAACGTCTCTTCCTCTTTTAAGTTTCTTGAAACTTGCTTCTTCTCTCGGGGTCTCTCGCACTGGGAGGTCTTCTGAATGGCCCTCCCGCTAGAAGCGCTTTATAAATGTCCGAATACAGAGCAATACATACAATACAATATATACAAAACAATATAAAACAATACATAGAATACAATACATAGAATACAATACAATACATACAGATAATGCAATACAGGACAAACAATACACACAAAACAATACAACACAAACAACACATACAAAACAAAACAATACAAACAATACATACAATACATATAATGCAAACAATACACACAACACATACACTACAAACAATTCATACAAAACATACAACACATACAATAAAAGAAATACAAATAAAACAATGCAAACAATACAAACAATACAAACAATACCAAACACACAATACAAACAATGCAGAACATACAATACAATACAGCACAATACGGAACATACAGTACAATACATAAAATAAATACAAAACATTACAATAAATACAATACAATGCAATAAACACAATACAATACATAAAATACATGCAAAATACAAAATACATACAACACATACAATACAATAAACACTATACAGTACAGTACATGCAATACAAACAACACATACAAAACATACATTACATACAATATAATACAATACAATGCAATAATACAATATCATACAACAAATTCAATACATAAAATACAATACATACAATACAATTAAAACAATACATACAATACAATACATGCAATACAATGCATACAGTACATACAATACAATACATACAATACAATGCAAGCAATACACTACAAACATTACTCACATTACGAAACATACAATACATAGAAAAAATACATACATTACAATACCTACAATACAAAGCAATACAGCACAATACAATACAGAACATACAATACATACAATACAACACATTACAACACAATATTTGAAAAATAATACAACGCGTTCAGCACATACAACACATATAATACATACAATACGTACAATACAGTACATACCATACAATACATAGAGTACAATGCAAGCAAAACACTACAAACATTGCTCACATTACAAAAATTAAAATTAAAAACATACGATAGAATAAATACAACACATGCAATACAATACAACACAATACATAGTTACATACAATACAATACATGCACTACAATACAAAAATGCATTACATACAATACAAAACATGCAATACATACAATACATACAATACATACAATTAATGCAATACAGTACAACACATACAGTACAGTACAGTACAATCAATACAATACATACAAAACATAAAAAAATTAAATACAAAACATACAAAACAATGCATACATTGCATACAATACAATACCAACAATACAATACAACAAAATACATAAAAGCAGTATAAACCAACAGCAAAAACAACACACACAAACATCACATACAACACAAAACATACAATACAAGACATACATTACAGTACATACAATACTAACAATACAATGAAATAAATAGAATACAACACAATACAATAAAATATGAGACAGCTGAATACATTACAATACAACACAGTACCTACAATACAATACAAAACATTACAATGCAGAAAAAACAATGCATGCAATACAATGCAATACACTACAAACAATACACTACATACGATGCAATGCACACAACATAACACGTACATACAACACAATACATATTAAACAATACGTACGTTACGATACATACAGCACAATACAATAGATGCAATACAAAACAATACAATGCACGAAATACTAGGCATAAAATACAATACATACAATACGTACAATACAATACATTACATGCAGTACAATATATACATTGCAATATAAACAATACAATACATAAAATACAATACATACAATGCAAACGTAGAAGACAATACAACACATGCAATACAATGCACAACAATAAAGACGATACATACAATAAAATACAAGCAACAAATACAATACATACAATACAGACAATACACACAACTCATTTATGACAAACAAATGCATACAAAACACGAACAACACAATCAATACAAACAAAACAAACAATACATTACAAACATTACACCAGAATAAAAAACATACAATAAAATAAAAACAATACAATGCATAAAATGCAATACATACAATACAATACAATGCCTACAATACAATACAATAACAAACAAATACGTACAAAACACGGACAACACATACAATACAAACAATAAAAAACAAGCACTACACCAGAATAAAAAAATACATACAATAAAAAACAATAGAATACGTAAAATGCAATACATACAATGCAATACAAAACAATACATACAATACGATACAATACAGTACAATACAATACAATACAGTAAAAACAAATCCTACAGTACAAACAATACATACAACACATACAATACAAACAATACATACATTTATTACATGCAGTACATACATACATGTATTTATTTTATACATACATACAATACATACATAATATACATGCATACATACATGCAATACATACATACCATGCAATGCAACACAAGACAATACAATACATACATGCAATACATACAGTATATACATACCATACATACATACATGCACTAAATACAAACGAACAATACATACATACATACAATATATACATTCAAATCATACATGCAATACATACAAACATGCATAGCATACATTCAAGTACACAACAAATACATACATGCTATGCATATATACATACATACAATAAAAAAATGCAACACAATAGAAACATTCAATACATGAATCCAATACATACATACATAAAACACATGAAAGAACATACATACATGCAATACTTACATCACAGACACATAGCATACATGTTATACATGCACACATAATATATGTACATACAATACATACACACAATACATACACACAATACGTACATACTTTACATACATACAATACATAGATACAAGAAATGCATACGATACGTATATACATGCAAACAAGAAATACAAGCAATACAATACAATACAACGCACTACAACACAATACAAGCAACACATACAATACGAGCAATTCAATTCCTTCATAACAAAACATACAATAAAATATATAAAATAATAACATACAATGCAATGCGTATAATACATGCAATATAATGCATACAATACGTACATAACATACAATACAATACATGCAATACATACAAAACATTACATACAATGCCTACAACACAATGCACAAAATACAATGCATAGAATAAAATTCATACATTAGAATACATACAATGAAAAACAATACAAGCAATACAACACAACATATACAAAAACTACATACTGCAATATAGTACAATAAATACAATACATACAATTCATACCAAACATAGAATGCATACAATACAATACAATACACACCATACAACACTTGCAATACAATACAATACACACAGTATATACAATACAAGCAATACATACAATACTTACAATACATACAGTACATACAGTACATACAATACATAAAATACATACAAGACATACAATGCAATAGAATACAAAACAGTACAATACATACAATACCTAAAATACTTACAATACATAAAATATTATGCAGTACAATACATATAATACAGACAATACATTCAATACAAACAATGCAATAAATACGATACAAAGCATACAGTACAAAAACACAAAACATACAATACAACACAAGCAATACAATACAAACATTACACACGTGACAATACATCCAATACAATACATACGATACAATACCTACAGCACAATGCATACAATACATGCAATCCCGTACGTACATTGCAATATAAAAAATACAATATGATACAACGCAATTAATACAATACAATACATACGATACAATACCTACAATTGAATACACACAATACAACACAATACAATACATAGAATACATGCAATACATACAATACAACAGTACTAAACATACAATACAATACGTGCAATACAATACGTATAAAAGAAAACTACAATAAAATATATAAATTAAAAACAAACAGTACATACAAGGCAATACAATACATACAATAAAATACAAATAAAACTATTCATAAAATACTATACATACACTACAATGCATACAATCCAATACGTACATTACAGCACATAAAATGCAATACAGTACAACACAATTAAAACAATACAATACATACAATACAATACCTACATTTCTGTACATACAAAGCAACACAACACAAAACAATACATACAATACAAGCAATATATACAACACAATACATGCAAAACATACAATACAATACGTGCAATAAAGTAGGCATAAAACAGCAACTACAATAAAATACATACAATAAATACAAACAATACACAGAATAAAATAGGTACAATACAACACAGACAATACAATAGATACAATGCAATAGAATACATACAATGCAAAACATAAAATACTATACATACATTTCAATACATAAAATATATTACATACAATACAATTCAATATATACAATACATACAATGCAATACCTACAATACAATACATACAGAAAAATAAACACAATACAAAACGTACAATAAAAAACCCATAATACATTGCATACAATACATACAAAAAATACATACTATGCAACACAAACAATACAATACATACAATACATTACACACAAAAGAATACAATGCAGTACAAAACATACAGTATAATACAAAACAATACAAACAATACATAGAAAAAATACAATGCATACAGCATATACAACATGGCCATACAAACAATACAATAAAAACAATGCAAAAAATTACAAAGAAAACAATACATACAATAAAATACAAACAATACAATACATAAAATGCAATACATGCAATACAATATATACAATACAAAGCAATACATACAAAACATACAATACAAACAATACATACAACATATACAACGCAATCAATACAAACAATACAATACATACAATACAAACATTACATACAATACAATACAAACAATACAATACATACAATACAAACATTACATACAGTACAGCCAGTGGAAGCAATACCTACAATACAAACAATGCATACAACACAAGCAATATAAGCAATGCATACAACACATACAATACATACATAAATACAAACAAAACATGCATACATGCAATACATACGTACAATACATTCATACATACAAGGAATACATACATACAATACAATGCAAGACAATACAAACATGCAATACATAACTACATACAATAAATACATACAACACATACATACAATACATACATACTAGCAAGCAACACATGCATACATACATACAATACATACATACAATACATACAAAAATACATACAATAGAACAATTACAAACGACACAATACACACATACCATACATACATACAATACATACTTACACACAATACGCACAAAACATACATACTTGCAATACATACATACATACATACACACAATACATACATACAATACATACTTTACAAACAACTACATACATTCAATACATACATACAATAAATGCATACAATATATATACATACAAATAAGAAATACAAACAATACAATACAATACAACGCAATACAATAAAATACAATACAAGCAATGCAGATAATACATGGAATACAATGTCTTCAATACATACAATACAATACATACAGTTCTATACATACAATACAATACATACAACACATACAATACAATACCTTCGAAAATTACATACAATGCGAATCATACAATACATACAATACAATGCACACAATACGTACATAACATACAGTACAATACACGCAATACCTACAATACAATACATGCAATACAATACCTTGAATAGATTGCATACAATACTATGCATAGAATAAAATTCATACAATACTATACCAAACAATACACACACTACAATGCATGCAATACAGTACAATACATACAATGCATACAGTGCATACAAGACAAACAATACATAAGATACGTACAATACATGCAATGCAATACAACATATTACAATACAGTACAATACATACAATACATTCAGTACATACAATACATACATACAATACATACAATTTATACATACAATACATACATACCTACAATACATACAAACAATACATACATACAATACAATGCAACACAATATTATATAATACAATTCATACAATACGTACAGTACATACAATACATATGACAAAACACAACACATACAATACATGCAATACATACCATACAACACATTGCATACAGGTCATACAACACAACACAAGACAACACAATACACTGAACACAACAAAATACACACAACACAACACAATGTTCACAACACAATACACACCAAACCAATACACACAACATAAAACACACAAGACAACACACACAAGACAACACACACAAGACAAAACACACAAGACAACACCCACAAGACAACACACACAAGACAACACAACAGAAGACAACACACACAGGACAACACAACACAAGGACAACACACACAACACAATACAACACAACACAACACAATACAACACAACACGACACAAGACAACACAACACGAGGCAAGACAACACAAGACAAGACAACACAAGACAACACGACACAACACAACACAAGACAACACAGCACAACCCAACACAACACAACACAAGACAACACAAATACACCTACAAACAAACCTACAAGCATACCTACATACAAACTTCATTACGTTCCTACATACCTACATACAAACATACCTACAAACAATACATACAACATATACAACGCAATCAATACAAACAATACAATACATACAATACAAACATTACATACAATACAATACAAACAATACAATACATACAATACAAACATTACATACAGTACAGCCAGTGGAAGCAATAGATTTACAGAATTTCGACTTACAGGTAAGAGAAAGTGGGCAGCTATTGCTATGGCTACCCTTAGAACTCTTTGTGCAAACCTAATGGAAATATTGTTTCTATGCGTTTGTGTAGAGCGTTTGTTTTTATAATTCATTTATTCGTCCAGTCATACCTGCTTTAAGAGGATTTAAACATACCTACATACAAACATAAAAAATATACCTACTTACCTACATACCTACACACAAACCTACCTACATACCTACACAAACCTAGCTACATACCTACATACAAAACTATCTACCTACCTACCTACCTACCCATCTACCTACCTACCTACCTACCTACCTACCTACCTACCTACCTACCTACCTACCTACCTACCTACCTACCTACCTACCTACCTACATACATACATACATACATGCGTACATACATACGTACATACATACGTACATACTTACATACGTACATACGTACATATGTACAAACATATATACGAGCGCGGTCGTGTCAGAGATTGCAGTATATACTTGTTATTGCTGAACAAGGTAGGCTTAATAGCTGAGCAATAAGTTACCGATGAATAGCTGAACAGTTAATGAGTAATAGCTGAGTAATAGCTGAGCAAGTAATAGCTGAGTAAGTAGACATCTTTTTAAATAGCGGTATAGGGCAGACGCGCCAGACCACATTCATCCAAACGCCAGACAGCCAAGGCACAAACACTTCTTGGCTGATTACGCAATCATGTCCTACCTTCCCTGGCGTCTCCAGAGTTAATCAATCATTCGAGCCGAAAAGCCGATGTTGTGATACATCAACTGGACATTTATCGGAATATTTGTTCGATGACAGATCACCACTTGAGTAAGATGCATGCAGAATGCCCAAGTTAAGGCAAGAGAAATGCTTTTCTTGAAGCGTGGGTAGGCCTATACGTTCAAAAATAAAGTAAGGCTATAGAAACCCGGTAAGCTAAAGGTTAAGTAAGATTAAGTAACAAATAAACTTCAGTATGTGCCATCACATAAACCCTAAACACCAGCCAGGTAGGTCTTGTGTGAACCAGCTTTAGATGAAACAACATCACTACAGAAAGGCTTCCTCCTCCTTCAGCGCAGTCATTTCAGTGCCAGGTGGATGTAAGGTAACTTACCTAGATGCTGGGAAAATGTCACAACTATAGGCGTGAGCTTCAAAGCTCGAGGGTACGCGTACCCTAAAATAGAATACGTTAAAATACGTACGTACCTTTAAAAAAAATACAATACGCGTATGGTACGTATCATACACGAAAATTTTATTTATGGTTTACTCGGCGACCCATAGCCTACGTATAATCTGACGTCAACAGTATGCGTCACGGTGATCTCTTTCACCATGGTATGCGTCATTGAAACCGGTACTTCCGGTAGCGTAGCAGTAAATTTAATTCGATAAATTCTTCGGTTATAATTTAATGCAAATTGTACTTCCCTTCTTATAATGAGGCTAAATGAGCAATGACATGGTTAACGTATTTTTTTATTGTTTAGGCTACGTACCCTAAAATAGGGTACGTTAAAAACGTACGTACCTTTCAAAAAATAGAATACGTATGGTACGTAACCCTCGAGCTTTGGTGAGCTTCATGAAGAGTCGGATCGTACATGTAGGCCACAGTGCTGTACTCTCCATCGTCTGTCAGTTTAAGGTCTGCGTCAGCGTAAAGATAGTCAGACCTCTGGTTCTCTGCCTATAGGACTTCGACAAGGTTTCTCCGATTACTCTAATTATAATGACTTCTAAGGAGCTGTTACCATAACGTCCAAGACATCCATCGTAGATCTCCCACATAACTACCTTTGAATAGTCTATACTGTAAGCGGCGCTTTATAAATAACCATATATGATATGATATGATATGATATGATATGATATGATATGATCTGATATATGATATCATATATGATATCATATATGACAGGACAGGACAGGATAGGATAGGATAGGATATAATATGATATGAAGTGGAATGGCAATAAAAAATCAAAATCTCAATAAAAAATCAAACGGGTTAACGTCTTTGACTGACTCGGGTTGAACTTGAACAGACGAATGATTGACGCCTTGTCAACTGACATAGAAATCATGAGATCAGATCAGATCAGAATGGAACACACCGGAATTCATCATCGACATCGTCATCATCGATTGGCAGGGATTTGCATTCAGCGCTCGTGAGTAAGCTGGTGCCCTGCGTTTAGCTTTGAAGTAGCGGTCTAGAAATTTTGAGATTACGATCACGATTCACTTCAGCTGCCCATCGATTCTGTTTTGACTGAGCGCCTTCGAACCCCGTGATGTTTGAGAATACGATTAGCCCACGATTGGAGAAGATCGTTGCAGCATTGATGACATAACCAACAAGACTGGTTGTGTGACTGCAAAGTGCAAACGCCAATAGGAAATTTAATACACAGTCGTATTTTGTGCATTACCTATCAAGCAGTAGATCTATTAAATCGTGAACTATGGATTCCAGTTAAGTGCCTACATGACGAAATAAAAATAACAAAACGCACCTGACGAAACATTTTTGCAGAGGTGAACGACTGCGACTCTTCTAAAGACTTATCTGTTGCTCGTTGTCAAACTTCTAGTTCGAAGTGATCAGGCATAAAGGCAGAGCCACACGAAAAGACACGTCCATTGCAGAACCTGCTAACAAGCCATATACATACGCTTTTTAATTACAATATTATGCATATAGTCTGCCTAAGAGACAAAATAAAGGCCTACGGACCGAGTTATCACTCAACGCCCCTAATAGACGCCTTATCCCCGCCTAAGTGACCACAACAATTATCACTGATCTAGGTCAGAACATATCACAATTGCATATAGTTTACTTTCTGACCCACCGTTTCCTGGTCTTTTTTCCGTAATCGTAATCTCCAACTTCTAAAGCGCCACTCAAAGGTCAAGCGCAGGGCACCAGGCTATTCAAGAGCGCTGGACAATTGTAGGCGAGCAACTTGTCCAAAGTCTCCACGCAGTGGCTTAAGGTAGCTTCGAACCTGCGACCCTTCTGTTACAAGGCACCGAACATACCGTTACACCACCGCTACCGGGGCTTCTCCCACGGTTTATAAGTTTAAGAGTATGACCTCACATGATTCTACCATTGACTGTTGCCGTGCATTGTATTGTATTGTATTGTATCTAGAAATTTATAAAGCACCTCTCGCAGAATAACTATTCAGAGGCGCTGTCCGCACAGAAGCCCCGGGGAAACAGAAATGCCTTTAGGGAACGCGAGACTGATGGGGAAAAGCCAGTCATTAGTTTGGCCTTGAGCAGAGGGGAAGGTCATTCCAGATCGTGGGACCCACTACAGCAAACGCCCGGTGCTGGGCCAAGGCAGTTTTAGCCCTGGGAACAAAAAGATCAAGCCAATTTACAGAGCGCAATGAGCGAGAAGAAGATGCAGATAGCGGCTTTCGCCGATACCGGTAGTTCAAGAGATATTTCGGAGCCGTACCCTGTTGAGATTTAGAGACAAGGAAGAGGATCTTATAACGGATGCGCGCAGCAATAGGGAGCCAGTGCAGGACATCAAGCACGTAAGTAGAGATATGGGCAAACAGGGGCAGTCGAACGATGAGCCTAGCAAAAGCATTTAGAACAGATTGAAGGGGGAGAGACGCTGCTAAGGGAGACCCATGAGAAGCGAGTTTCAGTAGTCCAAGCGTGAGCAGATAAATGCGTGAACTATGGTGGTAAAGACAGAAGGTGAGACCGAGCGTCTGATGGCCCTGAAACACCTCAGTTGAAAGAAGCAGGAGCGAGTCATGTTGGAGATATGCTCTGTGAATTTGAGGGAGGAGTCAAGTGCGACGCCCAAGTCGCGAACTGTTGAAGAGTAGGTGTAAGCAGGGAGTTTCTCAGTCAGCAATTTCTCAGTTTAGCAAACTGTTGCCTAGTCCCAAATCAGATCAATTGAGTCTTAGCAGTGTTGAGGCAGAGACGGTTAGTCGACATCCAGTAGTGAAGGTCAGAGACAAGATGGTCAATGGAGCAAACAAGAGAGAGTTGATCAGTTGATGGACCATGTACAAAAGCCTGAGCATCATCTGCATAAAGATGGCCATTTGCCCCATGTTCAGTAAATAAAGACGGTATATCAGCAGTGAACAGCATGTATAGGATGGGACCGAGCACTGAGCCCTGGGGAACACCAAATTCAACCTCTGTCCACAGAGTACTGGTTTCACCAAGGACAGCCAACTGTGAGCAGTCAAAGAGGTATGTTTTAAACCAAAGAAGAGGAACACCAGACAGGCCACAGGATAGTTCCAGTCGCTGAAGCAGGATCTAATGGTCAACCATATCAAACGCAGATGAGACATCAGAAAACGCCAGGAGAGAGAGATGAGAGTGATCAATAGCTGTATAAATATCAGATAATAAAGATAAGAAAACAGTTGGCCCCTGAAGCCAGACTGGACGGCCGGTAGACGCCCAGCTTGCTCAAAGTATGGGAGTAGCTGAAGTGAAACTAGTCTTTCAAGGGTCTTTGAGAGGAAAGAAAGATCGGAGATGGGCCGGTAATTTGCGTTCTATGATAACGGTGCTATAGACGACGTTTAGCTAAAATACGACGATATTAAATGTGATCATATTATACCAGATATCTGTTGTTTCAATTTCTTGACTCGAATCTTCTGAGTCAATTCAGTTTGTTTTCAGTTACGCCGCCATTTAAAAGGACAATACGTTGCCATTGACTACGGTGACGTTGTGGGCCTTTAAGCATGGCAGACGGCCATCGACGAAATTTCCAAAAGACGTATCATTGATATTTGGAAAAGCAAGTGTATCAAACCAAATCGTGGCGCGATCTGAGCGGATCAGCTTCAACTTTAAAGATCCTCTGAGTCACGAGTCTTTGGTCGATGAAAAAATGTAAAAATGTAAAATCCAATTCTAACGATTTAACAATCCACAGAGGTTTTACTAAAATAGCAGGACTTTAAAAAATGTCAGACCGACAATGTCCGCTTCATGATTATATCTTCATTGTTATAATAATAATAATGCCTATACAGAATCAACATCAGGTACCTTTTCCCGGAGGAGGCAATCTTCTGAAGGTGATGCTGAACTCCGTCGTCGATGTCTTCCGCAGGTCGAACTCAACGGGAAGCAACGAACGTCTGGAGCGCCATCGAAGAGTCTAGAAATGGTCTCAGTAACAGATGACCCAACCTAAGCAGCACATCTCGCTTTTATCATTTCAAAAATTCACAGAATACGCCTAGAAAAATGGCAGCTTTGCGATCGTCCGATCCAACCATCAACTCAGCCCGATAGACAATGACGATGACGTCATCAACACTCGGACGAGATGAAACGAAAATTACGTCAGTACTATTTCGAAAATGTTTCCCATCGCTCGAAAATGTTTAAAATCTGTTTTAATAAATGAATTACCTCATAATTATTTAAGACTTGATGGAGAAACGTACAACAGAGCTCGTGCGGGCACTCGAGAGACTACGGGACATTGCAAGGCACGACGCCCTGATCCTGTTAAGATACTCGCTCAGTTCATCGCGACTTCTCCATACATTACGTTGCTGTCCTTGTGCAGACCACCCAGGCCTAACGGTATACGACGCGACTTTGCGTTCGGGACTGATTGGGGTACTAAATCTGCCTCTGTCAGAGGGTCACTGGCTTCAAGCCTCACTTCCCATCAAGGCTGGTGGACTGGGAATTAGATCGGTAACCTCGCTGGCACTCCCCGCCTTTTTGGCTTCAGCCGCAGGTACCCTTCCGCTCCAGTCCATCATGCTAGGTGACACATTCCCTACCGACCCACAGTATGAGGCGATGCTGTCCCGCTGGCTGAAGACCAACTCAATGCAGCTCCCGGATAGCAGCCTTATGCACAGACAATCCACTTGGGAGAAACCTCTGACCGACAAAATCATCTCTGACCTGTACGCCGGGCTCCCGGACCCTCTCCATCAGGCGCGTCTAAGAGCGGTTTCAGCCCCGCACTCTGGTGACTGGCTGCTGGCTCTCCCTATCGCCTCCTGCGGGCTCAGACTGAGCGATGAGTCGGTCAGGGTGGCGGTGGGTCTCCGACTGGGGTCCCCCTCTGCGAACCACACAGATGCCCTTGTGGCTCTCCCGTGGCCGCAGATGGCTTGCACGGGCTCTCCTGCCCTTTGGGACCATTTCGTTCTTCTAGACACGCATCATTGAACGACCTAATTTTTCGTAGTCTGACCCGCGCTGGCTTCCCTTCAACTAGGGAGCCCGTGGGCCTTTTGAGAGCCGATGGCAAGAGACCGGATGGCCTCACCCTCATTCCGTGGCGCGCTGGTCGCAGCCTCGTATGGGATGCGACCGTGACTGACACATTGGCTGCTTCTTACCTGCCGGATACCGCTCGGGCGGCCGGTGGGGCGGCCGAGAAGGCGGCAGCCCGCAAACACGATAAATATTGCCAGCTGTCCGCTACTCATTATTTTGTTCCCCTGGCATTTGAAACCATGGGCCCGATTAACAATGAGGGCTCGGCCTTTCTTTCTGCTCTAGGGCAGAAACTCAAAACTGTTACGGGGGACGTTCGCGAAACGTCTTTCTTGTTTCAACGCCTTGCTCTCACGATTCAACGTTTCAACGCGGTGGCCTTTAGGGGTGCCTTCAACAACTTTAACCTAGACGAATAGGGCCCATTCCAGACAAATCTATTTTGTAAATAATGTTGAAGTCCCCGAGGGATCCTGTATACCTCGGGGCAAAAATAATAAATAAATAAAATAAAAATAAAAATAAAAATAATAATAATAATAATAATAATAATAATAATAATAATAATAACAATAATAATAACAACAACAACAACAACAACAATAATAATAATAATAATAATAATAATAATAATAATAATAATAATAATAATAATAATAATAATAATAATAATAATAATAATAATAATAATAATAATAATAATAATGATAATGATAATGATAATGATAATAATAATAATAATAATAATAATAATAATAATAATAATAATAATAATAATAATAATAATAAAAATAATAACTACCAGGCCAGACTGAAGGCCTCACAGTCACCGCACGCTTCGGACTGGCTACACGCCCTCCAGATCGGATTCGTCAACGTCATGCTGAGAGGGGAATGCCCGGTTGAGATTCGCAAGCTGATATTCGGGGGAACTTTGATCGCTCTCTTCAAAAACACCGGAGGCCTCAGACCCATAGTGGTGGGGTACGTTTGGAGAAGACTTGCAGCGAAATGCTCTAACCAATATGCGATCAGCAGACTGGAATCCTTCTTCGCCGCGCTCCAGATGGGAATAGCCACCCCGGGGGGAGGTAAAGCGGCGGTTCATGCAGCCAGAGCGTTTGTAACGAACATGCCACGTGACCACATATTCATCAAACTGGATTTCTCCAGCGGCTTC
The DNA here is from genome assembly GCA_963556255.1 of Allolobophora icterica. Lineage (NCBI taxonomy): Eukaryota > Metazoa > Annelida > Clitellata > Crassiclitellata > Lumbricidae > Allolobophora > Allolobophora icterica. Next base: position 21,905,025 of record OY744607.1, on the reverse strand, counting down.
AACACCTTGAGAAGAGATGTTATGCTACAAGCAGTTCATGAAACCATACCTGAACTATACACACTTACTCACCAGGCACACGCAACAGAGTCCCTTCTCCAGTTCGGGTCGTTCGAGGTGAGGTCACAAATGGGGCCACAGCAGGAGGACCCGCTGGGCCCTTTGCTCTTCTGCTTGCCGCTCCAGCCGGCCTTGCGCTCGCTAATCTCTGACTTCCGCGTGGGGTACCTGGATGGCCTCTCGCTGGGAGGCAGAGCTGAAGACGTCCGCCATGACTTGGCTATCATAGCAGATCTGGAACAAAGGTTGGGCATTCGATTGAATCCACAGAAATTCGAAATCCTGGCAGAGAAAGAAATGTTGGAGGACGTCTTCAACGACTTCCAGAGGACAGACCGAGAGTCGTTGATACTCCTAGGGGCGCAACTCTTCAGAGGAAAGGCGTTGGAGGACGCTCTACAAGACCACATAGACACACTGGATCAAGCCGTGAGAGATTTGATGAACCTTCTTACACAGGAGGCGCTGATGCTGTTGAGTCATGCTTCGGGGCGGTGAGGATGACATACCTACTGAGGTCCGCTCCATGCTGGGGCCATCCACTCTTGGGGGTAATGCATGATCAGATGAGAGACGGGCTGGAAGCGATAATAAGCATCAAGCTCAACGATACTCAGTGGAAACAGGCCACGCTGCCGATCAGAGATGGCGGGCTCGGGATTAGAAGAACTTCGATGCTGGCTCCTTCTGCTTACTTAGCGTCAGCTGCATCGACCAGAAATCTCGGAACCGCAGTTCTCGGCGGGATGAACTGGATGGACAAGTTTAGAAAGGAAATATTACAGGCCCGAAGCACATCATTTCCGAGGGGAGAGGAGAACACACTGACCAGACAAAAAAGAGCTTGTCAGGCCATTGATAGACCAGCACAAAGCGGAAGTATGGACCTCACTCAACGACCCACTCAGCCGGGCAAGACTAGGTTCGGTGACTTCACCACACGCTGGCGACTGGCTTTTACCGTGCCCATAACAACATGTGGGCTGGGCTTGAGCAACGAGGCCGTCGGTGTAGCGATAGGTTTACGCCTGGGACTAAATCTCTGTGCGCCACACCAATGCCACTGTGGCGAGACGACTTACCAGAGGGGTCATCACGGTCTGGTCTGGTCTGCAAAGAATCAGGGAAACGAACCAGCAGGCACTTCGCAATGAACGACATCATTTTGGAGGGCCCTTCAGAGAGCGGACATCCCGAGAACCAAAGAACCGCCCGGCCTTTTCCGGAGCGACGGCAAGCGACCGGACGCTGGTCCCATGGTCGCGGGGCAAATACATCGCCTGGGACGCCACCTGTATCCATACATGCACCGCCTCATACATTCACCTGACGTCGACAACGCCTGGGGGGCCGCGACACGAAAAAACATGAAGTACGCAGCGCTCCCCGCAACGCATAGTTTTATTCCCATTGGACTAGAAACGATGTGCCCCATAAACATAACTGGCCGTGAGTTCATAACAGAGTTAGGCCGGTGACTGACAACGATGTCGGGGACCCACTCGAGACTACACATCTGTTCCAGCGCATCTCTATTTGCACACAACGATATAACGTTAACGCTGTCGCGTTTCGAGGCACATTTGCACAATTAATCGGGGACGAGGGCCTCTAACTCCGGAACATAGGCCTAGAGCTTCTGAGGACAGTTTCTAAGAGCCTAAGGGATCATTTCTACCTCGGGCGAAAAAAAATAATAATAACAATAATAAAAATAATAATAATATTGACGAAGACATCAGCAGCAGGACAGGAGCAATTATTGCCTATAAGGGACGAGTCACAGTGCAACACACTAACAGTCTAACAATCAGTCGATATCAGATCACCAGTTCTTTACACGCTACCTTACTTCCTATCTGCTTAGTACTTTACTAGCTCTACTTACTACCACCACTCAGATGTCTGTCACGTTACCTGAGGTCACGCAATTGTTTTAATCGACAATGGCGTCATTTCGCACATAGCCTACAAACGCCTAGCCCTATACGCTGGTTTCAGCGACTTCAACCAACAGTATAACTGTAGATGATAGGAGGAAAATTGATAACATAATTAATTGTTCGTAAAATTGAGGACAATAGGCGGTCATTTGCGTTCCCGAGGAAAATCCGCTTTTGGACTTATAATAATAATCTGTACATAATCCATATAGTGTCCGTCTGTCGGGGGACGCTACGTCACAAACGGGTTCTGTTCTATTGTGAAACATAAACCGGTTGTCTTGACGACAGCGGTCTTGACGACGGCGATAACCAACGATACACATAGGCCTATAATATGACGTCATAATATGACGGGCAAATACACTAATCCAGGATGAAAAAATGGTTTTCAAGCGCCTATGCTATCTATCTATACGTATAATCTATTAATATAGTTTCCTTATATGCAAATTTGTATGTCGGAGGACGCTACGTCACAAACGGCTTCTGTTCTATTGTGAAACATAAACCGATTGTCTTGACGACGGCGGTCTTGACGACGGCGATAACCAACGATACATATAGACCTATAATATGACGTCATAATATGACGGGCAAATACTCTAACACTATATCCTGCCGTCATAATTATGACGGGAAAATACACTAGTGTCCATATAGTGTCCGTCTGTCGGGGGACGTTACGTCACAAAGGGGTTCTGTTCCATTGTGAAACATAAACCGTTTGTCTTGACGACGGCGATAACCAACGATACATATTTTATAGGCCTATAATATGACGTCATAATATGACGGGCAAATACACTAGGCCAAATACACTAATACAATAATCTGGCATTATTAATGCGCCTAAACAAAAGACATCTTGCACGAAAACGCGAAACAGAAAAACACTAGTCATAGTACATCTTAAGCAGGTAGGTTTTAAGGTTAGATTTAAAGATCGAACGTGACGAGGATGTGCGAATAAAGTCCGGAAGTCTGTTCCATTCAGTCGGTCCGGCTAATGCAAAGGCTCGACTTCCAAACTTTCTGACTGAACGAGCGATGGCAAAGTCACCTTGAGATGACGATCGCAGTCCTCGTCTGGCTTGAAGAGAACAACATGGGGTAACCAGTGAAGAGATGTATAGAGGAGATGAGTTTGTGTAGACTCGATACATTAGGAGACAGATCTTGAAGTTAATGCGAGCTTGTATGGGAAGCCAGTGCAGTTCACGAAGGGTCGGAGTGACGTGGTCCCGGGGAGTGAGATTTTTGACAAGCTTTGCAGCGTAATGGAGAACAGTGGTGAGTGGTTGAAGAGTAGATGCAGGAAGGCCATAAAGGACTGAGTTGCAATAGTCGAGTCTGGAAATGACTAGGGCCTGGACAAGGGTGCGAAGACATTTCTCGCTTAGGCTTTTCCTAACTTGCCGTATGCGTCTAAGATGGAAAAAACAGGATTTGGTTATGGAGGAGATTTGATTTTTCATAGAAAGTGTACTATCTAGGAGGACACCAAGGTCTCGAACAACATCAGCAGGTTTAATGGAACAGTCTGAGCCAAAGTTAAGTAGGCCTACCGAGTGAAGCATGTCTGAGCTAGACCTCGGATGGCGAGTGAACCAGATAAGCTCTGTCTTAGAGGCATTTAATTTGAGGCGCATAGATGCGCATCAAGCTTGAATTTCAGTGAAGCAGATGGTTAAGCGGGACTTCGCGTTATCAATGTCCTTGGTGGCAAGTTTAATGTACAGCTGTGTACCATCAGCGTATTAGTCGCATCCTTTATTCCTTTTATAAATGCTCAGTTGTCTGTCCTCTGTCAGCATGGCCGCAGGAGTGGAGCCCATATAGGACCCATATTCCCATATTGGACCCTTATATAGACCATATGGATCCCTTCTAATGCCCACGGAAATGACGGCACAGTCAGTACAGTATGTGGTAAAATGCATTATATTGTTAGGTGCCTAATAGACACACCTGATTACCTGAGAAGTCGACAGCAAGTCGGTAAGTCAGTCAATGAATCTAAGTGACTTAGTCAGTCTATAAGCATGTGACTTAGTCGACTGAGTTAAGTCAGTCACTAATTCATTAAGTCAGTCGGTATCTTCTTAGCGACTGACTCCGGGTACTAATTGGAATTTGCGACCCGTTTAAGGCCTATGACTTCTTACAGAAATAGGAATCTTAGCCTGCGCGACTAAACCCGAATCTTAATTGCCAGCAGCAACAACCTTTAAAATCGTGATTTGACTAGGCCTCACTTGTGCAGTGCCTATTTTGTAGCAGTTGACTAATGTCTTCGTGATCTACACTGTGGTAGGCCTACCACAGACCGCTGTGTTTGACAACTGCTCTAAGTAAGTTATTCTTCACAAGATGATAAAGTCCTAAAGCTGAACAAAAGCATCGGCGGACACACTAGCATGTGATAATTATCATAGCATGTGAAATTTATGGAGTAACTGAACAATAGAGCATTATGATAAAAGAGCATTTGACAAAGGCGTATGACATTGCATCACAAAGTTAATATAAGAGACACTACAAGGGCTAACAAAGGGCAAAAGAAAACATACAGAATTAGTCGTTTCAGAGGGTTCATTAAGTGCAGGTAAGTACCGAGAACTGAGAATATTGGTTCAGTGCCGTCTTAACAGCATTATAGGCCCTGGGCAAAGCAATGCACTGCGGCGTGTGGAATTCACGCACACATTAATTTTTGGGGGGACTTTTTAATATGAGGGTGCCTTGAATCCTGGGGCCCATGGCGACTGCCCAGCGTTGTCATGCCTTAAGACGACACTGCATTTGTTTTAAAAGTTTCTTACTTTCTAGTCAGTCTTGATTAGACAACAGATAAATTAGCTACTATAGGCTTGTTTGCTCCTAGTTCTTATACCTGTTTGCCGTATACAAATATAAACTGTGTGGAACTATATCCAGACTCTTTCGTATTTCTATTAACTTGAATTTCACGCTACTTCTCCATCTCGCTTTTATATATATTTACTATGCGCGTCAATAACTGCACCTACTTTATTCTTATCTTGATATGTTATTTTTTTATTCGATTTTTTTCTGTTGAATTGTTTTATTCCTCGCTGTGACAAGTTTGTGTAACAAAAAGAAGAGAGCCGGTGCAGCCACTGCCCACTGAAATTCAGAAGGCACACGTTCATTTATTTAGAGCATTTACCGGTTTTCTTTTTCTTCAGGATGTCTGAATTTTGGAAAAGAAAGGTGAGAACGTATTTCTCCACATTCGACTTCGACAAAGACGGAGTCATAACGAAGGCCGACTGGACGGAAATTGCGATTCGATTCGGCCAGTTCGAGACATCAGACGCGCAGAAGGCGGAATATCTGAAAACTCAATTTGAGAACGTGAGCCTTACAAGAAAAAATAACACAGCAATTACTGCTACAAATATACTACTATTTCTGCCACGGATATTACTATCGCTACTACTATTTTTGCCTACCACTACTTCCACCACCATTGCTACGACTACTACTACTATTACTACTACTACTACTACTACTACTACTACTACTACTACTACTACTACTACTACTACTACTACTACTACTACTACTACTACTACTACTACTACTACTACTACTACTACTACTACTACTACTACTACTACTACTACTACTACTACTACTACTACTACTACTACTACTAACATGCAACATACATAAGTCTTTATTGTATCTCATCAAGCACAGAGTACAAAAGATGGAACAAAAAATTAGTCATCGTACAGTCAATATCAGCTACATTCACATTGTTTCGATTGACATATATAGGTTAGATGGGATACAACAGGGGGATCCAAAAGGGATGGTATCCCGCTAGGTAGGACCCCCGGTGGCATCATCATGGTTAGAACAAGTCAACAAGACGAACATGACATATAATCAATCATTACGCTAATTATCATAAACTGTTTAGTCTTAACTAGAGAAAATAGCATAATCAGCAGGAAACGAAAATATGAAGGAAAAAAAGAAAAAAGAAGAGAAAAGAGGGGGTTACCTGTCAGATCCCAATATTTGTATTGATTAAATCATCAGATGTGTTCGTAGTGACCTTTTAAAAGATGTTAGAGATGGAAGACTGCGCAGATTGCAGGGTAATTTATTCCAGATAACATGGCCCATGTACTTGATTGAGTGCCTCCTGTAGTAAGTGCGGATGCTTATTGATCGAAGAGTGTCCTTGATACTAATACTAATACTATTAATAATACTATTACTACTGACAATAATGATAATGGCATCATAATGATAATAAGAATAATTTAACTAATAATATTAATAACTAGTAATTTGCCCGTCTTAAGACGGTTTAAAAACAATTTGAACATTTTCCCAATGTGCGTGAAATTTATTATGTATTTGCTCACTTTAAAACATACAAACATTAAAATGTAAAACAAAAACTCATCCAATCCCAAGTCTATTTTCATAACTCGTCTTTAAATTGTTCTGTTTCAGTGTCGTGAAACTATTTACAAAGAAACGGCAATAAACAATTGTCTATAGGGCCTACATAGACTCCATTTAATGTAGGTGGCATTGTTGAGAGAAGAGACACTATCAGTAAGTAGTCTACTCAATAGAAGTAGGCCTACTATGCTCATGACAGACCGAACTGTCGACGTCCATTTTTATTTGTTAACGATAGGCTACTGTCGCGAAACCGGGGTGTTCTTGGTTTTTAAGCCGGTGCGAGGTTCAGAACTCTTACCAGGATGTCCGAAAACCCCACCTTTCGAGTAAAAGGTCAGGTCCGGCTCTCGTGGTCTATCAAGAAGCTTAACAGAGTCGACAACGAAGTAACGTAGAAGTCCGTTTTAATCGCATAAATCCAACGTCCACAGAAGCGTCCAAACTATAATCGCACTATGATACTATCGCCACAGCAGAACTATATACATAGCGACGCATAGGCCTAACTCAATAGCGAAAGAACTACCGCAACGTACTGATATCGCATTCTACGACTATCGCAATATACAGGTATCGCAATCTAATAGATTGAATCTATGACTTCCGCAACCACGACTCAGCATTAAGAGAACTATCGCAACTGTCGCTGATAGGCCTACTCTTCTCCAGCTAGTCGAGACTTCTAGGCCGATGCTTAGCTCAAGGCCGAATCTCAGACCGTCCTCGATCCAGATTCCCTCTTGACTCCTCCTTTTTACTGCGAAATCCCAGCCTTATATACCATGAGGTGTCGGACACCGGGGTGACTCATCACTTATCCCACGAGGTGTCAGTCCAAAAAGGCACCCATGGTAATTATAGACACTCAACCAATCGATAAGCAAATTCCGGCAAAATAAGAAATGGAAAGCATATTTTTCTTGAAATTAACTATTAAATACAGAAAAACTCTTAACGCTTTTATAAACTTGCAGTCTTGCCAATTCAAGGCGATCAAAAAACTCGTGTTTAAGTAGGCCTACTTAGGCCTATGATAAATTAATAAAAATTTTAATAACACATTTTCATCATTCTGATTTATACTTCAAAATGAATAGAACAATTTTTCTCTTAGAACACTGAACACTGAAAACGATTTAAAATAAATGATTGATCAGCATTTATGAGCAAGGGACGGCATTTTTGTACTTGCCCAGGGGCGTCTACCCCCCCCCCCCAAGTCATTGGAGCAACTTCCCCTCCGATCCCTCCTTTCCCCTCTTCTCCTTCCTTCCCCGTCAATAATGATGGCACATACACTGACAGATCCTCCCCTATTTTTGGATGGAGCATTTGCTCCAAGGTTTCTATGGAGTAGACGCCCCTGTCCTTGTCTATAGCACAAAACTGTTTAAGGCCGCTACTGATCTCGCAATAGGAAAAATTCCTTGGTAATGATTTTTAGGTGTGGGAGAAGTTCTTGCAGTATGCTGAGAACAAGGAACAAATGACCGCAGACATTTTGATCGACTCACTCGGGAAGCAGCGCTACGACCCGGCACTGATGAAACCCTTCGAAGGTATGTTACGCGCTCTCTTCGGACTGATGGACCTCAACTACGACGGTTACCTACAGGAGAGCGAGTACAACAGAATGCTTTCCCAAAGCGGAGTTCCGGATCCGTCGTTCACCAAGGAGGCGTTCAACGCTATCGATGTCAGCGGCGACGGGAAGATGAGTATCGACGAATTCGTTTTTGGTTTCTTCGATTTCCTGTTCTCGGAGGATGAAAAGAGTCCGTTTAAGTACTTCTTAGGACCTCTCGTCGACTAGATCACTGGTCGAGAGACCCGTCGAATCGATCTTTATGCTTCTGCCTCGAGACATCTGCTTTTATCATCAGCGTGCTTGATTGTTGTTATATGTACGATCGATCGATCATGGGCGGCGATCATGGGGGTTCGAGGGGGACATGACCCATCCACCTTTAACAGTGGGGGGACACGCAATGCATCGGACCCCCTCCCAATTTTGAAGAAACACCAAAAAGGTCATCAAATTTTTTCTCGCGTAAGCGTGAAACATTTTCTTTACCTTTTTTTGACCAGATCAGTTCAAAACTCTTTTTTTACCAGATCAGTTCACAAATGTCCCCCTCACCTGTCAAACAAGATCGCCGCCACTGCTCTCGATCATTTCTGCTTATAGGCTTCTGCTTTTTCTGTAGTATTTCTTTGATTTTTTGCTTATCATAACTATCCCTGAGAACTGATGGAGGTACGGGGACTCAGACAGGACTCTGTGGTAGGCGGACTTCAAACAGCGTGACGGCTGGAAGAGGGGGACCTTTAGGGGAATCTATATGGGACTTTAAGACTTTTAATGCTTTTTATGTGCCGACCGGAGGATGGAGGGGATTCTAGGGGAACTGTACAGAGGGACTATGTGGAGGATGGGGGAGGCTCTAGGGGAACTGTACAGGGGTTGTGTGGAGGGAGAGGAACTCTAGGGGGACTGTGCAGAGTGACTGTGTGGAGGGAGAGGGGACTTTAGGGGGACTGTACAAGGGGCTGCATGAAGGGCGACGCAACTCTAGGGGACTCTAAGGGGAACTGTAGGAGGACTGTGTGGAGGGAGAGGGGACTCTAAGGGCCCATCTCACTACACTATGTCCTTGTTTATATAGTACATCCAGCGTAGTCGTGGTCTTTCTTTCCATCTCTTTGCTTTGCATTTTGCATGCAGTGTATTGCGTGTGATTTCGTCATCCGACTTTATCTAACAATAGCCATCTGCATTTCCAAGGCTCTTAATTCATCACTTGTGATTTTATGTAAGCCTAGTCTTGACGTTCCTGCGGTTTCCCGTATCTGGTGTGAGGATTTTTGCATCTTAGTCCTACTTTCTCATTCGTTCCGTTTTCTGACGGTTTTCATAATAGCAAAAGTAGGTTTGCTTATCTGCAGCATAAAGGCCTCATGTAAGAGATTTTCTTTTTGTATGCTGTGGATGAAATGCAGTTGGAAAAATTATGTAGACATGCCTATATAGGCCTACTGCTGATGATGTCATTGTCAAGTAGGTCTTATTGTAACCACGTGAGGTGACACGTGTATACCTCAAAGATTATAATAAGTTCCATGAAACTAATGATTATTTTTAAGAATATTTTTTTGTTCAACTGAAATGAAGATAATGTCGCTTAAAAGTCGTTGAAGTATTGCTTCAGTGGAATTTTTGGCTTTGACTCTGATAGATTTCCATGACGTAGGCCTATCGTTCGTCAACCATTAGGTTTTAACGCTCTGGGAGGAAAAACTTAAGTAGGCGACCAACCTCACTCGTCTGAAGTCAATAACCAATGACACTTCAGTGGATCATAGACAGCATAATTATTCAATTTGCAGCTTTCATCTGCATGTGCACACATTATCCTATTGCAAGCCGGTCTGTTCTGGTCTATATTAGTCTGTAGGCTTATACATAGACAATGTTAAGAAGACTCATATGATAGCCTATATGAAGAAGTTGTTTAGGCTATATTATATTTATGCACGTTAATTCATTGATGTAGTAATTACCCTAAAGGTCAATAAAACTCAATATTTGGTCCTATCAATAATTTCATGCATGCTTGCAAAAGACTCTCGGCTGCGCGTACACACAGGTAGAGACCCAACAGAGTTAACGGCACCTTCGACGTCCTGCGCGTAGGCCTGTATTACCGGTACCTGCAACACAAGAAAATTCTAACTAAAAATAAATTCAACACAATCCTATAATAATCATAGATATATGTATAATTATATATATATATATATATATATATATATATATATATATATCGTAAATCTCTATAGATATTCACAAGAGTTCGCTACTAGGCAGACTCTTGTTTAAATCATCTGCAGTTATTAATGAGCTGTTCATGCTATGGACTAGGCGAGTAAACGGCTTGCATTTTTCTCTTTATACATTGGGTGCACCACTTAATTCTTTAATGTAGAGTGCTAAAATTATCCTGATGTGTATTGACCCTATATAAAATAACCCTATTTAAAACTAAAAGCCCCTATAGGCTATAGTGACATTCGTGTTATCGAAATTAGACAGCGTATACACGGCAGGTCTAATAAATGACCCATTCGAAGAAACACTTGTCCATATTGGCCATTAAGCCTTCTATAGGCAGGCACCCGAAACCACTTCCTAGTTTGTCATCTTCTCCATAGCTTTCGACATCCTTTCTTACAAATTCAGACCATGTAGATCCTTTACATTCAGATCACTAATTATCCAAATGCAGACCATAGATCATTCACATTCAGATTATAAATTATCCTAATTCAGACCATAGATCATTAACATTCAGATTATAAATTATCATAATTCAGACCATAGATAATTCACATTCAGACCACAAATTTTTCAAATTCAGACCATAGATCATTCGAATTCACACCACAGAATGGCATAGATCACCGAAATTCAGACCATAGATCATTCGAATTCACACCACAGAATGGCATAGATCACCGAAATTCAGACCATAGATCATTCGAATTCACACCACAGAATGGCATAGATCACCGAAATTCAGACCATAGATCATTCGAATTCACACCACAGAATGGCATAGATCACCGAAATTCAGACCATAGATCATTCGAATTCACACCACAGAATGGCATAGATCACCGAAATTCAGACCATAGATTGTTCATCCCAACTCAGTCTCAGGCTATATCACCGACAATGAGACCATAAATCATTCATATTCAGGCCGTCACATATCCAAACTCAGACCCTCTGATCAGAACTCATTTGTCCCATTGCTAAGTTCAGAACACCTCTGCCCCACTGCTAAACTCGATAAGTTTATCCTCCCACGTGAAATTATCTAATGCTCGGCTACTATAACAATCCATCTGCAGAGCCTCCGCAGCTAACACCTGTCGTTCAATCGATCAAAAGAGGATCCATTGGATGCAAACGCACCTGGGCAGAGCCGTGACTTTTCTTCGATGTACCAGTAGACGTGGCCCTTCTTGGCTCTTTCGGAGTATGCGTTGTCCAAGGTCTTTGGAGCCTGGATGAAAGTTGGTCTCAGGAACTTACAGGAGGACGAAGAGGAGGAGGCTGACCAGAGCCCACCATCTCCTCCAGCAGATAGCCGGTCAAGCGCACATCCGTCACGAATCTTCACGCTACCTGTGTTTATCAGACAACACCGCACAAGCCCATCTATAGCGAGGGTGCACTGGCCAGGATTTGACGTGGGGGGGGGGGTGGTCGATGCTCTGTAAGAGTCACACATCTTAACTAGCTGCACGCAGACGCGTATACACTATGGAAATCTTGAAGCAAATGCTCCATCCAAGATATGGGGGGGAGATCTGTCAGTGTGTGTGTGTGCCATCATTAGCGGGGAAGGGGAAGAGGAGGAAGAGGAAGGAGGAAGAGAAGGGGAGGGAGGGGAAGTTGCTCCAAAGACTTCGGGGGGGGGGATAGACGCCACTGGCTGCACGTGTGTCCAGATAGTTTAGGGCGACTACTCTCTTTACTCCTCACTCAATGCCGCCATATGTATGTAGTATGTATGTATGTATGTATGTATATACATACATACATACATACATATATACATACATACATACATACATACATACATACATACATACATACATACATACATACATACATACTACATACATCAGCGGTTCTCAACCTTTTTAGGGCTGCGACCCCTTGAAAATATTTTTCAAAGTTGTGGCGACCCCAACAATAAAAAAAATATTGGGTTACTCCCTTCAAAGCATTTTTGCTACAATTACAGTGTAGAAATCATAATTACAAAAATATTAAATGTTAAGAAACTATGCTGACAACTTTTTTAAAAATTTCTGAAGGTTGCAGCCGACTCCTGGCAAATCGTAAGGCGACCCCGGTGGGGGTCGCGACCCACAGGTTGAGAACCGCTGACATACATGTATGTATGTATGTATGTATGTATATGTATGTATACTACATACATGTATGTATGTATGTATGTATATGTATGTATGTATGTATATACATACATACATACATACATGCATACATGCATACATACATACATACATACATACATATATACATACATACATACATACATACATACATACATACATACATACATACATACATACATACATACATACATACATACATACATACATACATACATACATACATACAGTGCTTTTTTCTAGAGAAAAAGGTTCCGGAACGGAACAATTAAGGGCGGGCTAAAATCCAGAGAAAACTGGATTGGGGATTGGGAGGGGTCTCAATAAACACTGAAAACAGTTCAAAACACTGAAATTAAATTAGAATAACTAAATTATTGTTTTTATTATTAAAATAAATAAATTATTCCTTAGTAGCTGAAAAAAGGTAGGGCCTACCGGAACGCCGTTCCGGCGCGTTCCGGCTGAAAAAAGCACTGCATGCATACATACATACATATGACCATTTATACAGCACCTTTTAAAGGACTCACACAGGCGTTGCAGTTTTAGGTCCACGTGGTGCTATCGATTAGTTTCTTTTTAGGCACTGTAGATCTAATATAAAGGCTTTGGAAGTTAGGAGCAGTGCGTCTGATTTAAGGCGAGCGATCGATCGCTCTTCTTGGTCGCCCGCCTAGCAAAGGTGCCGGTGTCACGAAATAGAGTATCCCCCATACATGCGTAACCCCCTTAGCGAAATGGAGTATTCTGTTTAGTTTGCATTTTTGGCGGTTTCTAAGTGTATTCAGTCGTACTGTTTGGATTTATTGCACACATAAAATTTTTGAATTGCGTATCTTTAGTTCGTACGTCGACCTGAAATCAATTTACTTTGTTTTTGGTGATTTTGACTGGAATTTCGTCGAGGCTATCGTGATGCGTATGACGAGGGGGATAGAATGGTTCATCCCACCGGATACTCTAAACCGGTTTATTCCATCTGGGGGGATACGCTTTAGGACGGATAGTCTGTCACGCGACACCGGCGAGCGATTTACCGCTCGCCTAGCCGAAGGCTTCTTACCGTCGGACGTCGCTCGCTGAGTTTGAGTTAGCCTAGACTCCAAGACGATAGACGAACATAGAGCCAGACCATTATTTTATTTACCTAATTGCGATTAATTTACTTACTTGCGGCAGCGGTGAATACGTGCCGTGACCTGTCCTAATTACCGGTACTGCTGACTGATCACTCCAATTTCGGCAATATGTGTGTGCTTCTTGTCAACACTGGAGTTGCGTCTCTTGGAAACAGTTGCATAACAACACGGCCGTCACCTCACGCTGCGTGATATCATCCGTAATATCACCAATTTCCGAAATTATTTCAAACAACAGTGGTGGCCAAAATGAGCAAATCGAATAATAATGTACAGTTGAGCACGTATCTGTCATGGAAATTAGGCGACTCGGTCGATGTCGATGTAGTCGAAATAGAAAACCATCGGACTGTGAACAAAATTTACTGCATGTCCTGCAGAAAGTACGCCGATAAAATTCGAATGGATTGCCGGCTGAAAGGTCAAGCTAAAAATTAGTGTTCAACGTATGCCGAAGGCTCAACCAACTTCGTGAAATCAGCCGTCACACGTCATCTTACGTCAATGGTAGATTCCTAGTGAATGTTCATTCATTCATTCTGAGAATTTATATAGCGCCTCTTCAAGAGACCTACGCAGATAACGGAACTGAAGTGAGGTAGATCTACTAAATGAGTACTATATGCAGCGACACCGAAAATTACGAATACGATACACAAAATACGCTGTACATAAAAGCTCCCGAGGTCGACCGCATATCGCTCGCCTACTCGGTCCAGCGCGATCGATTTTCAACCCGCCTACTATTTTCAAATCAGACGCACTGGTTAGGAGTACCGCCCATGTCAGCAGCCACGTCGGTTTCGGTGATGATAATGCAAATAATACCAAAGATGAAAGACAAGAACGTCGAAATCCCACAGATCACTATAGTGCCAACCACTAATCGCATTTTCTCTTCGATGTATGAAATTGAATGAATGAATCCATCAATTAATTAATCAATTAATCATCCAGTCAATCAGTGATGACGGATTGACGTATATCGTGATGCTGTCAACAGACCGTCAACGTAGGCGAATTGCTGTCCTACGGCTCCAGTGAAGGTCTTCACGTGACGCCAGGGGGCGCCCATCTTTCCCGCCTTCTGCCTACAGTATGTTCAAAATGCGCATCATAACTCAACACACCACTCGGCCAATTATAGGGAAACAGACATTAGGCATCCGCGTCCAACCAGAGGTTGATTTGCGAACGTGTAGGGGTCAGATAGGATAATGATGGGTTACCTTTCTGTGTACACATTCTAATTGTGGGGTGTGGTGGCTTAGTGGTAAGTTCGGCGCCTTGTGACCGGAGGGTTGCAGGTTCGAATCCCACTCTAGCCGCTGCGTACGGACCTTGGGCAAGTCCTTCACTCACAATTGCTCGTGGCGCTTCGGCGTGAAAATTCCGACACAGTATCAAATGCTGTAGTCGGGAGCGCCTCTGAGTAGTAGTTGACTTCGAGAGGCGCTATAGAAATATCCGGAATAAAAAAAAAATTAATCGTAAATCATTCAGTTAAAAAGAAACCTGACTTTGAACAGCTGTTAAATTCAAAAGCTAGATTTTTACAAGTCTAACTTATTGTTTTTAGCAAATAACCTATAGCGTCGGTGTCTAATGCACGAGGCATTTACTTATGGCTCACCAAGACCAGGCCTATGCCGTTAGCAGGTCAACATCCAGTGGCTCATTTTGCAAAAGGAAGAAACAGACTATGACAGATAAGCATGCAGTTGGAATAAAGTAAGTGTTAAGGAGAAAAGTACCAACTGACACGATTGATTAAGCCGGCTTATTGAGTGTTCTGAATGTACAAAGTGAACTATACAGAGACCACGTCCTTTTCTAGACCTTTTATTATAAAATAATGTCTGTCTGTCTGTCCATATTATAGTCTATGTAATTTAATATCTTAAATAATCCTAATATTATCGGCTACGTAGGCCTAGACCTACTGCTATATTCATAGGCGTAGACTCTGGGGGGTCAGCCGAGGCACGTGCCCCCCAATAATTGAGGAGCCGGGGCAATGCCCCCAAAAATCGAGAGGAGAATTTCTTCAAATATTAAAATCTCATGTTTCAATATAAACAAATTTCTTCAGAAACAGAAAAACAGAGACACAGAACTGAAATACTATCAGAAATTCATAATGAAAATTTTTATATTCACTATCTTCAATATGAAATATGAAACAAATTTACATGTAAACAAAACGTCCCCTTTCATACGAATTAACGTAACACCGGAAAACTCTGCTGACTGTCCAGACCAGAGGTGAAAAAAGGTTTTTCGGTTTTTGGTTTTAAACAAAAGTGAAAGAAAACCACAAAATTTGTTTTTTGTTGTTGTTTTTCTTAAATAAATTTCTTATTTTTGTAGAAGTTATTTTGATAGCATTGATTTGATAATTTTTTATTTCCGAAAATCGCAACTGAATTAAACTGAGTTGGAGCTCTTTTTCATGATTTTTATGATCCTAAATCCGAAAATCTTAAAACAACCAAATCAACAAAATCAATGAAAAACAGCAAAAACAACAAAACAACAAAAAACAACAAAAAACAACAACAAAAACAACAACAAAAAACAACAACAAAAAACAACTTTTCATCTGGAAAAACTTGTTTTTTCCACCTCTGGTCCAGACCCCATGCCCCCCCCAATATTTTGGACAAGTTTACGCCAGTGGCTATATTACGTATATGCCTGTTCGAAGCTATTCTCCTCTATGTCTACATGCCTTTAGTAGGCTACTATTAGACTCACACAAGTTTAATATTTTGCACAAATGTGCAGACCCAATATACTCACCCAGATGGACCATCGTTGACATCGAAATTGTCGCAGCAAAGATCGATAATTCCAATTCTGCCCTGGCTTCCACCGCGAACGCCCAGTGCCTGCTGGCTGAGTGGCAGCTGTTGGCTGTAGTCATGCTCCGGTTTTCGAGGTACGACTCTTGCCGCCGGCCACGCTTCAGGTACTGCCCTCCGACCACCTGTCTGATCCAGACGGCAGAATGGACGAGTGAAGGTCGTTGACTCGTGTTGCTGAGGCTGGTGATAGGAAGGCTTTTGTGGCTGAGGGTTCCAGGCGGATGCTGAAATTTTGTTGCAGTCGGGTGACACAGGCTTAGGGAAGGCCAACTGCTTTACATCCACTCGGTCCTATACATCAGTTGCCAGAAACCATAACATGTAGAGACTTGCATGGGTGCCTAATCTAATCTAAGATGTGGTAAGATTGTCTTAGAAAAACATTTACCTACACGCCTACAGAGGTAGAGCTTTATGTGTAAAATAAACCTGTAATACTTTATGAACGTCCGTAAGTATTCGGCAGACCGCTGAAGCCATAAGAAATATACAGTCTTCACCGCCGGATACCTCGAGTCATTAGAGACGAATCATTTAGCGATGAGTGTTCGGCAGATAACTATAGAAGTGCTACCACTGGTAGTGGCACGTTCCCGGAGACACCATACTCGGGGTTTCTGGACTACCTAGCATCGAAAAGAAGCGCCGACAGTCGACGGGACTTGTAACACACGAACCTTAGTACCTGGTTGGATTACGATCGAACATATCCAGAGAGGGACCGGACCGACTGGGTGGAGGGTAATGTCAAATGCTGACAACTGCGGACAAAAGGAGGAAGGATGAGTCAATAATAGGGGCCTAGACCACTTTTGTGGGCGTATTTTATGGATGGTCTCCTATAAATAAGGTATACCTTGCATGTTCCTCTGTCTAAGAATTTGCTCGTCTCAAACGTCGACACGATCGTATCCAGTTCCTCCCAGATGTCAGTCGTTTCCCTGCAGATCAGAAATTAAACAGCGCTGCTCTAGTACTATGTGGGATCTCTGTCCTTCAGCCTGAATCCAAAATAGGGTCCGAATAAATTTTAAAGACAGGATTATACTTTAAAAGTAGTTTAATTGCAGCATACAGTGCTTCTTTCAGCCGGAACGGCGTTCCGGCACCTTTTTTCAGGTACTATAAAATAATTTATTTTTTAAAATAATAAAAACAATAATTTAGTTATTTTAATTTGATTTCAGTGTTTTGAACTGTTTTCAGTGTTTATTGAGACCCCTCCCAACCCCCAATCCCGGTTTTCTCTGGATTTTAGCCCGCCCATAATTATTCCGTTCCGGAACCTATTGTTCCGTTCCGCATAGGCGCAATTTGTGGGGGGTACGAGGGGTACCCGTACCCCCCACTTTTTTTGGACTGGGGGGTACTGTACCCCCACTTTTTAAACAATGTCAATCAATATTTTTGTTGTTGTGCCTTCCCAGAGAATGCAGTCTCCGCCAAAGTGCGAAAGTACTTAGTAAATCGAGAGCAATAATTAATGAGAATACTGACAGGGAATATGTTCAAAATGGCGTAAAGTTTGGACACGTCAGCGCCCACTGGCAGTCTGGTTTGACGCTGACTGCCGTCGACTCCGTCGTCGTACCCGATGCCTCGAGCGCCGTAGTCGTCGGACTAAAGATCCTGTCGACCGACTAGCCTGGATTACTCAGCTTCGCTCATTACATCGCCTCTACCATCAGAAGGAAGCTGAATATTGGGAAAAGCTAGTCTTGCGCAACGAAAAAAATCCAAGACGCTTGTGGTCGTCTGTCTCGGGTCTCCTTGGGCGATCATCTCGTTCTACCGAAGCTCCATCTTTCACTGCAGATGAGTTTCAGGAAATGCTTTCCACAAAGATCGACCGACTTCGTGCTTCGACAGCTGATGCTCCTCCTCCGACCTTCACATCTACATCCACTGTCTTCGATAGTTTTCGTCCTATCTCAGAGTTCGACCTTCGTTTAGTATTAACGTCTGTTAATCTTAAATCATGTGAACTCGATCCGCTACCCCCTTTTGTTATTAGTGACATTTCAGATGACCTTGCTCCCTTTCTTGTTTATCTATTTAATAGATCGCTTTCCGAAGGGTGTATTCCTCCATCGCAGAAGCGTGCTCTGGTCTTTCCTTCGCTAAAAAAGCCTAATCTTGATACTAATCTCTGCAATAATTACCGTCCCATCTCCAATTTATCTTTCCTATCCAAGACTCTTGAACGTCTTGTCTCTCTTCAGCTCCTCCCTTATCTTGAGCAATCTGGACTCCTTCCTGCTAATCAATCAGGCTTTAGGGCTCATCATTCTACTGAGACTGCTCTCCTCTCTCTCGTCTCTGAAATCTACTCTGCTGTTGACAGGGCTGAACTTAGCCTCTTGGCGCTTTTCGATGTTTCTGCAGCCTTTGATATGGTAGATCATAGTATTCTCCTTCAGCGTCTTGAGACTTCATATGGGTTGCAGGGCCTTCCTCTTTGCT
Source organism: Allolobophora icterica (assembly GCA_963556255.1). Taxonomy (NCBI): domain Eukaryota; kingdom Metazoa; phylum Annelida; class Clitellata; order Crassiclitellata; family Lumbricidae; genus Allolobophora; species Allolobophora icterica. Next base: position 21,886,107 of record OY744607.1, on the reverse strand, counting down.
GGTTTCGATCATATATGTCTGAACGAACCCAAATGATTATATCGGGCGACTCTAGAACAAAATGGATTCACATTAAGCTGGGCGTTCCTCAAGGCTCTGTACTTGGTCCTTTACTCTTTATTCTCTACACGGCTGACATTCCTTCTCTTTTCCCACTCTCGGGAGCTACTGGTCATATCTTTGCTGATGATGTGCAAGCTTTTGTCCATGGGTCTCCTTTATCTCAATTGCACTTAGTTGAGCGTATTGAGTCTCTATCTAAGTCACTCCATTCCTGGATGTCCTCAAATCGTCTCTGTCTTAATGCCTCCAAAACCCAGTTCATTTGGTTTGGCTCCCGTCAACAGTTGCTTAAGATTGATTTTGCCCTCCTCTTGGAAATCTTCCCTCACTACTCCTTTTCATCAAGTGTACGTGATCTAGGTGTTACGCTTGATAGCTCTCTCTCCTTCAAAGATCACATCTCTAACCTCACACGTGTTTCCTACTTCCACTTAAGGCGTCTCAGGGCTGTTCGACGATCTGTCTCTTCCTCTGTTTTCACAACGCTGGTCCATGCTTTCATTTGCTCCAGAATTGACTACTGCAATTCGCTTCTAATCGGTCTTCCTAAGGTCCGTCTCATGCCTCTGCAGTCAGTCCTAAATGCAGCTGCGAGATTAATTGCCCGTCTGCCACGCTACTCACGCATTTCATCCTTCATGTTTGAGAAACTGCACTGGCTTCCTCTCTCTGCACGTATTAAGTTCAAAATCCTTATTCTGGTGTCAAAGACACAGCGGGGTCTCGCCCCCAAATATTTAATTGATGTAATTCACCGGCCTCTTTCTGTCTCTTCGCATCGTCCACTTCGCTCCTCAAAAAGATTTGACCTCTCAGTTCCTCATACTAGAACAGCTATGGCTCAGTCCCGATCTTTTGCCTCAATTGGTCCCTCTCTCTGGAATACACTGTCTCCTTCTACTCGCTCTCAAATTTTAATAAGTAACCCTTCATCTTCTTTTGCTTTCCTCAAGACTTATTTCTTTTCTCTTGGCCTTGCGCACTGGGAGCGCCTCTGAACGGTTCACCCTACTAGAGGCGCTTTATAAATGTTTAAATACAATACAATACAATACAGAGAATGCAGTCTCCGCCAAAGTGCGAAAGTACTTAGTAAATCGAGAGCAATAATTAATGAGAATACTGACAGGGAATATGTTCAAAATGGCCACCATGCGAAAAGCGAAAGTGGAGAAGAAATTGGTAACCCCCGCCCCACTTTTTAGACCAAAGTATTGGTACCCCCACTTTTTAGACTAAAGTTACGCCCCTCCCGTTCCGGAACCTTTTTTTTTCCAGAAAAAAGCACTGGCAGCATATGTATACTTTTAACTAGGGGCCTACTTACATGTACTTTGGAATTAATACAACTAGGCTAGTATAGTGTAACTATAGTATTAGTAACTAGTTTTATGAAAAAGCAGTTAACTATAGAGTTTTAAAACTACTTTAGTAGTAGGGCCTATACCTAGATTAGCTCAGTCAAAGAAGCCAAGTCGCGGGAACTTATTCACAGGCGCTCGTTCATATCATAATCGATAGGCGGGGGGTGAAATCAGTTCCAGGTCAAGATTCAAAGGTGTCAATCAGGAAATCAGTCAGACGGAGGCGAGGGAGGTAAGGAGAAGAGGAGGAATCGGGATAGGATTTGTGAAAGAGCAGTATTTTCAGTTTTGAGTGAAAGACCTGTGGAGAGATAGCAAGAGGTCAGGTTTTGGTGAGTTCGTATATATGATCTGGATGAAAGTAGTCTTAGGTACTCAAAATTCGCAAAAGACTAAAGAGGTCTTTAAACATTTTCACCTTACAAAAGCACAGTCACGGTGAATTCACTGTCCTATTTTCGTGTCCGCCTCAGGATCCTCAAGTTCTAACTCCTCGCTCGTCGGACGTCTATCCCTGCAACGCCATCTTCTTTTCCGGATCTCCATTCTCAACTCTTCTAGTCCTACTGTCCTAACCCGCCTTCGAGATCTGGTCATTTCAACGGTCTTCAGATTATATGCGACAGACTCTGCACTGGCTGCCGATTGTATCTCGCATATATACGCCACAGGTCATAAAGCTTTGGTAGCTTCCCTGTCTATAATGCCATTCTAGAACGCACGAATGAATGCACCAGCGTTCCGTCGAAGGCTACAGTCGCCTCATGTTGCGTTCTGCGATGCATGATGATATATTTCATTTCCAGCTCACACCATCGGCCCATGCATTTCGTGGCTTCTCGCATACAGTGCTATTTGACCGTCTACTACTCTACTCGAACAGTAGGTCGATTGATAATGATATTCGTCTCCTTCCGCTGACATTCTCAGAAACCTAGAATGCACTCGCCTTTTCCATTCGGTTGCATGCTGAATGATCCAATGAAGACCTTTCCAATGTCAATTTCAATACAGCCGTACTTAGGCCCTAACTTTTGTTGGCGCTAAAGAAATCTCGACAATATACGATAGCGATTACGATAAGCAAGACATTTATTAGGCCTACCTTAAAATGGCGTAATGCACCAACAAAATTTGATTAGCGCCCTGAATATAACCTACGTAATCTACAACATAAACAGAGTCCTACTTTTTCAAAGGCCAATCATCGAAATCCGACAGATCACAGATCTCCATCGCCGTTCTGCTTTAGGTTCTTGACGCGAACTCAAGATTAAAACGTTGAAATGTAGGCTTGCCCTATAGCTAATTGTCTTAATCTGAGCTAAACCGGTTCATGCATACAGGCCTGGATTATATGCAGGCCTATAAAAATAGCTATAGTTATCAAACACTGACACGCTGGTCTTCACGCAACATACTGAACTATGCAAGTAACACGTAGCGTCTGCAATTGGCTAATTAATTATTGCAATTATTAGGCCTAACTACGTCATTTTCGATTGTTTGGCGTCATAAGGCCTAGTAAATCTATGCAACTAATTATTGTGCCTGACAATCCACTTCTTCAAGTTCTCTGTCTTCGAGCATGCAGGTTCACATAGGCTAATTATATTTATGGGCGTATAGGTATACATATTAGGCCTATATAGTAACAGTGGCGCCACTAATTGTTCACGATGTTCTGCGGAGTGGCGCAATCGTCCTTCAGCTTGACCCGTTTTAAAGTCTCTATAAGGCCTAATTAAGACAGAGGCACAAGATTATTCCAGTGTCACAAGTACTGCATGACTTTTTAAGACCATGACTTTCTTAATCGGACTCCGCAGGCGCAGTGAATTTGCCTTTGCGTTCAAGTAGGTTTCACACGTAATTGATTGTTCAAATTTACTATTATCCAATCCTTACCAACACTAAGGAAAATGGTTCTTATTCAGATCAATATGCCTTCAGGCCATCTGGGTCGACCTCGGCGGCGCTGATAGCAATAACCCATCATTTACTAGAAACAGTTAATTGCGAGCCGTATGCCCGAGTGATATCGCTAAATTTCTCCAAGGCATTTGACACTGTAAGCAGTGCTCGAAATGGACCGGAACGCACCGGAACGCCGTTCCGGTTCGTCAGCGTTCCGTTCCGGTTCGTCAAATGAATTATTGTGGAAAATACTATGAAATTAACGTGAATGCTCCCATATCTTTGACTAGCGTTCCGTTTCGTAAAATTTTCCATTTCGAGCACTGACTGTAAGGCATAGCTACCTTGCCGAACAGTTAGCCTCCATGTTAATTCCAGATTTTGTGTACAATTGGGTGCTCTCCTTGCTTTTTAATCGAGTGCATTGTATTAAGTTTTGTGGTGTCATTTCCCTATACAAATGTATCAATGCTAGCATTATACAGGGGTCAGGACTTGGACCAATCCACTTTTTGGCAACCATTTCTGGACTAAGATTGCTCCATGCAGGGAACCGACTATTCAAATAGCCTACGCAGGCGATTGCTATTTGGTGATTCCTGCCTCAAACATAACGACCACCGACTCTGAACTTGCCCACATAGCTGAATGGGCCAGAAATTGCAACTTACGCCTTAATCACAGCAAGTCGTGTGAAATCATAATTAGGCGTCCCCTAACCAATATTCAAGATGCCCCTCCGCCCATTGCGGGGATCGTACGGGTAAATGAAATCAAAATTTTGGAGTCACCCTTTCCAAAAGAATTGGGTTCTCCTCGCACATTAACAACATCTGTTGTAAAGCTAAACAATCCTTTTTGCTCTGCGAGTCCTGACTTCGCATGGATTAACTGGAAACCGCCTCCATGATGTTGTACGTTCCACCACAGTGGCACGAATGTTGTACTCATCTCCAGACTCCAGTATGGTGGGGATTTAGCCTACCAATAGCCTAGCCGAGAGAGAGAGAGAGAGGAGAGAGAGAGAGAGAGAGAGGAGAGAGAGAGAGAGAGAGAGAGAGAGAGAGAGAGAGAGAGAGGAGAGAGAGAGAGAGAGAGAGAGAGAGAGAGAGAGAGAGAGAGAGAGAGAGAGAGAGAGAGAGAGAGTGAGAGAGAGAGAGAGAGAGAGAGAGAGAGAGAGAGAGAGAGAGAGAGAGGGAGAGAGAGAGAGAGAGAGAGAGAGAGAGAGAGTGAGAGAGAGAGAGAGAGAGAGAGTGAGAGAGAGAGAGAGAGAGAGAGAGAGAGAGAGAGAGAGAGAGAGAGAGAGAGAGAGAGAGAGAGAGAGAGAGAGAGAGAGAGAGAGAGAGAGACGAGAGAGAGAGAGAGAGGAGAGAGAGAGAGAGAGAGAGAGAGCGCGTTTGTCCGCTTTGATACGTAAACTTAAGCGACAAGGGTATCTGCCAACTGATACTCCCACATTTAACCAGTTGTGCTCTAAGGTGGATGATGCTCTCTTTGCTGCAATCCTTCGGAACCCAGTGCATGTCCTCCATGATTTGTTCCCTCTAATACGATTATCCGGATACTCTCTTCGGCCTCGTTCGCATAATCGTGAGATACAGCGATGTGACAGGGAAGGGTTACATTACCAGGTTATTGTATAAATGAAAAGAAAACAATTGCTTACTTATTTACTTATTTTATAATTTTTATTTCGATTTATTACTTCTATGTTTTATATTCAATACTTCTAGCTACTGTCCCATTGTGCGTTTGCTAATGGTGTAATAAAGAATATACTTACTTACTTACTTACTTACTTACTTACTTAGAGCGAATATTTTATGGTATACGGTACTTCGACCTCAACTCCCGTAAATGTAGCGCAGATACTGATGACGTCAACCAAGCAACGAAAGTGGTGTTCATAGCAACGTGGGCTATGTTCAGTTGCTTGATTTGAGAATCGAATTGAGATTTATCATTAGTTACTTTAAAATTAGCACTGAGAACATAACAAAGCCAAATGTCTCAGGCTGAACTTATTACTACGAGTGATTACGATCACGAGAATAATTTCTACAATCCGGATACTGAAGATGTCCGAACAACAGACGCAGGATTGCAAAATACTGACGATTATGAAACAAATAATGCGGCTACGGTAGAGAGAGAGTTTGTCAACGCCAAAGCCTTCCTCCTACAAACGAGTACTGTCAGCGGACTCAATGTGTACGCACGTAATTTGTGTAACTCTTGGTGATACACATATTTATTATGTAGACAATATTATAGCTACACATTAAAATTTTATGTTGCATTTTGTGCGCGTGTGTGTGATGTTTTGTATCTATGCCTGTGTGTGTGTGTGTGTGTGTGTGTGTGTGTGTGTGTGTGTGTGTGTGTGTGTGTGTGTGTGTGTGTGTGTGTGTGTGTGTGTGTGTGTGTGTGTGTGTGTGTGTGTGTGTGTGTGTGTGTGTGTGTGTGTGTGTGTGTGTGTGTGTGTGTGTGTGTGTGTGTGTGTGTGTGTGTGTGTGTGTGTGTGTGTGTGTGTGTGTGTGTGTGTGTGTGTGTGTGTGTGTGTGTGTGTGTGTGTGTGTGTGTGTGTATATATATAATATGTATCCATGTATATGTTTATGTAAAGACTATGCATTTTCATACAGCTCAGTCCGAAAGCTTTGCCTATGTTGGGCCTACTAGGTAGAATTGCCTTTCTCGAGAGCTGCAGCTCGAGCTCCTCAGTTTGTCCCTTCCACAGTTTCACTAGCGCATGAAGTCTGTATTATTTGACAGTGATTTCACTGGTTTGGATCAGGAACAGTACGGATTAGTTTATTCTTGAAGTGATACTTTATAAGTGTTAGATTAAAATTACAATGCATGTATATATGTATGCATGCATGTATTTGTGTATGTATGTATGTTTATTTATGTATACGTGTACATGTGCATGCATGTATGTATGTATTTATGAATGTATACATGCTTGTTTGTATGTATGCATGTATGCATGCATGTAGGTATATATATATTTTTCTTGACATTTATGAACAAAAGCCTTTGGAAAAAATCTTAAATGTGCTGAAAATATAGTGGCTATTATCAGAAGCATACCTTCAGATTTTGGGCCACTCCACGTTACTGAAATTGGTCCTCTGCAAGTTACTGAAATGGTCCTCTGGGAGCTCAATTTTAGGTTTGGGCGCACTAGAGTGGGAGTCCTTGTGGGCCAGTACTTACGTTACTGTCTGTTATGTTTTAACTAATATCAGATCAGAAGTGGAGCCACAGTAATTTGAGCCACATATCAAATTATAAGTTTTGCACCAAGTTTAAAAAAATAAGTAATAGACAGGAGTTTACATAAGGCCCTAACAATTTTTTTGTCTTTTTTCTTTCATTTCCTGTACAGGTATGATCATCTTGCAAAGATGATAACAAAGATTCTGGATGAAAGGCCTTGCAATGTCATCGACATATTGGAAGATCTCAGCAGAGAAACCAAGCAGACGAAATATCAGTCACGTGTCGACACTTCTGGATGAAAGGCCTTGCAATGTCGTCGACATATTGGAAGATCTCAGCAGAGAAACCAAGCAGACGAAATATCAGTCACGTGTCGACACAGTCCTCGACAAACGAGACAAAACAACAGAAGTTGCACTTGCAGAAGTCCAGCAGAAACTTTTTGCAGTTTGTATCATTCAGTATCTTGATAATATTAGAATTGGCCATTACTTTCACAAATTGTGCTGATAGTGTATTGTATCAGTTTATTATTACGAAATATTCTAGAGTCGCACAGAAATGTGAATCTGATTTGCTGGGTGAAGGGCAGTTAGATATCCAGGTGTTTGAAAGCCAATGAGAAATATATTCAGTGAGTTTTGAGGCTCTCTTAAAGGATGAGAAATAGTTCAAGCATTGGCGATACACTGGTAGTCAGCTGCATTCCTTTTTGTAGCGACATGCAATGCTCAATAGCCTGTGAAAGTGCTGCATTGTCTAGAGACCAGTTGTGATGCTGAGACTATGTTTGTATAATTGCATGGTAGTTTACTGGAGTATCAAGTAGAGGCTTTGGAATTAATTAAGTCCTATGGCATGCTACGTATCTCATGCATGAAATGAATTATTAACTTATCATATCACACAATACAATACAATATGTAGTTGTAAAGTGCTATGGTTTGAAATTATGCTAACTCAGCTCCTGTGACGGTTCTGACCAACTTTCAGAAATCAGAAGATGACGCAGACTTGGAGGGTGAGGACGATGCAGAGTCACCACTCCCAAACCTCATGCAGCTGTGCTTCCATTTCGAGCAGGCAGGCATCGGGCTAAACCGTGAGGAAATGGTTCGAATATGGCTTGCCCTGAAGACTCTTGTTTCCACACAGTCCACAGACAAAGTTCGTTTTTGGGGAAAGATTCTCGGCATTGAACAGAACTATATAGTTGCAGAGACTGAGCTGAGGGAAGGGCAGGACGATGAAGGCGAAGAGGAAGAGGTAAGTTCACTTTTATTCCTAATCATAAACTTATTCAGTACCAGGGATTCTGCTGCAGTTCCATATAAAATTTAAAAACACATCAACTTGAATTCACAAAAGGATGAGCAATGAGCAGAATTCTTCAAAGCTTTCAGTCATTCTTGCTGGAATAATCTATCTTGAAATAATTAACATTAGTACGTGATTATTCCAACATTACAAATTACATTACACTGATTTCTTGAAAAATTGGATGGGTGATATGCGCTGGGTTCCATGAGCAAATGAGTGCTTTGTGTAAGGTTCCGTCACTACTAAAAGGTTGAAAACTACTGCTGTAGAATTACTTGGATGTGCTGAAAGAGATAAAGTTAGCACAGGAAAAGACACAGAATGGGTGATAAACTTAGTATAACAAACAACATATTGTGCTAAAATATTGAATAGTATGACATACTGTTTGATGAGGTGAAAAGTTCTTTCCACTATCCTACTGTATAGTTCATGTGATTATTTGATATTGGTGTAATTCTCTAAAAGCCTGTTTGATTCTTGTTGGCTGCCTGTATTTATCCAAGTTCTATAAGCATTTCTGTTAAGCTGAGCTGTGGTTACTTCTTGGACTGTTTTATTCATTTAATTGCCAATGTTTTTTTACAATTAAGACACCTGAAGAACAAGAAGGAGCTGAGAGGGAAAGGGATGACGATGATGAAGAAGGTAAAGATATATAAATTTTTCTTTACTTTTTATGTTGGACTTCAATTAACATTATGAATATTATACATTACAAAACATTGCATTATTATATATTACATTAATAACAATGCAACTGTGCCTGACTAAATAAACCCTCACAAAGTTTAAAAACTCATTGTGTGAGAAATCAAGTCAGAAAGGACATTATGTGTCAAATATGTCCAAAATCGTTCAGTGCATAATTTTCACAGATACATATATGCAATTTATTGCTTAAATGATCTTACATTAAACTTCAGGCTACACTTGTAAAAAATGTATTTGATTATCACCAGATATCTAAAGTTTCTCAGAATTAACTCACAATTTGTATAACTTTCACACGGAGATATTCATATTAACCCTTTAACGACGAGAGGGATTAGTTTTCCATACATTTTAGTACATGCTCATTGTTAAAGTGTTAAATAGTTCGAACTAAATTGCTAAATTTAATCGAATGTGTTGTTTCCACCAAAAAATTTAGCACTGTCAGTCCAAGTAATCGTAATAGTAATTTCCAAATTTCTAAAGCACCGCTCAAAAGTCCAGCGCAGGGCACCAGCTTGTTCATAAGCATAATGTAATAATAATGGAAAGTAATGCAATATTGAACTCATTTTTGAATTTTTGGACAAGTGTTGTGATAGGTTTTCGCAGGCTTGGTTGCCTGTAAACCGATTGGACTAATTACAATTCCCTTGCAGCTATGAATATGTCACCTCCGAGTGCATTCCACTTTGGCCCTGGGTATACATAACGGCCAAAAAACAGTTTTCAAAGGCGTATGTAGGGACCCTGGCCAAAAGAAGATTCCCATTGGCCTCTGCTTACTTTGGCTAATTAACCCTTTAACGACGAGAGGGATTGGATTTTCCATACATTTTAGAACACACGCATTGTTAAAGGATTAAGTCTTGGAGTATATGGTAGGTGCATGAATCTCTCAATCATTTAGATTGAGGTTACATAATCTGCTACAATCAATCAAATCTGTGCTGGAGCAATAATTGCTGTTACCTAGATTTCAAGATTTACTGCATTTGTGATTTTCTTCCTTGGGACTGTGCCAGAAACTAGAAATATAACTTATGGCTGGTATTTCGGTATTGTTTTCAGAAGAGATTGATGACATTCCGAAGCCACAACACAAACCAACGCCAGTTGTTCCAAAGGAAGAGAAAGGCAGTGGTGTCAACAAAAAGACCTACTACGTCTGCAATGAACCTGGAAAACCCTGGGTTAAACTTCCTAATGTCACACCCCAGCAATTATTAGTGGCACGGCAAATAAAAAAATTCTTCACTGGCCAACTTGATTCTCCTGTAAGTACATGTAATTGATTTCTCAACAGTAATTGCTGGAACTTGGCTCTTCTTCGTAGTTAAGATGCCAGCTTTCAAGGCTTGAACTGAGGAACCATTTTAAAACCGTGGTCCTATTAAATTATGCTCACTCATTCTTTTCAGTTTTGGAATGTTTGTCTTATTGTGTGTGCGTGCGTGCGTGCGTGCGTGCGTGCGTGCGTGTGTGCGTGTGCGCGCGGGTGCGCGCGGGTGCGTGCGTGCGTGCGTGCGTGCGTGCGTGCGTGCGTGCGTGCGTGTGTCTGGCTATTTATTGCCTTCTAAGAACATCTCCAAGTCATTAGTAAATTGTCTGAAAAACATGTAACTTTCTAAATTAGTAGTTTGAAGTACATGTAACTAGTAACGATTTGTAACTTTTTAACAGTTCAAACGATTGCATTTGTAAGTAACCTTTAATTCTGTTACTGGTCAAGTCTGACTTTTGTGAGCCACAAACAGGATATCAGATGAATCATGATAAATTGAAGTTTAGTTTTAATGCTTCATAACTAACTTCAGCAGATTCTGAATGGTGAGAAATTGTTATAAGCAGTTTTTCTTGCAGGTCATCAGCTTCCCGCCATTTCCAGGTAAGGAATCCCATTACCTGCGGGCTCAAATAGCTCGAATCAGTGCAGGCACACAGATATCTCCAGTTGGCTTCTTCCAGTTTGACGAGGAGGAGGAATTTGATGAGGAAGAAGGTGCTGTCCGAGATAACTTCATTGAAAACCCAGAGTTTGAGCCAATTCCAGTTCGGGATTTGATTGATCCATCCCTGTCCAACTGGGTCCATCACGTGCTACATATTCTTCCACAGGTTTGCATGAACTTCGTATGCAGTGTGTTTATAATAATAATATATTCGTGTTTATTCACAAGCTTACTGATGAAGTGCAGTAAGTTACATTGAAATATGATGGTACAATTATCAAGATCTTATTGAACGCACATCTTGGCAGCCTATTAGGCGCCCGCTCATTTTACTGCTGCACCCTAGGGAGTGGAAGGCTAAGTCGACCTAAGAGTTGCACGGCACGGTGTATCACATGGCATTTCTTGTGGTCGCCTGTTACAGGGGCGGTGCTCTTGGTGGAATCCAATCCAGAAAACTGAAGAGGAGGAAGATATTGATGAGGACGAGGAGAAGGAGGAACCAGAAGAGCCAGAGCCTGAAGTTGGGCCTCCGCTACTGACTCCGCTCAGTGAAGATGCTGAAGTGAATGGAATGGCTGCCTGGACAACTCAGCTGTCATCGCGTCTCGTTCCTCAGTTTGCTTTGGCTGTAATTCACTCCTGCCTGTGGCCTGGAGCTCATGCCGTTGCTTTTGAGAGGTGAGCAACAACCTTTATTTTTGGGTCATTAGGTCATTTAGCTAAAGCTAAGTCTTCAGAGAGGTCTCTGTGATTTTGGCTCCCAACGATCGCACGTTAACGGGTATTACTGTATTACATGGGTATTACACAGTATTACTGCTGTGTTCACCTTTTCGTCCTATTCGTCATTTTCATCATCACTGTTGCGCTCTGTTCATCTATCTGTATTATATTACACTCAGTATCCTCAATGTATTCTCTTCATCATTTGTATGATCATCATCATGTCGTCAAGACAATGGTGTATTGTCAGCACTGTCTATGGTACATTTACATGCTATGATGACTGGCATTGATAAAGCGTGTATTACATTTAGGACATTTGAAAACGTCTACATTGGTTGGGGTCATAAATATTCACCGGAAAACTACAGTCCACCAGAGCCAAGTCCAGTTCAGGAAGAGTTTCCGAGCGTTCCTCAAATCGCGGAGATGGATGACCCAACACCAGACGAAGAGGCTCGATTGCGAGCGAACATGGAGGAAGCAGACGAAGAGGAGGAGGAAGATGATGATGATGAAGGTGAAGATGAAGATGACTAAACAGTATTTATGTGATAATGGACAAGCCAAATGGTTGAGATGTATAGCAAGCCAGAAACAATCATTGTGCCTAACAAGCATGTGCCAATGTAGGTGAACGTTTTATAACCGAACTCTTTATTTCATCTTTCCACATTTTTTTACATATTAGCATCAATGAAACAGTGCCTTGCATACTAATGCGTGCATTCCTGTATTGTTGCGTAGCTCATAGCAATAATTACTAAGAAACACTACAGTGCTTTACCAGGAATGTATCTAAAATCTTAAAGTGCCTTATTTACAATACTTTTATGAATTTGTCTAATTAAAAATGTATTGAAATGTATCTTAAACCTCAGAGTGCCTCTTCAATAATAATTATTGTGATGCTTGCATTAAAAGGTAAACAGAAATGTCTTTAAAGCTTGTTGTGGTCTCATCGAGAAGCTTATAAACAGAATCCAATGTTTCAATTTGCAATGCTATTCATAGCATTCCATAAAATTTGGCAAAGTTCAGCCATTGAAAAGTTATGTATAACCTCCAGACACTTTAAATGTTGATTTCAAAAGGATAATTTTCATGATTGCTATAAAGGACACTGGAGACTACCTAATGCACAGGCCTTAGCAAAGACTGCGGAAGTCCCACGAAATGTCTGCGGGTAGTGCTATTGAACTTTGAGGGAAGGTAATAGGTGGGCTAACAAGGAATCTTGAGAGACCTTAGACCGGACCCAAAGAGGTTGAAGCTCGAGGGGGTCAAATGGACCTATTGGTATTTGGAGTTTACAATTATGATTGGTATACCTTCAGATTGGACTTGCCTAAACAGGTAGGCCCTACAGCTAGGGTTACCTCGATTTTTAAAATTGCGACACTGCTTGGTATCGAAGACGTAGGCCACTAGGCCTACATCACATTAATTACAACACATTATATCTAGCCATGTACCAATATTAAGCCTACCAGCATGCCCACATGGAGCTCATGCAGGTAGGACCCATTTTGCTATATGGAACCGGCATAGAGCCCTTATGGGTCTCATCTAATGCCCATTGAAGTGCTGACAGCTAGGAAAGATGCAGAAAACAGATTCTTAGGAATTAATCCTTTTATATATGATTATACTAATGTATGGACTATTATCCTACCATTCGTTGACACAACAATTTGCATGGTGATCTCATAAAAATTTATTTTACACTAAACTTAAGCCATCGTGAAGACAAATGAGCGTTCCACAAAATCCAGCCTTCCTTAATACCTAAGTAATGCATAGCCTTAAACAGAAACATCATTTAGGATATCCTATGTGAAGCGCGTATACGGGAATAATGTCTGGGATTCATATGACATTGTTTCCTACATAGAATGTTTCTGTTAGGGAGGAGAGGTAGTGGTACTTAGTTTGTCAAGGCAATTAGTCTAATCTTCAATGCCACAGGAGGGAGATCAATCTGGGCATGCCGCATGCACCCATTCATTTGAAAGGCCAAGTCGTTCGATTCCCCAAACAGGTTATCTATATTGCCTGTACTAAATATGTATAAAGAAGTCGTGATAAATACAGGAAACTGAAATAACTTGTCGATTTTAATTGGTCTCCAAGAATCCAAACGGCCTGGTTTACCGGCCAGCTCCCTTACTTGTGCACACCGTGCAAAAAGATGGCATTGGCAACAGCAATCTGCGACCGCGAAACCTACTAACATAATTTATTAGAAGCTGTGCAAACTGACATCATTTGCTAATATTTATATCAAATAAATTATAAAAATTAAGAATTCGCGCTTTAACCAAAGTATAGCGCAGCATAAGTCTGCGCAGCCACATGTTCGTTCTTGATTCTATTCTTTCGGGCCAATTGATGCGAGACTGCTTTGTAGTTCGATTACGATAATTACCCATACCAATTGATGCAAAATTCAGCTGAACATAAGAACTAACTTATACGATTGCCTGCAGCCGGAACCCGTTCATAGAAATCTGGCACAAGGTCGGCGTTTTGATTTAAGTCGTTAGGTATTGTAAACGCTCGTAAAACAAGATAGTTCAGAAAGCGTTGTTTCTATCTGTGGTTCTCTGCTGTTTGTATAACCTTCAGCGGTAGAAAAATTGCTGGTGTTTGTATTATTACACAACAGTTCGTACGAATAAGTCAAGGTTAACAGACAGTTTCGTTATTATAGTAGGTTAAGTTTTGTCGGTCGGAATAGTGTTTTACGACGAAGTTATTCGTCAGTATGTGCAGTGATTGTTATCAGCTGCGGTAGCGAAAAATGGACAAAGCGTTTGTTGCTTTTCCTACATACAGTATTAAACACATCGCCTATAGTTTGAAAGATCAATACTTCTGCACGTGAAACTGGAATACTACGGAGCCCCTAAAGGGACATGCAAGAAATATATTTTATCTCGTGCGCACGAGATAAAAACTCGTGGGAACGAGATATTAAGTCGTGCGCACGAGATCCCAACTCGTGCGCACGAGATATTAAGTCGTGGGAACGAGATCCTAACTCGTGCGCACGAGATATTAAGTCGTGGGAACGAGATCGTAACTCGTGCGCACGAGATCCTAACTCGTGGGAACGAGTTAATAAGTCGTGCGCACGAGATCGTAACTCGTGCGCACGAGATATTAAGTCGTGGGAACGAGATACTAACTCGTGCGCACGAGATTAATTCGTGCGCACGAGTTCCTAACTCGTGCGCACCACTTAATCTCGTGCGCACGAGTTAATATCTCGTGCGCACGAGTTAGGATCTCGTTCCCACGACTTAATATCTCGTGCGCACGAGTTACGATCTCGTGCGCACGACTTATTAACTCGTTCCCACGAGTTAGGATCTCGTGCGCACGACTTATTAACTCGTTCCCACGAGTTAGGATCTCGTGCGCACGAGTTAGGATCTCGTGCGCACGAGTTAGTATCTCGTTCCCACGACTTAATATCTCGTGCGCACGAGATAAAATATGTTTCTTGCATGTCCCTTTAGGGGCTCCGTAGAATACAGCTCGTTGCTCTGTGGCAGTTTTGGAAATTGTGTTATCCGCACATGCAAGTCTATTTGACTACATTAGGTATTTATCCAGCTGCTTCTGAACTATTATGAATTTAATTGTTTGGATTTATTCAAGTAGCTTTGTTAAAACCTTGGGCTTTCAAATATTTTAACGGTGAAAACTGTTACGTGAAATGAAACGTAGACTTTCTGCACAGTCTAACAGCAGCATGTCAGCGGGTGAAATCCTTCAGATGAATGACTCATTAGCTGATTTGGCAATCTATAATCCACCAAAGAGTTGCAAATGTGACAAGCGGTGTGATAATTCTGCGACACGTGCAAAGCGGAGAAGTTGTATGGAGAATTCTCGACATGTGGCCATTCCAGCAGAAGTGAATGGCTTTGATGCAGAGAGAGAAAATGTCTTGTCTGCTCTTCCGGTAATTAGCTATTTAAAGTTTCTTCTTTACATTTTGTGATTAAATCTTCTTTCATGTTGTGATGCAGAGAGATACTGTGTGTTTACTTGCATGACTAATCGAGTGCAAAACAGTTAATACCTAAAATTCATGTGAAAAGCCAGTGAAGTCCTAACACTACATTACACTACATTCATTACACTACATTACACAAAGTAATGGTTTCCCTTTTGGTGTTGCTCGTACGCTTGCGGTATTTATAAAGGCAGACGATGAAGAGGTTTAAACATGTTTATTTATGAGATGATAATTATTTTAGTTTGGCGAGACTCGGATGATATTTGAAGTTTTTACATCAGTACTTACAAATGGCTGTTTGTAATTCGTCTTTTAAAAGAAATTGGCTCGCTAACAAATACTTTGGCATCCATCGTCGTTTAAATCCCTGCAAAACTTTCATAATTAAATCAAGACTTCACTTGATTTATGAACATTCGAACTAACGCATTTCAAGATAATTGCAACAGGATTTGTTTATCAACAGCTCTGCAGTACCGGACGTGAACTAAGCACTTAGAAATGCATGTGTTGTAGCTTGGGCAGTTGTTATAGCGCATATCTACAGCTGCTTTAATTTAAAATCTGGTTACAAATTTTATTCGCTTTAAAAATTAGTTGTGCTAAGAAATTGTAATCTTGTTAAAACTTTTAACTGCGTTAAAAATTATAGTTGCATCAAAATGTTAACACATTGTATGCCGACCTCTAGTTTTTTTATAGTGTGCTACAGACTGACAGTAGCCTCTGATGTGATGAAAAGGTGAAACTGGACTTCAAATACTGGGTTCCATATATGTCCACTATGATTTAAGACTAATTTTAATATGAAACAAGTATGCTACAAGTTTGTACTCCAATAGGCTTATGTGCAATCAATCCATGTTCCTTAGTCAAAATGTGGCTTATATTGAAAGTGTACATGTACTGGGGCATAGCCTAAATGGAGTGGACACAGAACATGTACTGACCTACTCTCCCAATACTTACTATTTAAGCAATTTTAAACTGGCTTTGGAACCTCGGCCATATAGTGCAGTAATTAGTAATTAGAGCTGGAACAAAGAGCCAAATATGAATAATTGGACCATCTATAGATAAACTAAATCGTTTCTGAACTAGACTTTTCTAATCCATATATGTAAAAATAAAAGTTGTGTAACACTACATACTACATGTGTAAAACTTAATTTTAACCAAAATGTAGGACTTATGCAGTGCTCAGGTTTAAGAAGTCTACGTAAAATCCATGTCATACTGAAATTACGTAGCGATGTTACCATAATTGGCTGTGTTCGAACATGTACTATTTGTGTTTGGTTTCAAGACACTATTTCAGATTAAGTCAGGTACACATATTGGATACAGATCTGGTAATTAGGCAGCGTCACACTGTAACCCTTTCCTGCAAAACTGTTGCTGCTCTTGCTCAGGAGCTTGTTATCATTCATTTGATATAATGGCTGCGGCATTACTGATAATTATGGGTAAAATATTGTAATTAGAGCCATCAGCCACCACTGGAAAAATTTGGTGACCAAAAATCTGACGAAAAATATTTTTCAGACCATTTTCACTGAATATATCGTTTAGCAGACACTCCAAAATTTAAAATTCTAAATCACTGGAAAATTTGTTTAATGTTGACTGGGTCAAATTCTGCCTTTTTGAGTTTAGTCTGATTTACATATCTCTTCTGGTTTTAGTAGTTACAATTGTCAACTGTCCCAACAGTTGGCACTTGTAGCCCACCAGTTGACACCTATGTGAAAAGTAACAATTTTCCAACATTAAGAAAAAAGATTTCAATGTAAAATGCCAGAGAGGTAATTTAAAATAAATTGCTGTTTTAATGAAGTACATACCTTGAACAGAAAATATGACACAGATATATGAACCAGTTTGTGCCAACAAATCATTTGACTAGGTAACTTTGACTTCAGGATCAGGCTTCTGAGGAGTGTCTGTAGCATTGTGCCAACAAGGGTGTTACGTTGAAGTTTTTACTTGCTGCTAGCCTGATGCTGATAAGTATGCCATTTTCACTGAATATATCGTTTAAAATAAGATTATGTCAGCACATTTCCTGCCTTCATACTTACTGAAACTTGTATAAGAAAGATTTTATGATACAGATTCATATCATTTTGTCTCCTACCTGTATATCGGGTTTGATTTACTTGTTTGTGGTTTAATCTTTTTTTAAATATAATTTAATCTGTTTTGCAAAGCATCCATAGCAGACTAACATGGTGATGATAGATCTGCTGGCTTCTGTTTGGTAGCCTCTTGGAGACTTTGCCTTTGGAGTTTAGACCCATAAAACACTTGTATTTTTTCACTAAAATAAATTAAGATTTAACCACACACGTTTAACTGAGACTGTACCCACTTGCAAACCAAACCTTGTTTTTGTCAACATCTTAATTGACTTATTTTCTAAAACCCAACTTTAACATTAGCACAGAGAGCGTAAAAATAGTTTTAATGTTAGCTGTGCTGACTGCGATGCTCTGTAAATGTCGGCATGACTAGACTTCTGCTACTGACTTTACTGCTGTAGGTTACTCTTCATTGGCATCGCTAATAGAGATTTACATAAAACTACAAATGGTTGAAAAAATCTCCTGTCAGAACCATAACAATTGAACTCTTAAGTATTGGCATATCTGACGCAAATTGCATTCGCTACACAGGCTGCCCATCAAGCAAAGAATCCAGTTTAAATTCTGTCTTATAGTTGACTAAGTATACTACATTTAAATCAGCCAACCATCTCTGTTCTATACTTGCCCCTTGTATAAACATATACTGCACTTGACCAATGGACATTGTGACTGCCGTTGTGCCTCGAACGGGGCAGGATTGGGTTGTCAGTGTTTTCAGTTGCTGGTTCAAACCACTGGAATTTGCTACCGAAATTTATTCCTGTTCTCACTTCTTTCGTGTCATTCAGGTCTGAACTTCAGACTCGTCTCTTTTACCTTCGTTATTGACTGTGCCTAACTTCTAAGTTTGTGCTGTCCAACACGCCCCACCCCCCCCCCCCACCGGCTGATTTTAAATGGCCTATCCAAGCTGAATACCAACTGCAAATAAGAAAGTGCAAGCACAATATTCAAAGCCAAACATCTCACTAAAAACGTGCTTGAACGTTTATTGATATAATCTCACTAAAAACGTGCTTGAACGTTTATTGATATACGTTTTGGCCCTAAACTATTATAAATCATGTCAAACATGGGCTACATGCTACTATTAACTGATTATTGTCATAATAAAGTTTAATACAGAACATTAATAATTTTCAGTAAATTTTTACTTGTTGCTTTTGAGTTTACTGGTGCAGCCCTTGGCTTTAAGAATAATTTTTTTGTGGCCCATGGTGTCAAAAGGTTTGACAGCACTAGCACTGTTCTGAGCTGCAGGAATCAATTTTCTCTGGATTGTGATTTTGGAATACAGTTTTCACTTTTAAATGACCATTGATTGTTGCCTTGAGCAGTGTGATAATATTGCCATAGAAGTCATTAGACTATCAGATTAAACCAGATTACCAGATTAAACATATCTGAAGTACTGACCTAAATTTTTCATTAGCCTGCAAAATGCAAATTGTACTGAAGTGTGAATGAACTTTCCTCTAGAACCTGTGAGATCACTGTGACATCAGCTGAATACCAACACTTATTCTGTGTGAAACTGTTGGCAAGTTGTTGCCGGCCACCAGTTATAACTGGTTTTTGCAATGGCATAAACCTCTTGGCAAAAATGGCAATTTGAAAAAAGTCTCTTAGGGAAAAATGGCAAAAACCACTTGGCAAAAATAGAAATTAAAAATTATTGTGGTAATAAAATATGGAATCTTTACAGTTAGAGCTCTTTATTTTTTATTTATCTGGCTTGCTACTCTACAGAGTTGATTGATTTAGACATATCATGATTTAAATAAATCAATTTTTTCCTAATAAAAATCACTTGATTTAAATAACCATATAATTTCTTCCTAATAAAAGCCTTACTTTGGAAAAAACTGGCAATAACCGGTTTTGCCAATGTCCTGGAAAAATAGGTTTTTGCCAGCATTAGCCCAACCCTTTTGGAAGGAATTCATAAGCGATGTGTGTTTTGATAAGTGCTGGGAGTAAGTTTCGGGGCAAAACATAGTATAATAGAATAAATAGTGACAAAGCAATCAGGCAAAGTGTCAGTCCATCAATATGGATTGTGGTATAGCAGTTATGTAATCTTTGAATCTGTCCTTCACTGCTTTAAACTGTTCCCTATCCCCCAAGTGTTAGACAGCTAATTAGTTCATTGATTAGGAGTTTGGCTGCTGCATTTAACTGAAGTATGGATAAACAGATTAAAGCAAAGGTAACAATTCTTGTTAGTTTTCAGTTTGGCAAACACTACTTCTACGCTGTTTTGGTTTTTTTTCTTTAATTTTATCAGCGTGTCACTAAAATCTGGTAAATACCTGACCACTGTCTGACCTTGGATTTGGTGTACTTCGAGCAGTAGGAGTTGCTCAAGTGGACATTCTGCCCTTAGTGTACTGTTGAAGCAGGCCTCTGTTTAACCAGATGGCTACTTAAGTTGTTGGTGCTGACACTGCAGAGTGGGTAGTCCTTTCATTCTTATGCTGAAACGGTGTTAGATCATACATCTGCAGGGATGGTTTGGGGTACTTCTATGGCTAGATTGTATTGTTACCTACAGACCTACTATTTTTCGGAAGAGAACTGCTACAGAACTGTTCTGCAAATCAGTAACGTCTTTTGACCATTTATTGAGATGTTCCTCTTCTTGAAAGTGACAGAAATCTTCTGTAATCAAGTTAGAAGAGGATTTCAGAAGAAGGTGTGACTCAAATTTGTTTAAGTTTTATATGATAGCACGTCGAATAACCATCGGAAATTTAGTGAGAAAATTGCTGTTTTAAAATTATGACGCTTATACTATGGGAATTTTGCAGCCATTGCTAAATGACAAATTGATAGAGATTTTATATACTCATAAATATTAGGGCATATTCGATTTTGTTTTTTTACCCATACCAGGTAGTATAGGCCATTAGGTGCTGATAACGATTAGTAATAAATCTAATTTCAAGTTAGTCATCATTGGCTAATGGCTTGGTGTCAGCTACAGGGGTAAGATGGAACAACAGCCAGTCAGTCACCCCCATCCCTATACTGTAATGTAGTTCTTCACTGATTTACAGGCCTAACGATCACTTTAACAGGGATGAATGTAAGAGATCGAGTTTGAGCAGTCACTTGTTCCACTCCATACTGAGAGATTTCAGTGGCAAAGCGCAAATTTGGAGAAATGAGAAGACCTTATTGTAAAACTCTGCAGAATTATGCAACCACATCACATTATTAAATTACATCTAGTCTAGATCAGTGTTTCTTGAAGTTTTAAGCTAGGTGCCGCATTTACTTTAAGTTGTTACAGTTTGCAGTCTACTAATGGCAACACGGAATCAAGAGCTTGGACATCTATACATAAAGTATTGAGGATTTCAGAGTTAAACTACACCAATTTGTTACATTATCGTGACATACTTCATGCTCTTTCTGAGGCACGTTTCATATGTTACTCAAATATGTCACCCAGTTATGCGTACAGTTCATTTTTGCAAATACATTGAAAAATTTGTAAGAAATGTTTCACGAACCCATGACTGAAGCTCTGAAAATTGATGCCTGTCTACAGATCACCACTTAGCGATGAGCTGCATTGGTTTCCTTGTCACTTTTAGTACACTCTTTATACATAATTTGCAGTAATTGTAATTTTAATTGGAAATTTATGTGACGCCTCTCCAGGAAAACTAATCGAAGGAGGCACTCTGTGCTCTGCCTAAATGATGTTGAATGTAATTAAGAGCAAACATTTCATCAGTTAGCAGTGCAGGTGTGGAACCCAGCAAGTTCCTGTGTCATGTGTTACAAGGAAGGTAAATCTTAATAGGACAGGCAATAACAATGTACTAATTACACCTGTGGGCAGTTAATTGTAATCCGCACCCCATTTCCAGTGGGGTGCGGAAGTGGGAGGAAGAATACCAATTTAAAGCAACCATGGATGACGGCTGGTCTGCTAAAATCCTGTAATAAGAAAACAAAATTGTATATCAAATACTTAAAAAATCCTTCTGAGACCAACAAAACTAAATTTACGATATATCGCAACAAATTTAAAACGACACGCATAAAAGCTGAAAAGTTTTACTATGAAAAAGAGTTTGCTAAATACAACCAAAATCTTAAAAAAACGTGGAGCATAATAAGGTCGATAATTAAATCTGGAATAGAGGGAAACAAGATTGATGGCCTGCTTGTTAATGATGTAATGGTCACTGATCCATGCATAATTGCTAACAAATTTAACGACTTTTTTGTTAATGTAGGGCAATCTCTGGCAGATAAAATTCCTCCTGCTTCAAAAAGTTTTCAATACTATATGGACAAGGGCTCTTGTAATTCATTTGCGATCGTTCCTATCACACCAGAGGAGATTATTCAACTTGGACGAACCATGCGCATAACCCATAGCTCAGGACCTGATGACATCGACCCATGCCTTGTTAACCCCTACCTGAACCTACTTGCCGCACCCTTAGCTGGCATTTTTAACACATCATTTGAGACTGGAATAGTACCACCAGCATTAAAAATTGCCAAAATTATACCCATATACAAACAGGGCAATCGTGCTGAAGCCTCGAATTATCGCCCTATATCAATCCTTCCCTACTTTGCTAAGCTCCTGGAAAAATTAATGTATGAGAGACTCTACAGCTACGTTTATCAAAATAAGTTCCTTTACCCCCTACAACACGGCTTTCAAACTGGTCACTCTACTGCTATGTCACTGATCAACCTGCAAGACAAAATTACACAGGCCATTGATAACAATGAATTCTCACTAGGAATATTCATTGACCTAGCCAAGGCATTTGACACGGTAGATCATACTATACTCCTTAAGAAACTTGAAAAATATGGGGTAAGAGGTATCCAACTTAATTGGTTTCAGAATTACCTTGATCAAAGACTGCAATGTGTTAATTGTAATGGAGCCACCTCTAAACTTAAAATAATAAAATATGGTGTCCCCCAGGGCTCCAATTTAGGACCCCTATTATTCCTAATCTATATCAATGACCTTCCTAGAGCCTCCTCTATATTGAGCCTTATCCTATTTGCCGATGACACCAACATCTTTCTCTCAAACCGATCGATCGAGGATTTATTTAACACTGCAAATCAGGAACTAGCACTTATTGCTGATTGGTTTAGGGCTAACCGACTCTCGCTTAACTTGCTCAAGACTAACTTTGTACTGTTTAGATCTCACAGGAAGCTGCTGCCACACCTGAATTACTCACTGCTCATTGACAACTCAGTGTTGCCACAAGTCAAATCAGCAAAATTTTTAGGTGTTTACATAGATGAACACCTTACTTGGAATGTCCACATTAATAATATTGGAACTAAGATTGCTAAAAACATCGGGGTCATGAGCAAGGTCTCTTACCTGCTTCCATCTCACATACTAACTAACTTATATTACACACTGATTCATCCATACCTGGAATACTGTAACCTGTGCTGGGCTTCAACCTACCCCACTAGACTGTGCAGATTGGTGAAACTTCAAAAGAGGGCTATACGAATTATTACCAAGAGTAAGTTTAATACCCCCACCTTGCACTTGTATCAACATTTGAGAATATTAAATATTGACCAGATAAAACAATTCCAAATTGGGATGTTTATGTTTCGATTCGTTCATGGTTCCCATCCGATAGACTTCACCAACTACTTTACTTTCACCAAGGATGTGCATAGTCATA
Source organism: Allolobophora icterica (assembly GCA_963556255.1). Lineage (NCBI taxonomy): Eukaryota > Metazoa > Annelida > Clitellata > Crassiclitellata > Lumbricidae > Allolobophora > Allolobophora icterica. Next base: position 21,862,944 of record OY744607.1, on the reverse strand, counting down.
ATACCAGGATCAAGGACACTCTTCGATCAATAAGCATCCGCACTAACTACAGGAGGCACTCAATCAAGTTCATGGGCCCTGTTATCTGGAACAAATTACCCTGCAATCTGCGCAGTCTTCCATCTCTAGCATCTTTTAAAAGGTCTCTACGAACACATCTGATGATTTAACCAATACAAATATTTGGATCGCCCAGGTCACCCCCTCCTCTCTTCTTTTTTCTTCCTTCTTTGTTTCCATCATAGTTTCGTTTCCTGCTGATTATGCTATCTTATCTAGTTAAGACTAAATAGTTTAGTTAGCGTAATGATTGATTATATGTCATGTTCGTCTTGTTCTATCTATAATGATGCCACCGGGGGGTCCTACCTAGCGGGATACCATCCCTTTTGGATCTCCCTGTTGTATCCCATCCAACTTATACATGTCAAGCGAAACAATGTGAATGTAGCTGATATCGACTGTATGATGACTAATTTTTTTGTTTTTTTGTTCCATCTTTTGTACTCTTTGCTTGATGAGATACAATAAAGACTTATGTTATGTTGTTATGTTATGTTAATTCTATGTGTAGAATTTTTATGTGTAGAATTCTTTAAAGAGTTTGAAGCTAGTGTAGTTGATGACGTGTATACACTTAGGAAGATTTTAAGAATCTAGTGTGCAAATAAATGTACTGTTTCATTTATAAGTTTACATCATAATTTTTCTCTTTTTATACTGCATGTTACGTAGTTTAACGTATTGTGTTTCTGTTATTTATGGGTTTAGCGTGACCCCTCCTCAGTATTAATCAGGTTGATGGGAGCCAATGTTCTGGGCAGATTACCTAATGCTGACAACAAACAAGGCTTGTTTACCCTTAGACTGTTGCAGGGTGAGAATGTACCCTAATGACTAATGTTGTGTGCTTGGCCCAAATTGCACTGTATCCAGGTTTTTTGCGTTGTTGTGTAAAGTTTATATGTTTTGAAGTCTTTATGCTTAGTGGAAGATATGTGGAAGGCTATGTAGTGCCACTGTAGTGGTGTGTCTCTGGTACTTTGTCTGTATGGAAATTAATCCATGTCTGCTAATATGTTGGGCAGTTCACACTTTGTGCTTATTTTCAGTTTTCTGTTCTTCAAAAGTCCTTGTCAGTCTGGTATTGGCTGAGTTTGTATAGCATCCCTGAGAACACACAATTAAACAATTTATGTGAATTTAAAAGTTGTAAGTTACCAGTTCTCTTCCATTGGTATTTCATTTACCATACTTTATGGAAAATACTTGAACATATAATTGCATCATGGTTTTTGCAGTGTCATCTAAAGGAATGTGAAGCAAATGAAGGACAAACAATGACCATAATTTCCGTTTGAAGCATCTGGCAAATGAGCATATAAAGAAAATTGAGTGTAGGAACAAAAGGAGAAGAGATGGCTACTTGGCCATGTATGTGTTATTGGGTGAATGGCATCATGTGTTTGTATGTGTGTATAAAACTGTGTGTGTGTGTGTGTGTATGTGTGTGTGTCTCTTTTACAGATGTTCTGTTCTGTACCCACTCTGTAGATGGCCAACTGCATGCATTGTTCAACCCACTTGAATATTTTGGCAGTAGCTCAGCTGAGAATGACAATCAGTTGTTGGCTTCATGGTCTAACTTTGCCTGTAGCACTGTTGCCTTTGAAGGCAAGTGGTCTGTGCATTTAGGACAAAGGACTAATGGTCTGTGCATTTAGGACAAAGGACTAATGGTCTTTGGGTTTAGGACAAAGAACTCCTCCCAAGGCTGTTCTGCCATTATACTAGATGCGTTGTCCAGCTGCTGTAGAAACCCAGAGAGATTTCTTGAAGTTTAGCTGTTTTTTTACATTGTCATTCATTGCAAACATGCGTTTTGTTTGTGTGGGAAATTTTATTAACTTTAATCTGGTATTATTATTTGTTATTACTATTATTAATAAGACAAATAGTAATTAATTAATGAAGCATTCTAGTTAATGGATTCACCTCAAAAGTGCAACTGTATGTGATGGATAGTGGCTTTAACCTTGCTCTAGCTGGTGTGGAGCAAGGTGAAATATGATTCAGACTGATCAAAAGTTGGCTTTTTAGCAGTTGACTGAGAGTTGGCTTTTGTTTGTAACAGTTGACTGAAGGTTGGCCATAGAAAGTCATAACTGTAAGCTGTTGTGTTTCAGAAGAGTAAAAAAAACTGCAAAACTAAAAAAACCAGCTCAATCACCCTTAGTTCACAGAGTTAAAATTATTCAGGCAATGGTTGAGGAGTCAGGCTCAGATTCAGATCAGAATATGTGGTACAGGCTATAGGGTGTCACTTATCCATGACGCAAGAATGTTACAATCTGTAGATCAGGCCTTTCACATGGAGAACCATGCGCCTAATTTTACATGGCATCATAGGCGTAATTTGTGGGGGGTACGAGGGTACCCGTACCCCCCACTTTTTGAACTGGGGGGTACTGTACCCCCCACTTTTTAAAGAATGCCAATCAATATTTTACTATTGTGCCTGCCCAGAGAACGCAGTCATCGCCAAAAGTATGAAAGTACTTAGATACACAGGTAAACCGAGAGCCAAAATTAATGAGAATACTGGCAGGGAACATGTTCAAAATGGTCACCATGCGAAAAGTGAAAGTGGAGAAGAAATTGGTACCCCCACTTTTTGGACCAAAATTTTGGTACCCCCACTTTTTAGACTAAAGTTACGCCAATGCATGGCATTTACAACTGTGGAATGGTAAGAGGAAAAGAAGTGGAGTTATTTGAGAAGGAAATGTAGAGCATATACAGAGGAAAAATGTTTCTTCATGTGTTGGCTGATGTAAAATAGTTTCTGAGAAAGAAATACTCTAGCTTTGATGCCCATAAACGTTCAGTGACCTCTTCACCCGTAGACTACAGTACTGTTGCCTGTGATACTAAGGGTACATGTGATAGGTGCCCAGGGTTTAATGTTGTTGATATGTTATTGATATCTTTGCCTGCTGCATCTGTGTGTTTGGTTTGGTCCTTATGTAATTGCAGCCTAAGCCCAGGGCTATCTATATCAGCCAATATGTTCAAGGATTTTGTTACAGAATAACTGTTAAGTGGGACAAAGTCTGACTGTATTTTCGTTTTTGCTGTGTGTTAGTCTTGCTTATTCTGTCCAAATACTATTTTAGATATTTGCCTTTTGCTTTAACCGTTCTGTACCATTTAATGATTAGTAGGTTTTGATGCCCTATTCTGACACAAATCTTGGCTGCTGTCTTGTTTCTAAATTAACAACTCCAAAATGCTTGCATCCTCTTGTGAGTTTAGCCTCAGACTGTGGAGCAAAGGCAAGTCTCATCCATGGCTGAGATCGGGTTACAGATTCTCTGGATTTGCCTAGAGTTGTCAAAAGGTCGTCTCGGCATTCTTAGGCCAAATTTTCTTCAGGTCAGCAGTCAGCTTTACTTTCTCCTCAGCCCGCTAACAGGCTTCGTACTCTCCTTATTGAGGGCGACATTGTGTTTATGCCATTGTATGGGCCTTAGTCACCCTGCCTTTCTTTACCTAGATACCAGATGTTTTATTCTGTGGCTGATCCATTCTTTTCTTGCAGAGATGGCTAAGCCATGGCCTAAACACAGATGCCTGAAAAGCGCTCACCATGGCACCCTGTTAAAGACAGGTTATTGGTCGTTACCTTCAGACATTGATCTTGCTCATTTGCATAATAATGGCCTATGCACCGACCTATAAACCTGTCCAATACATGAAAGATGCCTTCTACAGAAGATATCTCAAGTCTAACACCATGCAAATCAATGAGTTCGAGCTCTTGCCTTGTAATGTGCTTAATGTTCAAGCCCCTATGATACGGCTACTGTGTAGGGATCTTGTCACTTGAGCAAGTCCTTCATTCACACCTGCTCAGTGCTATTGATTAATGATTGGTCCTTAGCTAGTGGTGCTTAAGATATGCATTATAATAATAATACCCAAGGATAATATTAATTCCTAGTCACAGCTCAATCATGAGGTCCAGGTTACAGAAGAGTATGGACATTCTGTGCCCCAACCCTCAGTTTCCCAGTTGAGTTCAATTTTCAAGCCCCTTGTCCCCTCTCTTGCATTCTCTCCAGGGTTTGCAGGATTTTGCTGGATGGTGACCTGAGGTGCTCTGCCACTCTGCCTGTGGGGCTGCCTGCGTGATGAGCGGACCTGTCGATGCTCTTGTCTCCGACCTTAACATTCCTCGACATTATTGTAATACACTGACAGGGAGAAATTCTCCTGGCGACTTTCCATGCTGGCTTTAAGTAGACGGCTGTCTGTTTCGATGCATGCATGTCGTACTCTCTTATGGGATGTAGTCTTCCCGGATTTCATATATAGGCCATCTCCCATAGCTCGAATATCCTCCCGGGAATTACCCACTCGGCAGGGGGATCTAGGCTTATTTAATGGCGGCCTGAACTTGCCATTATGACATCCCCATCATTTAGGTATCTGCCTATTTTACAGTTTGATGGTGCCATACATCATCCTTGCACCCAGTTGAGAACGCCTCTGTTAGTCTGCATCTACTTATTACCCGGACCTCTCCAACACTTGTTTATTTCGCAGTTAACGTCTTCTGGAAGTCCCTCCACTATCTGCCACCTGTGGACGCACAGGGTAGCAGCTCTGCCAACTTCCAAGGCATTGGATATATATTTATATATGTAGATATATATAATATAATATACTTAGTTAGAAACCTAGAATGTGATACGAGAATAGACTATTTATTGTGTTTTCACCTACACTGTGTCTCGGAAAAAAGGACCCATTGTGGTAATATGAAAATAGCTAGTAAATATTCATCAATTTTTAAAATTCCAAAACCGTTTTAATCCTGACATAATTAGCTAATACTGGTTAAAATATACAAGTTCCTGTCGCCCAGTAATGACGTCATTTGCATCAAAATTCAAGTGTTAAGGATGGCACCAAAATTATCTAAAAAATTCAACATTATTTTAAAATGTTATTTATCAATTATAAATTTTAGTTTAATTTTATTTTTATATTTGAATAATAGTAGACTACAAGGTCTGTTCAAAGTGTCCACCTTCAGCCTCAACACAAGCTTCAAGACGCGCGCCATTGGCGAATAGCAGCATCGATAACCAGCTGATCAAATACCTCCCAAGCATTAACGATTCGCTCATGCAGTTCTTGAGTGTCTCTGATCTTTTGTCCTGTAAACCTTCTCTTGGATTTTTCCCCAAATCTTGTAATCAACCAGATTTAAGTCCTGGCTGTTTGGTGGCCAAAGTTTAGGAGGTATGAAATCCGGAGTCTCCTTTGTCAGCAGTTCGACAGTTATTCGAGCTCTGTGAGCTGGAGCGCCATCTTGTTGAAATGTGTAATAATCTGAATATTCCCGGATATCAGGCAACAATTTTTCCGACAGCAAACAATCTTGGTAGTAAGCTCCATTTATTTTCACTCCTGGTTCTATGAAATAGATTTCTGTTTCACCAAGAGCCGCTACACCAACCGAAACGATGACTGACCGACTAAATGTCGAGTGAGTACAAAGCAAACGCACAGCTGAGATGTTTTTCTTCAGAGTTCCGGCAGTAGCATACACACAATCATTCTGATTGTTCTTTGGTGTAGCGATGGTAAACAACTATTTGTTCGTCAACCATAATACCGGTAAAATTTGCCACATGTGTGAGCAGGATAGCGATCTAACAGTTGCCTTGAACGCTCAAGCCGCGAGTGCTTGTTGCCTTCTGTTAATTCCGTCGCTCGATGTTTCTTCAAACATTTTAAACCATGGTCTTTCTTGACAGTTTCATGCACAGAAGTTTTTGAAATGCCAATCTCTGGAGCAATTTCTCTTAGCGTTAGATGCGACTGTTTATCTTCTTGACTTAAGCTCTTGCACTTTTTCTATATTTTCATTTTTCCGTGCAGTTCTCAGTCTACTGCTACCTGCACGACGCTCAGACGATTTGGTTAAATCAATTTTTCTTAGAAACTTCTTTAGACCGTCTAATGTCCAACCCTTATCTGGAAATTTTCTACTAAACTGTTTTGCGCCGTAATGTTTTTTTTCCATAAAAATTTTATAAGAATTTTATCTTCTCCATTTTCTAACAGTTTTGTTTTTAAATTTGTAATTTATCGACATCATTATGACGTAATTTTTAACAGGCCGTTCATAAATTACAAATAATTATGTCAGGATTGAAACGGTTTTGGAATTTTAAAAATCGATAAATATTTACTAGTTATTTTCATATTACCGTAAGGGGCCCTTTTTTCCAGTACACAGTGTACATGTTTATCTATATTGCATGGTGCAGATAAACTCTTTAGCTGTGCAACACCTCTTGGTGTTTGGAATGTAAAGGATAAAGCAGGGACATAAATACTAATTAATTCCTGTGGCTTACTGTGTAGTGCCCTCTGGAACACAGAGCGAAGCAAGGCCTTCAGGTGTTCCGAAGATCTGCTGCACGTGTGCCAGTTCACTGACTCAGGCCACCTGGACTTGGTTTTACTGCTACTGGGATGGGGTTTCTGGCTAAATGAATGTCATGGCATCAGTCACATATTATGACTTGTGTGTCCAGCCTATAATTAACAAATCATGGTGAAAGGAGACCAAGTTCTATAGGCAAGATGAACTGAGGCTATCATACTCTAAAGCTAGATTTCGTTTTGCTTTACAAGTTAGACTTGCTTTGCTATCATGTTGATGCGCCACTGTCAGGTATGTGGTAGTCCTGAAAGCTATGTCTTATAGCAACATGAGTTTTAGGATAACTTCTTTTGCTTGAACAAATTTTGTGTTGCTTTTCAGTTCTGTTAATTGCTCTTTGTAATAATCACTTTACAAATGCATCTTCAGACTCCTGTCACAGTGGGGTAAGACTGAATTAACACCAGTTAATCATAGTTATCGTAAACTCTAAATCTCTAAAGGACTACTCTAGAACTAAGTGCAGGCCGCCAGCATATTAAATCAAGTATTTTTATGCTTTTTGATGTGTTTGTATTTATCTTTCACATTTAAAGTAATATCTCATAAAGGTGTAACTGATCTTGAACTCCCAAACCAACATCAAGTCTTCACAGACTGAGGCACCAGCTTATTATCAGAGGAGTTATCCAGAGATCGATGTCCATGTGAGGTCCGAGTCTGGTTACCAGAGAAAGGAGGAGGCATTGCTTTAGGAACTCCATTAAATCTTCTGAACCGGTTTCATGAAAATGTCTGCTGTTCCTGTTGTTTGCACTGCTCTCCACAATCCTTCATGTGATGTGCTGTAAATGCTTGATAGGAGTCTGAAGCTGGAGTCAATAGGAGTCTGTGAAGACTTGATGTTGTAAAAAAAAGCGATATGCTGTGCCTCTGCCCAGTCTAAACGAGGCCCTTATCCAGCCACCTGTCCAGCCGTCCTTTGGACGGCTGAAAATCATTTTGGACAGGCATAAATTATGCATGGACGGCATTGGACTGATGTCCTAAATATGGTATAATGTATAATCCATTCCCCTTCATCTGTGTAACATGTTCCTTTTCTCACACAAGATACACTTCTCTAGCAGCTATTTATGACCTAGGATAGGTGTAATAAGGTGCCAATTAGATGAGGTTGTTTCATGGTAATTGGTAACTGATTTGACTGTATAAATACCTTGACGTTACGAATAATTATAAGGGCTTGGATTGATAACAAGTAGCGGGACATGTGATCAATATCCGTTCCCTAGGCTATAATAATCAAATAAGGGAATTAAAAGTTACAATCTGAAGTTAACAGATTGTTGTTTGTATCATTGTATGTAAAACAAAACTGTTACAATTGTGATCAAAACCCAAAAGTCATTCAGTGTAGGGGCATTGCAGATATTTGCAGTCGGACTCATACAGTCGCTGCATTGGGCGGTCGCGAATTCATACGGTCGCGGCATCGGGTGGTCAAGACTTTGAATGCTTTTGGACGCCCTACTCTTTATTTCTGGCTAAGGGCCTGATCTAAACCCAGCTTATTTTTCTGTAGATGCCCTTTTATGTGTACATATTATATCTCATCCTGTTCCTCAGATTTTGCTGAAGGTAATTCCCATATGTCGGATTCAGTGACCCCAATTCATTGTATAACTAGACCTTTCTAATGTGGCTTTTGCATGCATGACTCTTCCCCATTTAACTTAGTCGTGAGATTCAAGTTGCGCTAGATGACACTGTTGAAGGTGAAATGCATGAGTCTTTATGTGTTGTAAAGCTAGGTTGTTTGTTCTGCATTAGTGTACTGCTGTGTACCATAGCTGGCTTTTGGTGTTTTCCATATACCATTTTTTACAGTTTATTACATGGTACAAAGGTAGCAGTGCTAAAACTTTGCCAGCTGAGTCTTGTTCAATCTTTGGTCACATTTTCTACCAATAGGCTAACCTACCTCTTGCCTATGTTTAGGTCACCTTGCAGCTCTAATGCATAGTTTATTTATGTTGTAGTAAAGCTATGCGTATCAAATGTCATGTTTTAATTAATTAGTTCATATAAAGTATTAGAATAAAAAAGTTAATTACAAGCGGCGATAGATGAATTTTTATGCGGCGCTAGACATTATTTAAATAAGGGTCAAATGGTGGTCAACTGATTAACCACGTGATCAACAATTTTGTGGATATTGCAGTGTTCAGCAAACATTTTCAAATACCTTAAATGCTACACTTGTTAGATCCAGTGCTTTTTTCAGCCGGAACGGCGTTCCGGCACCTTTGTTTAGCTACTAAAAATAATTTATTTATTTTTATAATAAAAACAATAATTTTAGTTATTTTAATTTAATTTCAGTGTTGTAAACTGTTTTCATTGTTTATTGAGACCCCTCCCAACCGCCAACCCCGTTTTTCTCAGGATATTAGCCCTTCCTTAATTGTTCAGTTCCGGAACCTATTGTTCAGTTCTGGAACCTTTTTTCTAGAAAAAAGCACTGGTTAGATCTGTTAGATGACCACATGTGCAGTGCTTATAGAGGCATGTAAATGTACTATATTAAGTATATTGCCATGCACATTCATGTTAATACATAAATACATACATACTACATATAAACATGTTTAATTAAATAGGTAAGGTACAGTAATATTTGAAAGCATCTTGAGTTTCTAGAACCGTTGAGCCACGTTGTTATCCTTCTGTCCCTTGTAATGTGGCTTTTGCATGTACAGTGCTTTTCCGTGTCCCACTTAATATCTTGAGGTTCAGGTTACTGAGGATGAAACTGTTATAAGTAGACACCTGAAACTTATTCTGTTGTGAAGCCATGTTGCTTGTTCTGCACCTGCTTGGTCCAGGTTGTTTATGAGTATAATGTTTAACCCCAGAGGGCTTTTATAGCTGTCATTTGACCCTTGCTTCAGTTATTACAAAGGAAGAAGGTAGCAGTGCTTGCCAACCAAGCTTTGTATTATATCTGGTCACGTTTATTACCTGTGTGCAGAGCTGCCTCAGAGCCTTTTGCCTATTTTTAGATAGCCTTTCAGCTTTTTTGCATAATTATTTAAGAACTCGGAACCCTGAGACATAGTTTGAGCCATGTAAAAATCAGCTCAGTGGATTGTGACGTTACCCATAAGATCAGTTTAGGTGCTGTGCACGTCGTATACCCAATTAATAGATAGTAAACACTGTATTAAAATATAGTGCTATGCACATGCATACATATATTAATACATAACATTAAATAAATAAAAGTAGTTTGACACAGTGAAATGCTTCCTTGGTTCTGATAGTTGACTCTGCCTTGGATGTTGCATTTCCTCATTGTCATGGCAAATTTGTTGATAAAATGCTGTGGACTTACAAAATAATTGTGTTAGGAAATTATAGGACTGCCAATGATTGGATACCCTATGTTAATATGGCTTCAGTATATCGATGTGGCTTTAAGTGCCCATGTGAGGTTCTTAAAAGGTGCTTTACAAATAGCCAGATACATGAACACATACACACATTAGATTGTTGACTCACTGTTTGGACGGTTAAGGTTAGTCTAAACCAGACTTCTTACAACAGCTGATTTTTATAAGACAAAGTATGATTTAACTAACAAAAATTCATTCAGTTGTAGAAAATGACTTCATTGTAACATAAGGTGGTGGTTGTGACAGCTCTTACAGACCATATTATGATTAGTTTCCCGTGTATATATCTTGCTTGTTTTATATGCACTGCAGGCACTGTGCAATAATCAGGGAAAGTGACTGTGTGCTGTGGGAAAATATTGACTTGCCTGATGCAGCTGTGTGTTTGGTCATTTGATGTATATAACACATAAAAATTTTGGTTCTACGACTTTTCGCCCCCCCCCCGGAAGTTTCGCCCCCGTCGATCCAGTTTCTAGTCTTAGTTACATTTTCATCATAGATCCCGCTTCTAGTCTTCTAGTTACATTTTCATCGCTAATCCAGCTTCTAGTCTTAGTTACATTTTCATCATAGATCCCGCTTCTAATCTTCTAGTTACATTTTCATCGCTAATCCAGCTTCTAGTCTTAGTTACATTTTCATCATAGATCCCGGAGGCGAAACTTCCGGGGGCGATTCTTCCGGGGGTGGAATTTCCGTATCCCCAAAATTTTACTTGACTTGTAAGGTTTTCAGTTAATGTTATGCAGCTCTTTATAGATGTGTAGTTGTAAAAACACTGCTCTAGCTTTATGCCTTTATCATGCTCTCTTCTGCTTGGCTATAGGTCCTTTTGGCTAGACTGCCAATTGTTTTGGTTCATGTAGAACCATTTTCTTGGCCCACTGTTGCATTTCTTATGCAGGACTTTTATCGCCATTGTCCTAGTTTCCTGCACACTGGTTTAGAACATATATAATGCATATACATATGTGTATATATAAATATATGGGACCTAGATTAGAACTGTTGTGGGTAGTGGAAAGATGTATACGGTTAGCGGAAAGATGTATACGGTTGTACACCAAAATGCGGATAGCAGTTGGTTGAATAAAGAATATTCTTATCTTATCTTTAATCTTCCTGTGCATTTTTAGTGGTTGGGCCTTTAAGTCGAAATGTCCTTAGTTTAGGAGGATCATACCTGGGGAAGAGGGCTGCTTTAAACCTGCTACTACCAGGTGGCTTAGAGGCTGATCTTTTTCTTTAGGTATTAAATATTCCCTTTGTAATTTACGTTATTATATATGGCCGAGTGAGTATTATTGTTACATGTAGATATTAATCTATGCCCCTGTATTGACCTTTGTTTCATTTCTATATACAGTTTAGCTAATTTTTTGTGGCAGTGCATTGATAGTTTTGCATTTTTTTTATCCATTTGACTCTTTGTTTGGTTTTGTACTCAAGGGTTGCATTTATAATAGTGTAGTGTTTAGCTTTCTGGACTGAAATCGAGAGTGCAGTGCAATGACTGTACACTGTCAGTGGGAAGATGAGATGGCGAGGGAGAGGACTGGCCACCTGTCCTCATGTGCTGAGGCTCAGAAAATGAAGTCACTAACACTTCATACCCATGGCTGTCGTAGGGCTAGCTTAAGTAACTTCTTAGTATTGTACTGAGGTTGGTTCCACATATGTTGGACATCCAATATAGTTTTTGCAATATTGCTGTGTGGCCCTGAATATATAAGAGAGCTCTGCATTCCTATTTCTAGCCATCCTGTTTGACAGTTTTTACTTTCAGCAACCCGTGGGGGCTTGTTGGTCCCACACTTCCATACAATGAGGGGGGCACATTGTGCTTTCTCGTGCATTGACCATCTTTTTTGAACAGTGGTAAACCAAACGTATTTACTGTTTCATCAATGACGGCTCTAGAAACATGTTCAACTTGCCTTAAGTCGCTCCTTACTACATCTGGGACCTAGATCTGTTAGAGTGACCTGTTTAGCACACTTGTCACTTGTAAAGTTGTTAAAAGCCAGATACGCTCCCACAGATGATATACATATATTGCAATGTGTTGTTCTCAGTGTATGCTGCTGTTCTTAATAGCAATGTAAATAATCAAACATAGAGCTTTTAATGTTGTCATCAGTTGCTTTGTTTATGATTTTGGTACAAGTGCTATGGAACTTTGAATGTTTTATTAGATAAATAATTCTGCATTACCGTTATATATCCTATTTTCAAGTACCTTAAATTGCATTTGTTCAGATCAGTTACATAGCCATGTGTGCATTGCTTTAGATACGTAAAAGGTGCTGTGTTAAGTGTCTTAATATGCACATGCATACATACATAAATGCATAAATGTATGCATAGGTACATGCATACCTACATATGTATAAACACGTGCAGACATTCAGTTAAACAGACTTAACATTTGAAGACATCTTGTAATGGTTTTTGACAAAACTAAAGTGGAGTATGTGACCAGCCCCTGGGATATGGGGATGTTCACAATTTGTCCCAGCTGTGAACTGCTGCTTTAGTGGTTGAGTAGATTTGTTTCCTTGAATTAGGTCAGTGGACCAAAGTCCTACTGTGCATCAATTAAGTCCATGTTTTGCTCTTTTTGAGTGTGCCCGGTAAGCTTACGGCTCTTGGCTTATATCTTAACCGAATTTCACTTAAGTCAAATAATATTTTATTGTCTTAGTATGTCAAGCAGTTCATTTAGGAGATTCAGCACTAACTTCAGTTATGTTAATGAAATTGAGTTAGTTGAGGCTTTTTATTGAACAACCAGGAGAAAATGATGCTAGTCAGCCAAAGATAACACCATTATTTTCTCATGGTTGTTCAATAAAAAGCCTCAACTAACTCAATTTCATTAACACCAGAACTTGTTGTAACGCTTTCTTTTTGGCAGCCATGTCAAGAACCATCTGTACGAATTGTACCTTGCCTGATGGAAGGGCTTGCCTTGTGCAAGTTCATTTTTACTGTGATATGCCTCTGAACACACTGATAAACTGTCAGGCTTTCTAGTGCACTACTGCAGCAGTCAACAATATGTTTCAACAATGTTAAATGTTGGCATTCCCTTTCTGTGCACAGACTACAGAGTTTGATATGAAGGTGTATCTGGTGTTGTCTTCTCATTTTTTATCATACAACCTGAAGACTACTTTTCAGATTGTGATTTATGACGTTTACTGAGGAAATCTTCACTGTAGATTCTCTTCTTGTTCTGTCTATTGTGAATCCAACATGAGCGATTGATTGATTGATTGGCACAGATGTGTTGTTATCTAGTGACTGCCTTGAGCACTTCAGCCTGGATAATTTGGTTGTGCCCATTGTGCCTGCACTTCTGGCGGCCAAAAATATCCCACTGGCCAGATCCGTCATCTCGGTTATGATTTATTATATGTGAGCCATCATTCTAGATTTCCAGCATGGCCTGAAATATTTTTATTTCAGCCTGAGAAGACCACTCGATGTTAAACTCGATGTCCTGTTAAATTACATTATTATGTAGTTGTATTTACTTAAATTGTTGCCCTGGTTGCAAGACATCCTTCCTGTTGCTTTTTATATCTGCAGATTATATGTACGGACTGCACTGGAATAGTTTGCTGGCGTCCCTGCAAGAACGTTGTTGATGCAGGACATAGTTCAGGTCATGTTGTCGTCCCATCATGCTCCTGTTGTACCCGGCCTGATGATGAGTATCCCTGGCTGTAGCGTGATGGCTCTGTTGATCAGCTTTCTGGGGCTGTGTTTTCATTGGCTGTTATCTGGGTCGGTAAGTATATCAAGGCTTCTCTTTGTTGGAGCCGCGCTTATAATGCTGCCCCGGGTCTCGGCCCTTGATATCTGACTACCTGTGTACTGTGTAGCCTGATGGAGGATAGAAATAACAAGCTAGCAGGCGGGCAGAGGATTTAAGACAGCCTAAGTAGATGGTGATCGTGTTTAAAAGTTTCCGAAGCCTAGGCAATGATTGTTTGCTTTAGAAAGTGTTGAGTATACAGGCCTAGTACACTAGGCTAAGGTTAGACGTAGAGAAGTAGCGATACGAGATAAATCTGTGCGGCATACGTCGGAGTTTAAAGGAGTACCGAACAAGACTTCTTTATTGGAAACAGCCGGTGTCGGATGACGGACGATAATGCTTGTTTGGTAGATAGATCATCATCCTTTCGATTCTTGTGGTCGGAACCGCCAACGGTTTCCTTATGTTTCATCCATGATGATCGAGCAAATATGAAAAGGAAGAACCGTTTGGAGTTAATCTCTAACGTGAGTGAAACAAATTGATTTAACTGTGAAGCTGTGCTGAATTTTTGCTACTGACGAGTGAAACGTTCTGGAGGACGTGAACTACCGGATTACGGATTACAAAGCAGTCAACAGTGAAGTAACACAACTCCAACGGTTGAGCTATATAAGATTAGTCCAGATTGGACTAGTGAAACAAGATTTTAAAGCTTCCATTCACACATTATACTGTCTGAAAGTGGAACAAGCTACAGTGATGCAATGTGCTGTTGATGTAAGTAGCACAACCTAACGACTTGGAATTGTGCTGAATTTTTACAAATTGCTGTTAATAGACTTGGTCTTAAGGCATTGCTTCTTTGCTTGACCATTTCTGATAAATTGTTCCACAACATGTGATATTCTATAATTTCTGGATGCGGACTTACTACAAGCAGCTGGTGGTTGAGACTGTTCAGACATTGGTCACATTAAATTTTCAGAATGGAGTGTGGAAATCCCAAAGACAATGACCATTTTGCGAGAAATAACAGTTCCAGTGGCTATATGTCGGATAATGCTGTGCCATCTCCAAAAGAACTGGATGATGTCTTATCACCTTTGGGCTGGGACTTTGTCAGTACCAGTATATTCTTTTGTCTTATACTATTTCTTACATTTTTTAAATTAATATATGTTTATCAGAGCAATGATATTTACTAAGTGTAGGTTGATAGCTGTGTAATTTGTTCAAATCATTTGTGAATGACGTATGTCATTAATTGATGTGTAGTTGTCAAGAGGAACAGAAAGCAGCCGAGACAGTCAATTGTTGTATATGTTTTTCCACAGGTTATATTATGTAATAACAGATATTACAACACAAGAGAGAATATCACAATGACCAAGGATCGTATTACAGTTGTTCACCTGGCCAAAATCCATAGTACTTGTTGGAGTTTAAGATATGGCCAGTTTGACCACAACATGTAGTGATCTGATTGAAAATCGATTTCTCAGATTTACAATCATGCGTACTGGTCTTAACATGCATTGCTAAGCATGTGTTACCTTGTAGGGACTTGCGTTTCAGTAACTAGTGTTCGTTTACTATCTAATAATGTACAGAACATCTTTAGACTATTTTAACAATTTCGTCCTTCCTTAGGGAAATGCTCTGTTGCTCCTCATTAGCGACAACTTCTTGTGTTTTTTGCTTTTTGCAAGGTCTCGTTGGCATTATGTGTTGCCATTTCTAAATAGATAATGGACAGCAAATATATAATGGTATTATTACACAGGTAACGCTGATATCTGCCCGTGCCCTCTCCCTGGCCAAGTGTAAGAAATTACCTTGTTTCCATGGGCGGCGATCCGGGGGGTCGAGGGGGATAAGACCCCCACCTTTAAGAGTGGGGGGGACATGCCATACATCGGACCCCCCAAATTTTGAAGAACTCCAAAAAAAGGTCATCAACTTTTTCGTGCTCAGAGTATAAAATTGTTTCGCGCATGAGCGCGAAAAATTTTTTGACCTCTTTTTACCAGATCAGTTCAAAACTCTTTTTTGACCATATCACTTCAAAAATGTCCCCCCCCACCTGTCAAACAAGATCGCCGCCACTGCTTGTTTCAAAATTGCCTCTGATTCAAGTATTGATGTCTCACAACGTAAAGCTCATTATTATTATTGTGAGGTGGCACCTGTGTTATATGTGGTCTTTTAATTAAAACTATGCATGAGTCTATGGCTGTTAGGGGCCGTCCACATATTACGTACGCAGAGGGGTCGGGGGTCGGATTTTGGCGATTTTGCGTACGGGTGCGAACGGGGGGGAAGGGGGGACAAAAGTGTACGTACGCAAAATAAATTTATAATTATGACGTCCACATTAGCCTATTTATAACTGTATTGTCCTATAGTCGTTCGATGGCATTTTATTACATTATATAAAAGCCATGTGCAGTTATTCTATGCTATGAACGAGATACCTATAATTTGTCTATATTGGCCCTCACTCATCCTTCAATCTGGCCTAAAGTGCAGACAGTCACTGCGGAGACACTTTCTGCAGCTGGTCTTCGGGGGTGGGGGTGAGCGTCAAGTGTACGTACGCAGGGGGGGGGGTGTGGAAGAAAGTACGCGATGGCCCCTTACATTGATTTTGCTGAATACAGAGTTGTTGCCTTTTGAAATTGTTTCCTTTGGCCCCATTATGTATTGGTGAAATGCAGACTGGAGATGTTGAATGCAAAATGATAACAATACATCCTATCATTTACAGCAAATTTGCCGTTCATGGCACTGTAGGTATACAGTTGAAGTCTGAGAATAATTATTCTTCATCACTTTGAAGAGCCATCTATGCCTTTGAACTGGTAAAACGTTTAACATGTGAAAGTGGCAGAAGCACTGAGCATCAGCTGTTGTATTTTTTATCTTATTTGACAGAACAACAGAACATTGGTCCTCCTTCAGATTATAAGAACTGGAAAAAAATACGTGTAGAGCTTTTACAAAAAGTGAATTAACGTGACTTGTGTGTATTGTTTCAGCATATATCTGATAGTTTCTTCAATTCGTCGGAAACTCCAAATGATTCATCTCCAAATCGAAAAATTCCAACTGTCTTCCGTTGGGATGGCGATTGCCAGAATGTGTTCTTATCAGGTAGTTTTGACAACTGGAAGACGAAGATACCGTTGGTTCGAAGGTACTGTTACCCATGCTTGTTTCATTTAGATATATAAACTCAAATGTATGTTTCTATGTTTACATTGAAGAAAATCTCTTTAAAATTGATCTGTGCTTGCGTTTCTACACTCAAGAGTTGGCCAAGGGCAGTCAAAATACAATGGTGGGCATCTGAAAGGCAAAGAAAATTTATTATAGTGTGGACAGGTTTGGTTCTGGAGGGTTTACCTAACTTTCTCTGGGTTAATTGGCTGAATGACCTGAGAGAAACAAGATTACCGGTATGCATCTGTAAGAATACATGATATCAACGATATATTTACTTAGGCTGTTTAACATTATCAGACCTCTTGCTGATTGAGAACCTCTGATATCGCAGTCTGTTGTTGCTTAGAATAGCACTACAAGTCAGAAATTAAATGACAAGTCTAGATAATGATAAGCTTGCCGTAAAATTTAGTGGAAAGTACCATTGGTCATAACAACTGAAAGAAAACACTGTAAGTCAGATAAACGTAGAGGAATATTTAAACATCTGGAAACTTGTATTGCGTAAAACTGTTTTAATTTCAGTCAGACAGGATTCTTGACGGTTGTCGAAATACCAGAGGGTATGCACGAGTACAAATACCTTGTTGATGGCCAATGGAGGTGTCTGTTAAATGAGGCAAGTTGGCTTCTAGAAGAACACTCTTTGAACTCCGTCTGTAAACGTAGGAAACCAAAGAGCTGCAGTTTCTAGGCCGTGCAAATAATTTGTTACATGTATAATATTGCTTTTGGCAGAATACACAAAAATGCTTTGAGGGCTTAAATCTGTTTAATTGCTCTTTTTCATGTTAACCCTTTGCATGTCACTGGTGCAAAATTGCAACATTGACAAACTTTCTGTCTGCCCACAAGCGCAAAATTGTGATGTTTTAAATGTGATTCCTAAAGCGGTTGGAAATTATGGGAAACAGTATTCTTCCTGTGAAAATAAGTTAACTGTTAATTAGGGTGATAGATAAGCTAAAGTTTTCCCATTGGTTATTTATACACACATGAACAGTTGCAAAGGTCGATTAGACCTGAGAGTTACAATCTGCTCCATTTCAGGATCAAGTTTTATGATGATGAATAAAGATACCGTATATACTCGCGTACAAGTCGAGTTTTTTTGGACAATTTTGAAAATCCAAAGTTGGGGGTTCGACTTATACGCGGGGCAAGCCAAGATCGCAAGATTTATCCATCGGAGTTCATGCGCAGGTCAACAACTAAACATACCGCGTCCGATATCGCATGACGCAACAATGAGCGATCGCATGACCGTGAAGGAAATAATAATTATAATGTTATAAACAAATGATACTATAAAGAATAACTGTTTAGCACAATACTGACAAAATATCTGGTAGAATAAAATAATTGTCTATTAAATTTAAATGATGCGGGCGTTGAAATAATAATTAACGTCAACGCCAGTTCTTGTTTGTTATTCTTCTGACTGGGCGCAGGTGCCATTTTGTGCATCATTTCATTTTATAGCGCATTTCTATACGACCTTAAATTCGTGTACGGTAAAAAATATTGATAAAACCGAATTTGACCTGCCTGGGAATTGTATTGTAAACGATATAAGACCATCCAGATCAAAACTATTGGCCATAACCATCAACGTATATCCCAATATACGTCGATGGCCATCAGGCCCGGTTCGTCCGTTGGGCAAAGTGGGCAACCGCCCAGGGCCGCCGATTTTTAGGGGCCGCCAATTTTCCAATTTTCCAAAAAAATTTGACCATTTTTATAAGGTAAAAGAGGTGAATGACTAAAAAAAAAAAAGGTCATCAACTTGCTAAAAGAGGTGAATGACTAAAAAAAAAAAAAAAAGGTCATCAACTTTTTTTGTGCTTAGGGCCGCCGATTTGGCGATTTGCCCAGGGCCGCCAAATGTCTTGAGCCGGGCCTGATGGCCATAACGAACGCATTTATGTGATAATAGTTGTCTAGCAGATGGGATGAAACCGATGCTAATGTTTATTTATAAGCAATAGTAAGACGCCCCAAAACAAGGTTTTTAAGAGGCTTTATTGTAAAGGCTCATTCCAAAGGTTGGTTTACGAAGAATGAATAAAGGATTGGTTGTAATGCATGTGGAACGCGAGGTCAGGTCATTAGAAAAGAGGAATGCCAGTATTAGGATATGATCCGCGCGTATCTGACTGGTCCAGTTAGACCAGGTGATGAAGGTATCGGCTTGACAACGATGACGAAACCTGCTTGACCTTGTGAATGGGCGAAGCTCTTCCGAAATTATTTGCCATTAGATATGTTACAGCAGTTGCTTTAAAGGTTAGGCATTATATAAATATATTACATGTACCTACATAGACGGCTTGCAAAACGACGCCAGAGGACTCGGAAATCGACGACGATGACGGCGAAATTTACATTTACCGGGATGACTTTAAATAAACAGGAGACTTTTTAATGTTCGAAACCGCAAATGGTACTGGCGGTTTAGTTTGTTAATAAATGTAATAGCGCTATAATATTTTGCCTTCATCCATATTAATAGAAGTCAGATGAAGGACGAAAATGTTGAATGTGAAATAAGAAGCGGGATGACGAATAAACATGTGGGTAACACGTCGATTATTAAATGCATTATTTATTTTCAACGGAATTGAATATGCTAAACTACACTTTTACCTTTGCTTTTGTGAGTTCGACTTATACGCGAGTCGTCGATTTTGGACACTATTTTTCCCAAAAAAGTACACTTCGACTTATACGTGAATCGACTTATAGGCGAGTATATACGGTAATAGTTTGCATGTGAGTTTTTGTAATTCAGAGTCAGCTGAAGAAAGCGTTAATGTCATAGAATTTCACATGCTTTTGGGTAGCAGGACAACGGTACTGTTAACAGCTTTTATACTATACTTTAGAGAACTTTTCAACAAATATGGAGCAACATTTCTGGTGGTAAAAAAGACTGGTCGAACAATTTTATGAAGGAAAAGGTTGGCCTGCTCGTTGATAGATGAGAAGGTCTTATTCAGTGTAGATGCAAGAGCTGTTTCAGTGGGTTAGCCTTCATGGTAAGCTGACTGATAAGGACTGTAGTTGGGAGAAGAAGTGATGTGTTTCTTGATACGCATAAGAAAGGAATCTTGGAAATGTTGTTGAGGTTGGAGATTGGTCTGAAGTTAGAAAGGTTGCTGGCATTTAGGTCAGGTTTTTAAAGGAAAGGCATGACTAAAAGCAGATTTGAAGCATGATAGAAAACACCCTTCAGCAAAGACAGGTTGGCCAAGTGTGCAGTAAGGTGGGAGAAAACATCAGAACAAGAAACAACAAGTGATGGGGATGATTTATGGACCGTGCCCTTGAGAAGGTTAAAGACTTCAAAGTAGGTGACAGGTGTATGTTGTTAAGGGCAGTGCCAGAGAAATAAGAGAAGAGCAGCAGGTCATTCCATACTAAATTAGCAGTACATCTAGCACATAACAAACCTTTGTAAATCTTGTTTTTATCACATCAGGGTAATCCGACACATGAGATTGGCTCTAAGAAAATGTCGCAAATCATAGCCTATTCCCTTGTCTCCTCTTGCCTTGATTATGCTAATTTGGTTTTTGTGGGTCTCTCAGACCTTGAACTCAACTGGCTGCAACACATCCAAACCTCTTAGCTCACGTAGTGCTGCGTGTCCCTCTATGAACAAGCTCCTCAGTCCCTCTCCATCAGCTGCATTGGCTTCCTGTTGAGCTCAGAATAAAATTCAAATTGGCCTGTTTGATCTACAAAGCCCTCAGCACCAGCACACCTCCCAATCACTAACACCTATCATCCCTCCTCATTGCCTGCGATCCTCAAGTACGGGTCTTTAGCTGAGCCACGATGCAGACAGTTATGGACTCGCATGCATTCCATGCCTCTGCCCCCAAGGAATGGAATCGACTGCCACTCTCTCTTCGTAGCTCAAGTTCACTTCCTTCCTTTAGAAGGCGACTCAAAACTATTTCTCCTTGGCTTTCATGCACTTGGATATCTAACTGCATCTTCTCCTGGTGGCTGACTATCTGCACCTCAGATTCACATTTTGGTATGACTGTGTGCGTGTTATAAATTTAATTAATGATAATAATAATAGATTCGTCAGAATTAGTATATTTTTGTAGCTTTGTTGCAAGAATCACTGAAGGAAGAACCTGTTATTGTTTCTGAACCTAATAATGACGCTAATAATCGCGTAGCAGATATAGCGCTATAAATGCTAAGCTAGGTAGTGATGCCCAGATGTACACAAAGCAGAGACAATGCAGATTTATTGCTTCTGTTTTAAAATTTAAAAAGCATCTACGATAGTTACTCGGTGATATAATTTTACCTGGAGCTGTCTGACTTGGGATCTATTAGTGCCAAGAAAAAGTTAAGTGATAATTTCGAACATCACCGTATAGAAGTTTGACTGCTCTTACCGAAAATCAATGACCGTTGCAGATTTGCTTAGCACCATTTGAAGTGAGTTTGAAGAAAGCAATGGTGCATTTAAATGGTTTTACATACCAAACCAGCAGTGATACAGTCACTGTAACTCTAGTTTAAACTGTGACAATATTAACTGAAAAAACACTTTTTTAGCATGTATTTTAATTCAGAACATCAGCATATTGTTAAAATAAAATATATGATGAAACAAGTGTGCCATAATAAAGGCATGTACAAACAATTCAATGAACGGGTTTGTTCAAATTTCATTTCTAAACAAGTTTCATGTTTACACAAACTCTATTCATTGGTTGATGAGATGTGGTGTTTTTACCCGTGGGGAGGGTGAAAAGGACCATGGCCAAAACAAGCTCTAAAATGTTTTGGCATGCAAAGGGTTACTCTGGAAACTGTAAACTTTAACCTCTTTGGAAAGCGATAAAATATGCAGTTGAATATGCAGTAACGTGAAACACTCTGCAAGTGATTGTCTGTCTTGATATTTTCCTCATCATCTGTATATATTGAGTAATAAAATACAAGCATTTTCTGTGACAGCCGAAAGTTGAGAGTGGCTGTGGCTACCAAAACAACGTAGTGACTGTCAAGAGCTCTGACTGTGATGTCTTCGAAGCCCTTGATGTCGACAGTGGGATTGGTAGGTAACTGTGCATATTGTTTTTGTATCTGGATCGTTACATATCTAAAAAAACATTGTAATAATATCTAAAAAATGCTCCTTGTTGGTATCACACCATTAAGAAGTTAACTATTTTATCATGTTTTTCCCGTAAATGATTGCGACATTCTGTCAGTAAATTGCATAGTAAATTATGTTACTTCCACTACTCGTTAATTCACTTTTTGCAAAAGCTTTAGAAGTATTTCTTTTCAGTTCTTTTAATCTGCAGGCAGACTGCTGATTTTGAACTGCTGAAATAGTTAATCCAATTTTTCTATAGTTCAGTAAATGGTTTTGTTTGTCATTGGAAAATATTGAGCAAATTGATTTATTAAAATATCTGTGACTGTTAACCTTGTAAGTTCTAGAAATTTAAGCGTAAATGTATTCAGGCTTTTGTTATTAAACTGTGAAGTAAGTCAGTAAAAGAATTTACTAAAACTTAGTCTCAGAGACTTGTTTGTATATGGACATATGTTGATATATTTTTGTGGCAGATAAGAACCATCCGGCTGAGGAGAAGTGGACGCAGTATATTCCTCCAAGGGATACCGGTTACAGCTACCTACGAGCTGGTCCTCCACTTATGCCTCCACATCTCTTAGGCACTGTCTTAAACCAGCACACATCATCTCATGTGAGTGCATGGATGGATTATTATGAACTGGTATACCAAGGCTGTGGAAGACAGAACAATTCTGCTACTTTAAACCTTTAACGACGAGAGGGATTGGTTTTTCATACATTTTAGTTCACACTCGTAGTTCAAGTGTTAAACCACATCTATGGTAACAGAATTTATAATACCTAGGAAATTTAGGGTTTCTTTTCAAAAGCATGAGCCTTGCATTTTACTATTGCTGTCAATGTCTAGTCAGAATCCCATGATTTTAAGTGCATTTTTGCTGGTCGGGAATTCTGATACCGGTCTGGTCCATTATGTGTTTGCATGTATGTATCTGAATAAGTAGTAGCATGTTTCTACATCTCAAGGCCTCCCTTCATGCTAAGCAAGAGTAGTCATTATCTCACATAGGCTTTGGATAATTTTCCTGCATTTTCTGCCTTTACATTTAAAAAAAACCACTTTTACATAGTAAAATTGTTTAAAATTTATTGTCTAAGTTTTCATTCATTTTACTTAGATGTGACTGTCACCAGTTATTTGAAGTGACTTCTAGAGTAAACTTGTTTACATTTTCAGTGTGATCCGACGATGCTAGCAGAGCCAAACCATGTCGTTCTAAACCATCTGTACACGTTGTCAATTAAGGTTTGTATTTTACTGATAAAACATGTCATTTACTATTAAGATGGCATTGAAACTTTCTTTTCAATAAATATGGTCCACCTGCAGTGAAATGCTGAAGAAGTGATGAAGCAGTTTGTGGAAAAAAAATTAAACTGCAGTTTCGATATGGTACAACATAACGCATCATTTCTTCCATAAGTACTATCTCATCACAGAGGAAGAGCCATTGCTTGCTTTGGGTAACAGGAAACAAAGTCAGCATAGTAAAGCCTGCTATAGGATGTGAGATATTTGCATTCTGTCAGTCATGGCAAGAGCGGCAATCATTGGAGATGTGGAAAGCTTGCGGCTTCTGAAACATGACAAATCAGATGCAAGATATGGGGTTAATCATGCTCCAAATGCAGAGGAATGCAGTATTTCTGATACAAGTAACAAACGATGTTGAGACCATAGTGGCAGAGTGATCCTGGCAACGGAGAATGATGAACCGCTGACGCAGTCTTCCTGTTATATCCTAGGCCAAAGAGACCGCTTGGGTAAAAGGATATAGCATTGATCAAGCTGTACTTGCTGAGTCGCCTTATATTCTTATGATGAAAATGCTGCTCACAGTGCAAGCCTTGATGGTGGGAGAGGGTTCTTGAGTGCCCATGGGGTCACTGCTTGTCCAGTGCTCCCATATGATAATGCAAGCACTGTTAATGCTTTCTTGTGTATTAGACTGTGTCTTTCGGAGGCAATCTTCCACTGTAAAAACATGATTTTCAAACAGAGACCAATGTATATGCCTAACATAGAAGAAAGAAATTAAAATTTGATTTTTGACAGTCTTGCACCCAAAAAGTGTTCCTTTTAAGCTAAAAACATTAGAGAAAAATTTGGAATTAAAAATATTTATATTTAGAGGTAGCTCAAGTGTCTCAAAATGCCGGCTATGAGATATTTTAGCATTGTTGAGCTACCTCTAAAAATTATCAATAGCAGTCGTATTTTGCCAGAGTTTTTTAAAAGTATGTAGGAACAACGTGAGAGGATAAGATATATTTCTCAACTTCAAAATAGGCTCCACCCTACATACCACTCAACAAACATTTTCAACCAAACTAAATGTGATCCTTCTAGATCCGTTACGATAGCCATGTTCAGTACATTTTTAACGACACAGTATGTCCATAAGTCATTTTATTGTAATCCCAGATTTGTATAGCACGTCTTGAGAGACTTGTCAGAGACACTCCCAACGAGATGACACAAAATCCTAATTGAACAGAATAGATTTCAAGTGTTTACAAAATCAAGGTAAAGGCAGAGCACAGCTCATGTCACAGGTTGCTAGGCAACTTACCCAAAAAGTTGGACCAATCAGAGCAAAGGTTCTGTGCTGCACCATGGAAGTTCGGCCATTGGTACAAAACCAGGTCCTGTGCAGTAGAACGAAGGGATCTAATGTCAGGAATGGAAGACTTGAGACACAAGTTTCTGGGATAATATGGTGCACATGGCTGCAAGGCTTTAGGTAGTGTCAGCGTTGAGGTCTAAAACTAAGTGCTATGGCCCAATGTTCTCTTGCTAAATATTTTGATATGTTTTAATTTCCTAATTCAGTAGTTTTAAACCATTAAATGCTTAACATGTGTATAAAAATTTCTGTGAACGATTCTTGTCTTGGATTCTAGTCAGTGAATGTTTGTTTTTTGTAGGATGGAGTTCTTGTCTTGGGTACAACACACAGATATCGGAGGAAATATATAACAACATTATTATATAAGCCGATATAGTCAGTTAATTTTAAACTAACTACACTCTTTTAAGTCTTCTGAGTATGCCAGTACTATACACAGTGCAAAGCACTTAAGACGAAAACAAATAGAACGAACTATATCGCTTATTATGAAATACAGCTTAGTCCGTTCCGAAGTCGATGCATTTTAACGTGAAATTATTCTCTTAAGACAAAACTGATGTAACGAAAATATCCATTACATGTATTATGAAAATTATTTTCGGTCCTGGGAATACAACTTAATGTAAAGTCCTTCTGATAAGACAACATGTGGACAAACATACAACAGCTGCACAGGTTGCAGTAAGGTTTTTGGCTTCGCGTTTTTATATGTGCCTACCATAGTTTGACATTGGCGATCTTTGATAGATTAATGAGATGGCATACATGTTTATAATTGAATGACAAAGCGAACACCTGTGCCTCATTTATCATAGTTTAGAAAAGACAAACAACCCAGTGAAACTCGTCTATGGAGTTGTACATCAAATGAAAATATATCGGAAACTGTGCAAGAAAGAATGACAGATTTTCTTTACCTAAGAAAATACGGCTGTTAATTTGTAGCTGTGCTGTGCATCATATGATACAAGTAATTATAAAAATCACTAGCTGGTTTACCCGGCGTTGCCCGGGGTTATAAGTTTCACACCACCACCACCATCACTAGTTAATGTGAAGTGAAATCCCTACTGGGATTGGCGAATCTTTAGAAATGCCGGTGACAGAGAATAATCTTCTTGGGCGGCTCCATCTGGCGAATGAAAATAGGTCGACTTGAATTTGTAAAAAGTGGAGGTTTTGGAGAGTTTTTTGCCCGGGAGACCATGGTAGCGGTGAAAACGGGGGACGCGAAGCCTCACACTGGGTGTGTAATGCCCACCCCGAGACAGTAGTGAAGGTTTGGAGTGAAAAGCTTGAAAGCTGTAGAAATGCATTCCGGTCAAAGATTGCGTGCTACAGACAGAGGGACAGATTCTTTGCTTTATTTATATAGATTTCCAAATATGCACTAAATAACCCAAGAACTCAGAAAAGCAGAGGTAGGCCCACGTACAGGAGTGGAAAGTTGTGCAAACTAGTTGTATTATTATCTGATTATTATTATTATTATTATTAAGGAACATTTATATAGCGCCCCTTCAAGGGTGTCTACTCAGGAGCGCTCATTGCATTGGTGCTGCAACTTGTCACATGGCATTTAATAAGAAGCTACCAGTCCTGTGTAATACTGGACTACATCATAATTCTTTGGGTTCAATCCTGTATAATATGAGTTTCTGTTAAACTGCAATTATTATGTGAAGATTTATAAGGCACAAGTTAATATAACTAGATGCGCCACTAATGCATTTGTTATGTAAACAACTGGTCACACCATATTTAATAAGGACTTTCCAGTCTTATGGATTATTGGCCCTCTAACAATTTCGGTTACAGTTCGAAACTATGGCTTATTACGTGTATTGTAAAATTTATTTTATTTCAAATCCTTGCTGACGGTTTTAAGTGGAATAAACTTAACTGTAGGCCTATGACATCAAAGGCAGTTGACAACCTACTTTAAGCATAATGCTTGCATACGTCCATGCATATGCATCATTTGCTCCTGGTACGTCATGGAGCTATAAGGCGTTTCTGGCTGGTATGCTGCATTTACTGTTGACTAACAGTTAATACAACATTCAGTTGAAACGAAATTTTTTACTCTAGTTCCATGTCTTTCGTCTTAATCGATTTGCACTATATCATCGAACCTTTCTTGCCACTAAACGTATGGCCAGTGAGGCCAGAAAAAGTTCTCGTCAATCCGCACAAGTTGCACTAATTCACATGTTCCTTCATGTGGCAACATTTCATGTAGAAAAATTTGTTAACAATAAACCCTAGTGATTTAAATTGAAAAGTTAGAATGAGACATAAAGTACAATATTTTGGTTAAAGTTGAAATGTTTTTTTGTAGAATATAAAGCTTAACCATGGAGCAAATCCAAAGATGTTTGTGTGTTACATTATGCAGCATACCTTTAACAAATTTGTACTTTACTTCCGCTTGTACTTCTACTGTTGCATCTCAGGTCAAACAGATGATTAACATACTGATGCAGAATACTGTATAACAGTTAACAGTGACTAATGTGTGCCAACCGCATTGTGTTCCAGTACTTAATTGGAATTTTAAGTCTAGTGTTTAGGTAATTCTAGACAATTTTTCAACTGCAATAATTTAGTAAAGAAACTGTATGTGCTTTTATTTATGAAATGATCTAAAGCAGTGGTTCTTACTGTAAACTTTTTAAAGCTAGGGACCGGCACCATTTTTATGTTTCAAAGCGTGGACCACTAATGGCAAATGCAGGATCACAACCTGGGGAATACGTACATAAAGTATGGGAGATTCACGGGTTTTGCTGCTAAAGTTGCTAAACCAAACTAAATCACTTTTTATAGTTTACATTATCATGATGTGATTAACAGTTTCACATTATTTCTGAAGTATTTTGTCATTGATGTTTTATCCAAAATTTGAAAATTATGAATTTTTAAGGACTGTTTCACGGACCGGTGACCAGAACTCCGCGGACCGGTGCCGGTCTGCGGACCACAGTTTAAGAACCACTGATCTAAAGAAATGCATTGTCTGCAGTTGATACTTTTGTGATACGTGTTTTGGTATCTGGAAATGGCTTGTGTGCCTACCAATTAGCAATGACTATGTTTGAAACAATTGAAAATTTGTGTTGTATATCTGTTGGGAATGTTTAATAGTTCTCAGAATGGTTTATGACTTTAGTCTTCATGACAACAGGGATTAACACTTTAACGACAAGCTGCATTGGTTTCCAGTGACTTTTAGTACACGCTCGTCGTTAAAGTGTTAAGCATCAATTATGATGGAAACATGCAATAGTGCTATCCTTCGTAATTTATGTTGCAATGTTTGCCTCCCTTGGGTGCATGGTATCTGATTGCTTAGAATTCAGCTCTGCACCTACGGAAAACAGTTTTTTTTACCAGTTGTATAACTACTTAAAATGCAGTGAACTCCTCATGTCACTGCTATGTTCGAGACTATCGAAAGGGGTCACAATTTATATGAAAGACCATGGGGCAGCAGAGACTCCTGGAATCTACACAGAAATTCTTCTAGCTGTATTCTATTTAGTCATGACAGGTGGGTAAAACATCCATACTAGCTAATCGTAAAACTAATTTTAATTCTAGTGGCAACTACTTTTCACAAACACTTTTGTTGCCATAAAAGGAGGCTGGAAATATGCGCCGATCACATTTTTGTCTCACTTTGACAATGGTTTCGACCTATGTCCTTAACGTGTGGGAATCCTATTTCACATTTAAAAACAAAATCACATGAACCTACTGCTATTGCCATCTTGTAAAAGTTCTTTCTTGTGTTCTACATCTTATTTTCTTTTGTTCTTTGCCATTTTCACTGATTTTGTCCATACTTCGTATACTTTTTTTGTCCTCAACTAAGAATCCTATGTGACTGTTTAAAGTGATGTGTAGATTTGTTTATCTTCAGTGTGCTGTAACAGCTCCAAATGTACTACGTGTAACTGCATTTATTGTGAGTATATGTAGTACCCAAATAAAGTGCCAGTTTCAGAAGCGCATCTATAAGGCACACTGTAATGATTCAAACTGTAACTGGACTTTTGTAACGCATTTAATAGTCTTCTGAATGGAGGGATTGTTGTTGGATAGTTCACTTTTCGCCTCAGTCACTGCAACTGTACAATGACGTTTCTTAGGGCAACGGTTGAAAGACATGTTTAACACTTTAACGACGAGCTGCATTGGTTTCCCAGTCACTTTTAGTACACACTCATTGTTGAAGTGTTAATAAGTGTATTGCCAGATACAATGCTGGCACAGATACAAGATGGACGAACAGGAAGATTCCTTAAAACTTTTAGGAGATGGACTTGTATGGCCCTTAGAAATTTAACGGCTTTTCAATGAAACAGTTTCCATAACTGAAGACACTAACGTTTTGATTTTTTGACAAATGATCTAAAAAGTACTTGTTTGCTTAGTATGGACAAATAAAATTTGCAGTTGACAAAAATTGAGACAAGGTTTGAGTTCATCTCTCTTGCCCCTCTTCGAGTGACCGGAAGGGCCCTGCAATATGCCAATGTAGATGGGACTCATGTGGACCCTAGAAGGGTCCTGAATGGGGTGCTAGGCATGCTTAAAGTGGAGCCAGCAGGATGCCTGGATTTGCCAAAAATTGAGAATGCTCGAAGTGCGAATGCTCGAGAATGTACGAAGTGTTTTTGCTCTGAGTGACAAGTTGACAAATGATTTGAATTGGAGCAATATGATGATTTGTTCACTTTCAATTAACTGTCTAGTCAGTTGAAAATACAATCACTTTATTTTAAAACATAATATACAGTATATAAGCGGAGTCAATGTATGCAGTAAATCAAGTACAAGTTTATGACTGTCTTGCCAAGTGTCAAACAAAAGAGTCAATATTTATTAATCGACTCTGAACACACAGATTCAGTTGACAGCTGCTTAATGGAATGTCAGATACAGTGCTTCATAGATGTTTTAAGATTAAGCAGTGGCCGCGCTACCATGGGTCGCGGTAGGTTATTTGACCTGCATAGTTTACTCTTGACCTGCCTTATAACCTGCCTAACATTGTGTCTCTGCCGTTACTAATTAATTAAAATACTAATAATAATTAAAAATCAGTCAAGATTAAAACTAATTTTGAGACTTTCAACCAAATTTTACTCTTGACCTGCCTTCTGTCCTGCCTACTACCTACTGCTGTGTAAAATTCTTTTGAATCTTCAATATCTCTGGACACTTTATTTCTAACTGCTCACAATGCTACCGTTATTATCTTGAAATAACAGACGAGCTGATATCTAACAGACCAGTATCTACACCATAAGCCCTGACAATGACTACATTTAATTCGCTTGCAGGTTTAAAATCTAGAAAGCGTTCATTCACTTTCTATTAATTGGCCTTTTTCTATTATTTGCTCACAACCATGTCCGTCTGTATACATTTCAAAACTTAACAATGCTAATCATTGTGTCTCAGCCGTTATTAATTAATTAAAAAATGCTAATAATAATTAAAAATCAGTCAAGATTAAAAATATAATTTTGACAGACTTTCAACCAAATTATGTAACTAGGGGCCTAATGTAAAACTGTGTGTCCAACGTATAAGACTTAGATCTGTTTAAGATATTGGCTGGACGTTAATTAACTGCTTCGTGCTAATAATTATAGCTTAACAGTGCGCGCAAACTGCAAAACCTATCGACGTCAACGGCCTTTATTGTGGCAGGATGTTACTGTTGGAAGCCATCCAGTCGTTATATACAAACTGAAAACTGCTTCTGACTTTATGCTGTAGGTATACATCTCACGGCTTTCCAGTAGAAGTAGGTTTAGCCGCCTATAGACCTACGTACGTAGCCTACTGGAAAGCCGTGCGCTCGTGAACAGCTGCAGTGTCCCGCGCTTAACTTTCAAGTGGCGCTTTAGAAGTTGGAGTTGACGAATAGGGGTCGGCGTGCACTGTTCACGACCAGCAACTAATTCTTAATAGACTCAGTAAAATAACTTCGGTGTCCCTGATTCTGAGACTGCCAGGCACTGTCTTAAAGTAGTGGGTATTGGTGCTGGTCAATCGGTCTAATTCATTTATCTGCAATGATAATGTCACACATGGATCTGTTCTCAACCCTTAATTAGTAGGCAGCTGTAGGCCCTAGGAATGGGGCCAGGCCCTATAGGCTTATTGATGATGACTATGGTGGTGGTGGTGATGATGATGATGATGATGATGATGATGATGATGATGATGATGATGATAACTGTAATAACTGCACTGTGATTTCACAGATAATATATTGCCGAGGTGGCAGTATATTATCTGTGTTTAGCAAAAACAATAATAATAACAATGAGAGTGATGATGATGATGGTGATTAAACTGATGATAATGCTTGGTAATTATTTTGAATCTCGAGATCTTCGTCAGATAAAATACTAATGGGCAAAAACAGTGGGTATGAAAAGTTGGGGTACGGACCCCTCAAGTCCAAAAAGCCTGCCCGTACCCCCCCTCCCGTAAATTACGCATATGGCCCTAGGCTTGTTTCCAATCTTCACTTCGCCTAACAGCCGCATAACCAATAAGTCTGTCCCGGTCACCCTCTAATCAGTCCGGCAAGTCAAAACTTGAGGAGTGCCTGTTTTCATTTCATAGCTCTGCCTCAACGATTTGGCCAAAAACCCAGATAAATCTGAGCCAGTCATGTTTGCCTCACGCCATAGAGCGTTTGCAGATGGGCGTGGCCTTAAGTGCGGGACTGTGATCTGCCATTTTGGTTCAGTCGTCGAATAAACAAACATCTGTTGTCAAAGTACGCGGAGAAGTCTTTCGTTGATGGAAGAAGGCGTTATCTCATGAATAAAAGGTAATTTTAAGTAGCATGTGCATTGTAAAGAAATTACTGTTTTGAATTTTGAGATGTAGTGTAATGCTGTTAGACATCCCTCGCCGCTTCAACCCTAAACACTACCCACCTTAGCGGTCTGACCCAGGCCGTGGTGTGCCTGATGGACCCCTTTGGATCTTGATCTGGAACCGATTTGACCCCGCCTATCAATTATGATTTGACTGAGCGCCTGTGAATAAGCTGGTTCCTGCGATATCGCTTTTTTGGGCGCTGTAGAAATCTCGAGATTACGATTACCTGCTGAAGAACAGATGGTAAGGACTTGGGATTGGATTCCTAGTCCGACTGCACTTGTTGTAATGGTTTTGAATTTCCGGATTACAGTATGGTGTAGTTCGTATACAAAAATACAGTGGAATCCTCTTTCCAAAACTGACAAAAAGCATGACTATGCTTATGTTGGTCTTGTTATGTTAGTCCCAGATCTTAGCGTGACTTTAGTAACATTTAAATGTTAATTTCTGAATCGTAGCGACATTATACTGTGACATAATTTTTCTATATTTTTCACTGCATCAGTTATAATTAGCAAGTGTGTTTTATGTTGTTTTCAGTACCTTAACGGACTCTTCACCATCCAGCCACCCCGGTCTACCAGTTCATCCTCCTATCTTACTCTCTCCCATCCCGCAGTCAATACTCGCCTCAAGTTCTCTGACCGATCCATATCCCACACTGCATCTCAACTCTGGAATGAACTTCCAAATTCCGCATTTTCTCAGTTCCTCCACCAATACCGCCACTCGCTCACTGTGATCTACCTCGCGCTCCTCTACTTATCACCCCACAGGCTTTCCACTCCAAATTGAAGACTTGCCTCTTCAAGAATTCCTACTCTAATCCATCTGATCCTCTGCCTTACAAGCCTTCCCGTCCTCAACGAAACCTGCCGTAACAGCTGCTCTGCCTTTCCCTGGTCTCTCTGGCAATCGGACTCGGACCACCAATGAATATCGATCTCTGATACGTCGCAGCGCTCATGAATAAACTGGTGCTTTGCGCTCAGCTTTACAGCACTTGGTGCTTTAGAAAATTGAAGATTACAATTACAAACTTCCTGTACACAGTCTGCTCCATCGCATGTCACCAACTTGACTTATCGTCCTTTGGCTCACATGGACTTCTCTTTGGCAAAGAAACTGAAGAAGACTTTTGACACCCTCATCTCCTTCACTGTGCCTGGTCTTGTCAACTACAGTGTCATATGCAGCACCGTGTCATCAGCTTCCTTAGTTTCTAGATGTAAGCCGTCTGCCTCGCCAGCTTCTTCAAAGTCATCAGCAATGGCCTATCCTACTGAATTAGAAATAGATGACTTTTACTCTAGATTAAGTCAGTGTGGTCATAAACCTGCAGTGCTATCACTGGTGTCACCAGATTCTGACAGTTATGTCACAGATATGTCTCTTAATGCGAGACCACTGGCATATTTGTTTAGTGAAGGACATTCACTTTGGTTGAACTTCAGACCTTGGCAGAATCAATCGATGTAACTATCTCCGAAAATGAGTTGATTGAAATTAAACAAGTGGTCAGAGCAGAAAAAAATTGGTTTCTTTTTCAAGCAGGCAGGATAACAGCGTTTAAACTGAAAGATGTCTGTTGCACAGATGTATCAAAACCTTCTCTGTCTTTGTTTCGAGCTATTTGTTATCCCATTGAATCCTCTTTTAAATTGGCTGTAACAGAGTGGGTGTTGCTCATGATGTAATGGAATATGTCTATTCAGCGGTGACAGCTGTTTCACTGAAGGTCATGAGATTCAACTTCACAAGGAACATCAGTACTGTTATCAGGTGCAGGCACAGATGCACAATTGTGAAGTTAAATTTTGCGAGTTAGTTTTTTTTGGAGATCTCCTTCTGGAATTCCTTGCAACCAGAGTGAACCGTGATATTCAGTTTTGGGATACATGTAAGCAACAAGCTCCAAAATTTGTTTGCACATGTGTTTTGCCCAGGGTCAGAATTGTCGGGGGGTTTGGGGAGTTCAACTCCCCTAGTCTTTCTGAGGAAACCCCACAGTTAAGTCTTCATTGCACACCCCAGAGGGTCGTTTCCAACCCCTCAGTATGCCTTAAAGATAAAATGTTAACTAGTATTTCTAGTTTTCATATCAACTGTTTATATTGTGCATATATTTTAGCATTTTCTTTAACAATTCACTTTGTGGGTTACTAATAAAGTAATGGTCTGGTTTATTGTGAGATTTGTGACCATGGGAATTGTATGCTAATAAATTTGGCAATGTCATCACTTTATGCAGTTTAAGCTTTCTCTTGCATTTTTGAATTTTCTCAGTTTGTAAAATACGGATGAAGCATTCAACTCTACATGAATCAAACTCATCAAAAGCAACCCCCCCCCCCCCCATCGTCTTTTTTCTACAATTCTCACACTAGTTTTGGCTGAGCTTTTAGGAAAGGCTTACGTGTGTCCCATATCAGTTTAATCACTGGCAATTACAATGGGTCCAATGCTTTTGAACACATTTTGAATGGTACACGGAAGTGTAAAAATATCTTCAATACTTACTGTAAAAAAATTTATTAATTGTTCTCACCTTCTCTCACTTTCCACCATTATTATGTCCATCTCTGTTGTTCTTTTATTTCCTCTCAGGTGTCATTGAATTCCTTTTGTCCTCACCTACCCTAATTCCTATTTTCAAATATAATTTCCTCATAATGTCTAGTTCATAGTTTATACGCACCAATGTTGTTTTAACTGCCATCATACAGATAAACTCGGGTTAGCCGCTTCTCCCAAATTCTCGTCCATTTCCAAAGATCCCGAGTAAGCACTTTACAGTAAATGATTACAGCAAACATACCATGGGCGGCGATCCCGGGGGGGGGGGTCGCGGGGGACAAGACCCCCACCTTTAAGAGTGGGGGGGACACGCCATACATCGGACTCCCCCAAATTTTGAGGAAACACCAAAAAAGGTCATCAAATTTTTCCATCAGCACAAAAAAATTTTGACCCGTTTTTCACCAGATCAGTTCAAGACTTTCACCAGATCAGTTCGAAAATGTCCCCCCCCCCCCCACCTGTCAAACAAGATCGCCGCCACGGAAACATACTGTTGATAATAGACTACTGTTGATACACAGAATCTAGTTTCTCAACATTCATTCATTACGGAGCTTTATATAGCATCCTTTCAAGCAACTACTGTTCTCAGAATGATCCCCGCACGCCTGAAGAGAGCAATCCTAAGATGGAAATAGAACGTGTAAGAATGGACCCTGGGGAGCAGGTAGAGCGTCAGAGGAAGGCCATTCCAGACCGAGGAGCTAACAACAGAGAGTACTGCCAAAACAGCACATTGTGAGTATGTAAGCTTACCTATCACGAAATGTTTCCAGCAGATCGTTCAGCTTTCAGTTTCACTTCCGCTAGATCATCTTTGGCTATAGCTCAAATAAGCCAAAGTCGCCGGCGTTCTTCGCTCCGGGCACGTTCTTCTGGGCCTTCATGCTCACATATTTTTGAAATTCTACAAAATGACCCTTTATCCCTCTCCGAATAGTTCCTGCAGCCAACTATTACACAGAACACCATTTCCACCCTTTATAATAAGCGCCATTCACTTTACTTACGTATCCAACGTCAGCAAGCATTTGTTACTGAACCAATATGGCAGATTACCTTATATGGCATATGCAAATGAGGCTGGTACGTCACTGTGCAAACACTCTATAGCATATGCATTCTTTCCCTTCTCACTCCCGCATTTACCTTGCTGGTACTGCCAGAGTGAGAATTGTAGCAAAAAGACTGGGGGGGGGTTATAGTTTGATGAGTTTGATCCATGTGGAGGTTAATATTTTATCCATATTTTCCAAACTGAGAAAGTTCACAAATGCAAAAGAAAGCTTAAACTCCTTAAAGTGAAGACATCACCAAATTTATTAGGCCTAGTATACAATTCACATGGTCTGACGGTCACAAATCTCACAATAAACCAGAGCTTTACTTTATTAGTAACCCGCAGTGAATTGTGAAAGAAACGGCCAGGGGCGTCTACACCATAGAAACCTTGGAGCAAATGCTCCATCCAAGAAATAGGGGGAAGATCTGTCAGTGTGTGTGCCACCATTTTAGGGGGGGGGGAGAAACGGGAAGGGGGGAAGAAGAGGGGGAAAGGGACGTTGCTCCAATGATTTAGGGGGGATAGACACCCCTGGAAACGGCTAAAGTAATGCACAATATAATCACGCTAGCGCAACTGAGGGGGTTGGAAAGTGGCAACGACCCCTGGGTGTGCAATGAAGACTTTCAAAAACTTTTTAAATTGTAACTATTATTTCTACCATACTGGAGCAATACGTCATATAACGGGCTCTAATCGAAGATATGTCTCAAAACATAGCCTGTTTTCTTTGTCTTCTCTAAGTTCTCTTGCGGCGTCTTGCCCCGGTTAGGCTAACTTTAGATTTTGCACTCATCTCACATCTTGAACGCGACAGACTTTAACTGACACATCCAAAAATTCCTGGCTCGCTCGCTGTAATTCTCCAAATTGTTGGAAACACATAAGAAATTCTTAAGGATAGGCCTATGCCGTTTTCTGCATGGAGATGATTTTCTACAATTGGTCGCCATATTTACGACAATATTGAAGGTTTATGGACTTCGAAAATGCCTTCTGTTTAATGCTGCTGTTCATTGCTTCTCGCTCTCTAACTCGCTATCCGTAGCCTACTTCGTATTAAACAAGTAACTTCCTAACTTGTTTAGTTATTTGGTTAGCCTACTTCTTTCTTACCCATTGCCCAACCGATGCCAAGCGTGTATATTTTCTACTCTCACGTGTAATCATGTTTCCGCAATCGTCATTGGCTAACCTTGTATTTCTTCCAGCCTATGCGAATGCATGCATATGTATAAAATGTAAGGCTACATATTTCTGTTTTTTGGCGGCCTTGTGATCCACATCAGCCTCGTTCTCGAAGGCGGCCATTCCCGCCAGGTCGGCCATCTTTCTTTCTGTGACGCACATGCAGCTAAAAATAGCAGCAGGCGCCGGCAGCAGCTGCAGTTCCGTCGGCCGCCTTCCGCGCAGAACTTAATAATAATATCTGCAGCTGCAGCAGCTGTCGGTGCTGTTGCTGGTGGTGCCGAGGACGACGTTGGTGATGATGGAGAGGGCTGTTCGGTTACTGTGAGATGCTAAATCTCACGTCTGTTGCTGAAACAGTCGCTTTGCCGGCTGACAGACTTATTCGTCCAAGTCCCGAGAAGTCAGCCGAGGTCTGAGCTTCGACGCTGCCTGTCTGGAGAAGGTAAGCAACGCTGACGAGCGGCCATTTGACTGTCTATTATGATGATCGCGCAAGAGGTTTTGTTTATCCGCTGGCCGTCAGGTGGCGCGCCATTTTCGGCGATGTCGTTTAGGGGTTCCTGTTGTTAGCCTGTCTTGCGATTAGTGGCAGTATATGGGGGTTTGGGAGAGCCCCTGAATGACGTTTGGTGTTTTTCGAAGCTCGTTCTTGGTTAGACACGGTGCCGTGTGCTTGTGTGACGAAACGACATAGTAATAAGGCATTGATGCGTGGCGCCATCTGGGGAATGTTCCATTGCTTTGCAAGAGCAATCTAAAATTATCATTCTTTAACAAAATCAGTGTGTGTGCGTTGAGGAATAATATTTGGGTGTGCTGGTCTTTAGCCTGTCTGGGAATTGCTCATAGTCGTTGAGGAGGCTATAAGTAGTGGTTGGAAAGACCAAACACCTCAGCAAGAGATTTGGTCCTTTCCCAATCTCTTGCAGACCAATGAATGCATGTCTCAAAGCTCGGGTGTGGTCCTTTTCCTTGATGCAACGCCTGATGCGTCGAAACAGCTGGAATCTCCTTGTTTTTAATTGTGTCCAACACGGGGATGTGCATCTATATACCTCTGCACTGGTGATATGAGCCCACTGTGGAATGATTGTCCTCAAGTACCACTGTTTAATTGGTTACTGTCCAAGTCTCAGCTCCATACAGGACAAGCAGAGGCAACTTCCCCTTTCCCCCTCTTCCTCCCCCTCTCCATTCCTTACCACCTAAAATGGTGGCACACAGTGTGCCACCAAAATGGTGGCACCACAGATCTCTCCCCCTATTTCTTAGATGGAGCATTTGCTCCAAGGTTTCTATGGTGTAGACGCCCCTGAGGACAATTGGTGTATCTGTCTTGAAAAGACCAAGGTTGGTCTTCAGCCAGATGATGGTAGTCCAGATTTCATTAATAGCCATGAGCTGCCAAAACTCGGTCCATTGCCACTTTTGGTGTCAACACAAGAACCAAGGCAGAGGATCCCATAAGTCAGCTACAGTTGGTTTCGTGTCACCCTTACATTATCCATTGTTAGACAAGGATCTGCTGTTGTCTGGGAACCTTGTCCATTGACCCACCCGTAAAGCTAATGATGTCACTGGGAGTAAATACTAACGGCCGCTCATGCCAGACATATTGTAAAGTGTTCCACATCCTGTTTAATAAAACTCAACGATGAAGCGACTCTTAAAAAATGGAAAGGTCAAATGGGTGATTAAAATCTGTAATGAAATATTTACATTATCGTATTATTGAAGCTTTTAAGCAATTTTTAAATGGCTGAGGTGGAAATGGCATAAGTTTATGGAAATTCAGTGTATGTGATGGAAATTCAGTGTATGTGACGCCAGTTATAACACTGGACTGTTTCTGGGAAGTGTTACAACACTACTTCAGCATAACAACTAAAAAACTACCAGTGCAGCATGCAACATTACTTAAACACGTTTCCTTAAGAACATTGAATCATGGTTTATATTGCATTGTGAATGTTTCACTAACATTCATAAATGTTGGTAAACATCGGGGTTATGCTGCAAAAGTTTTCGTAACATTCTGAAAATATTTGTACTGAATTTTAGTTCTTACTACAGAAGACTTTTTTGGATGGACATCAATTGCATTTTGTATACCAGCTGAACAGAGTAATGTGTTAACGGGTTGGGTTCAACAATATTTCAACTATTTTGTTGAAATATTTCCTGAAGACAACCCACAAGCCTCATTAATGCAGACATTGTATTTTACAATCAA
The DNA here is from genome assembly GCA_963556255.1 of Allolobophora icterica. Classification (NCBI taxonomy): domain Eukaryota; kingdom Metazoa; phylum Annelida; class Clitellata; order Crassiclitellata; family Lumbricidae; genus Allolobophora; species Allolobophora icterica. The sequence continues at coordinate 21,824,265 of OY744607.1, read as the reverse complement.
CTGATAAATGTTTCGTTAACATTTACTAAATGCTTCCTGTAAAGTTACGTCAACGTACAGTATCTGCAAACTATAGTCCCATCTCACATTAATGTTTGTGTGCAGCATATGTGAACAAACTGAAGAATGCAAATTATTGCAAAATGTAGGAAGAAATGCGTAAGCTTTTCAGATGAACCAGCTTGTGATGTCGCTTCATGTTGTTATTTGCATCTTTTATGTTGTTGTTCTTTTAGTTTCATTCCTGCAACTGTATTTGGTAACCAGTGACCTCTGCTGAGACATGGCAACTGGAAATGGCGGTCAAGGCTGGGGCCTGGAATTCTATGACTGTGTCATCAACAATGACTTGGCCCGACTCGAGACCCTTGTTGACCAGCACAAGATCGACCTCAATGCCAAGTTCACTGAAGTACGTAAGAAGAACCACGTTGACCTGAGCCCAATTCATCTGGTTGCCTATAAAGGCTACACAGGAATGCTGCAGTACCTCTTTGACATGAAGTGCGACATCCACAAGACGACAGCCACCCTCCGAAGGACGGCTTTCCACTTTGCTGTTCTGCGCCACAAAATGGCTTGCTTTCACAAGCTCCTCTCATTTGGTGCCAATGCAGACCCACGTGACACATTCGGCAACACACCATGTCACTACGCGGCGGAGGACGGGGCCGTCAACCTTCTCGATGTCCTGCTGCACCAATCGGTTGACCCGAATGCCCAGGACATCACTGGAAAGACTCCACTGATGAAGGCCACACGGAATGGTAAGATCGAGGCGGTCAAGCGCCTGTTGACTGCCGGCTGCCTGTTAAATGTGCGCGATCGCAACAGCGACACAGCCTTACATTTTGCCGCCCGTCATGGCAGCGCTCGACTGCTGTCGGTACTCATCGCTGCTGGGAGCGACGTCAACGTTCAGAACCAGTGGGGACACACGCCACTGATGGAAGCCGTCTGCTACAGCAACAAGGACGCTGCGGCTTGCCTCCTGCAGGCCGGATGTGATGTAAACCTTCGTGAGAACAAGGGAGGCGACACTGCACTCCATGTTTCCGTTCGCAAGAACTATTCCGTGATCACAGAACAGCTCCTGTCGACTGGTAAGGTCAAGCATGTATACAATTACCAGGGAGAACTGGCCATACTGGATGCTGTGGTCAATCAGAAGCTGGACACTGTCCGACTTTTCCTCCAATATAACTATGATTTGGATGTCCCGTGTAAGTTGGACTACGATGGATCTGGTGGTAAGCTTGCTGTGCGAATCGCTCTAGACCGTGAGAACTTTGACCTTCTGCGACTCTTGGCAAAGGTTGGGTACATCATTAGCTTTGTTTCTTCAGGTGGTGGTTCCACAGACAGTTCTTCGGAGACCGCAACCTCTGCTCAACGGCTATTGGCCGAGGTCTGTAGAGTCCGGTCACTCAAGGCCATGTGTCGAAGGAAGATCCGGAAACACCTGGGCTTCGGAATCCAGTACAAGGTCAGCCTCCTTCTGCTGCCTCCCTGGCTCCAGGACTACGTCCTCCTGAAAGACATTGTCGACGGATCGTGAATATTCGGTGCCTCTTGAATATTCAGTAGCTCACGAATATTCAGTGAATCTTGAATATTCAGTAACTCTTGAATATTTGGTGCCTCTTGAATATACGGTACCTCATGAATATCAGTAGTGTACTTCTGGAATATTCAGTGCTTGTGAATATCAGCAGCCGATGGTAATGCTGAACCATTGTGATCATTATTTAGTAGCTGACAAACAACTGGTGAATATTTTGATAGAAGTAATCTTCATGTCATCCTGCCTGTCTATACACCATAGATGTAAGAAGCAAGATGCTAGACAATGAAAGGATAATGGTGTAGATCTATGTTTATAAACTTGTGAACAGTCCAATGGACCATCTGGTTCCTGGGCTTTCTGCACTTAGGTTAATAGCAATATCACAGCAGCTGATTTGAAGTCAAAGTTGTAATTAAGATTTTTAATATACCAGTAGTTACTGAGAAGGCTGCTCAAATTGGCACTCTGTTAATATCCAGCCACCCCATAGATGTAACATGTAAAGTTAACTGGAGAAATGTGATGCCATGTGCGGGACTGATATATGGGCCAAAGTGATAGTAACATCTGATTGTGTGATATGGTTACCAATTAGTTTGAACGCTTTTACATGGAGTGCGTCAGTTCAAACTTTCCTGGGACAGTGGGTGAAACCTCCTTGGGCAAGTTGTTTGCACACGACTGCCTACCACGGAGCAGAATTGGTACAAGTCCTTGTGCACCATCAGGAATATTAGAGAAAGGTGTGCTGGTTGCAGAGTCTGGTTAACTGGCAGATGGCCAGGGTAATGCTTGCTCCAGTGTTATTGCCACCATTGCAAACCCGGTGCTGGTCAACCAAGATGCAAACATCCTTATTGAATAAACTATGATGACTTTGAGTTTGACCTTCACTTAAATGAGCTGGTATAAAAATTCTTGGACTGGAGAAACGATAGTTTTAACTTTGTATTGATGTGGTCATAGCTATTTGAATTATAAGCCTGCTCTAGGAGTTGATCTGTCTATGATCTTTGTATTAGTGTAATTTGCTTTTCATTTCTGACTGTTGCATTGGCCTACCGCATGTGTGTGTGTCTCTCTCTTTGTCTGCGTTCATGGCTGTCTGCCAGTTGTCTGTATATAATCCTGCCATATTTTACTGATTATAATTAGTTGTTAATTAGTTATGCTTGAGCTGATCCTATCCAAACCTGCCATAGTATATAAGGTTGACATTCACCAATGAATAGATGTAATTGCTTCGGTTGTGCCACCATGTATGGGTAGCCAAGCCTCTGATTCTACATGAAGATGTAAAGTTGAGCCTGTAATAAAAAATAATTAATGATAACAATTAACAAGAGCGCTGCATGTTTTAAAATTGTAATTTTGCATTAACGGTGTGCTCTGTGAAAGCACTCGAAGGAGTCTTTTAGCACATAACTATAGCAAATGATTTGGCTGCTAGTTATCAGTACTTTCAGAAATTCATTTACCGGTATATGGCCATAATCGTTTGAACGATAATATTCAAAAAAATTATGATCATTTTCAATGCAACAAAATGAAGGACTGTGCCTTCTTTGCAAGGCCTCCTTGCCATTCTCATTGAGGCACATTCTAGCTCGCTGTGACTAGATTAAAATATGTAACCAGTTATCATTTAAGTTTGTTTTGCAATATCTTTGGAAACATGCTCCAGATTTGTAAAGACTTTTGCATTAAGCTTATAATGACGAGATCTCTATATGTTCTATAGCCTGCTTCTTGTTAGTTGCTGTGGAAACTGCGTAAGCTGAAAGGTGCTGAAAATCATTAGATTTCAAACCCACGTCGTACCATGCTTTCTATTGATCATTCCAGGAAGATGGTCCAAAGGAGAAGAAGCCTTGATGGCTTAATCTTCACACAGTGTCTTTGTATCAACCCTCTGATTTCAAATGACTTGGCAGAACATTGTTGAATGAGCTGGTGTGATATGCTTTGCTTTTACGTACACGTAACGCATAGCAGTTAAGACATTTTAGGATTATGATTACGATTTTTGATTTTTAACAGATACAGTAAATTAGTTCGAACCGAGTATACCATTCGGAGTTTGACAGTTGATCAAGATTGCATTATGTCAGCTGATAACATTATCATGTGTTTTTGGAGAGACTCTGCATACCAGAGGCATAAACTTGTCTCCAATTTTGAGGCTCAAGTAGGCCTATGCTTAGTAATATAATAATAATAATAATAATAATAATAATAATAATAATAATAATAATAATAATAAAAATAATAATAACATATATTATTATTGTGTACTTGGTGATAATACGCCCGGACAGCCATAAGATGTCATTAAACACTGGCAACTAACACAGCTATGTAATAGCTAGTTCTGGAAACTAGCCTACTACTGCACCGTCATAGAGTTTGAAAAATTTGCAAGTAAAGAGTGACGAACATATTATAAGCAGGCTACATGTAAAACCAGTGCAGAATCTGCAGAGCATGAAAGATGCACGATCCATTAGCGTTCCTTCTGTTGTTGAGCACAGCCGCTCATAACCGACTTAGGTCCATTGTTCACAGAATTTTCAGTCCTAGAAACTGCTATTTACATATCTAGTTTAACATAGGCTTACATTAAACAGCTTAACAGTTTGAACAAGCACCAATAATAATAGTAATATTAATAATAGTCGCAAACACATCACTCGGCCGTATAAATCTAGAAGGCATTTCTCTACCAACGCTTATCTGTACCATCCAACGCTTAAGCGCAATCGCTTTCACGGTAGATGTGCTTGACCTCACCGGTCGACAGGAGCTGTGAATAAAACTGTTGGCATGGCAACCTCTTTTTTAAAATAATAATTGCATTATGATTTCGTAGAATAAAATTGGTGGCGTAGTAATCTCTTTCATAAAAAGTTGCATTGTGATTTCATAGAATAAAACTGTTGGCATAGCAACCTCTTTCTAAAAATAACAATTGCATTGTGATTTCATAGAATAAAACTGTTGGCATAGCAACCTCTTTCTAAAAATAACAATTGCATTGTGATTTCATAGAATAAAACTGTTGGCATGGCAACCTCTTTTTAAATAACAATTGCATTGTGATTTCATAGAACAAAACTGTTGGCATGGCAACCTCTTTTTAAATAACAATTGCATTGTGATTTCATGGAACAAAACTGTTGGCATGGCAACTTCTTTTTAAATAACAATTATTGCGCTGTGATTTCATAGAATAAAACGTTTGGCATAGCAATTAGCCTAGCAATCACTTTCATAAAAAAATAATTGCATTGTGATTTCATAGAATAAAACGTTTGGCATAGCAGTTAGCAACCTCTTCATAAGAAATAATTGGATTGTGTTTTCATAGAATAAAACTGTTGCCATGGAAAACAAACAATAATAATATCGATGCCCTGAGTTTGAATTTCGGTCGAGACTCACGATAATCGATTATTGATCTTCACGCTCCGCGATGAGGCTCAGCCTCATACAGAATGTGGACTGCCACCTAGCGAATATTGAAGTATTCATGCCGTAATCTCTAACTCAAAAATTATAAAGCGCTACCCTAAAGCTTACTGCAGGGCTAGAGCTTATTCACGAACGCTGCGTCGTGTCCAGAGATGTAAGAGAAAATACTGCCCATCCACCTTCATAAGCCGGGGCTAAGAGAATGAAGTCGCTAACCTTCATACCCATGGCTGCCTCTCGGAGTTCTTTGATTTCTAGTCCAGCTCCCACAGTCATACAGTGCCACTGGCCAAACACAAGGCTGTGTCGGCTGTTATTATTAAGCAACTATTGTTATTAGTAGCCTAATAGTAGGCCCTAATATTTATTTATTATTGCAAAAAACAGGTAAAATGTTGGCGCGACTTAACCACTGGCGTCCAGAGCAATCTAGGCCTAGGACTCTAGGAGTGGTCGATGAACCCCGCCTTTCGATCTGTTTGTTCTTGAGGGTAGACAGCGAATCGTCAGCTTCAGGCTAAGCACCGGGATCGAAGAACAACTGACTGAGCAATTAAATTTTGAATCGGTTACCTTAATTAGTCATCTTAATTGCCATATATAGTACAATGAGCGCCTTTATTGGCTCTCTTAATTATTGGAGAGAGATGCTTGAGTCATTATGCAATGGTCCATAGCATATCTTTTCTGCTTCTGTACGCCTCTAATACAGGCCTTGCATCTAGTATGCAATCATCGCAGATCTAAACAATTAAACAGTAGGCCTATCTCTTACACGTAGGCCTATGTGTGCGCTTTGTATACGCTGTAGCAGTTCATCGTTTCTGTTAGCATCACACATTTGTGCTAAAGCAGTTCAGCGCTTGCTTGGCTGCTTGTCTGCTGCAGTTCTTTCTTCTCTAGTTCATCTTGCCTAGCAGTTCGTTCGCAACGTGCGTCTCCAGTCTTATCTCTCTCCGCCGATCTAAGACTCGTTCTGAGGAGTTCTTTCGACTGGCCAGAATCTTTCCCGCCGCTGCTGCTGCTGTTCTTTTCGTGTTCGAGAACTGCCTTGCTGCATTCGCAAGGGGCGCAGACGTGGCAACAGCAGGGGCATTCGTCGACAGGGAGCTCGCAGTAGACCCTGCAGCTCTCCCTGGCGCCCACGTGGCTGTCCTGTGGAACTTCGAAGCTCTTCAGCCCTGCGTGTATGCTCGACTTATCATCGTACGCTTCCGGACAAACTTTTTGCGGGCGCCATTGTGACTGACGTCCTACACTGACCGTCGATAACACTATACAATACGGTTTTGTTATAAGCGGTCCCTCCGCGCCACAACCACTCTCTAGAGGGCGCTCCACGGAACGATGACGTAGTCGGGTCTTGCGATTATGACGTAGAAGACCGTCGTTTCTGAGCATGCGCACGGCAGCGTAGACTATTACCGCTAAGAGGACAGCGCCGATCGAGGGAACGACGATGACCGCTACTCGGAACCACAGCAGCTGTCCACTCGACACCGACCAACGACTGACCACGCCCGAGTTTGAGTCACCTTCACCGACCAGCGACTCTGCAAACACAAAGTTAAAGCATGCTTAGTTGGATGGTCGAAAAATTAGTTACAAATAGATAGGCAGGTCCAGTGTTTTAGTTGTCAAAAAAGAGCTGCTAATAAAAGAGATTGCTTACAGGAACAACAGTTAAACCACCGGTCAACCACGCCCCATCTATGGAGTTATTGATGAGAACACTGGGTTGGCTCAAATCAAACCCATGGCGCCTAAACTATTGCGTGAGCAGCCTAGTAGCCTATTCATTTCTTACAGAGTTTACTCCTATGTATATAGCCATTGGTCCGCAAAGGTTCACCAGTCACTCTGGTACAGAGTAAAGCAGGGAGGCGACCTGACCGACGACTCTGATGAGCGTAGACTCGGATCCGACCTGGGCTGGTGAACCAAAGTCCTCCGTGCCCACCTTCTCGTGGTGCGGACCGTTAGTACCCTTCCTAGGAAGTACTCTTCCTAGGAGGGGGAACGAACGGGCACGGCAGGCAAAACCAGGGGAAGGCAATGGCAAACCACCCCTGTTAATCATGCCAAGAAAATCGTCATGCCACACACCAAACCACGCCGATGGTCGCGGATGGAGGGACTCCCAGGCCGGAGCGCTGAGGTGGGACTCCCAGGCCAAAGCGCGACTCAAGGGCTACTGGGAGAAGTAGCAAGACGGCAACGGAGACTGTGTGGCATGACGATCGCTAGGGCTCCTAGAGCCGACGGCACAAACAAACATATAGCCATAAAATTTCTTTTATAGTGGTTGGTTAGAATTTCTGGGTGTATTGGAGTTCGTGCGATTACAAAGTTACAGGACAGCGACCTGTATACAGAGTTTGCAAAACGCCCACGCAACAACAAGTACACAAGACTGCGGACTGCTTCAGTCGTAAACTAGCCCGCTAGTAAACGTCTCTGACAAAACAGCCATAAACCTGTCTGAGAATTTTGAGAGGCTTCTAGCCGGCTCCTTGGAAAGCAGAGCATTATGGTCAGGTGTTTACGCCATTGGCTGTATAATTAGCATTGCTGTATACTTCAACGGGTAGCCATGAATTGCCTGCAGAACGACTACATACATGCTGGTTCATAGGTCACAGACTTCGTCTAATCTAACGACCTCTGGCGCCGATTTATTATTCGAGGCATCCATCAGTCGATGGCGAGCCAAACACAGAGCCACAAATTCTGAATTCGGAAGAACACACAATAACGAGTTCAAAGTTCAAACCGATGACAGATAGGCTTAAACAGCTTATACAACACACACCGATAGTTGCCTATATGCAGGGACGTAACTTTGGTCTAAAAAGTGGGGGTAACAATTTCTTACATACGCGAAACAAGGAGGAGATGGCGATCTCTGGGAAGGCATAATAATAAAATATTGATTGGCATTGTTCAAAAAGTTGGGGGTACGGTACCCTCCAGTCCAAAAAGTGGGGGTACGGGTACCCCTGGTACCCCCACAAATTACGCCTATGCCTATACGTGCCGATGGTTAAGGGTGACGATTTGTCGTTGTCGAAACGTCGCTGGTAGGCGCAATCGAGTTAAGTTTGAGCCTGGATATGTAGTACACTCTAGTACTCAACCATAAATAGCCCCGTTGTGAGCAACATGAAGGATCTTCTAATTTTCTTTGCATTCTTTTCTTTACTGATAAAATTTCTGTTCATTTAGCCTGTAGCGTAGAGAGCCCCTCTAATTAGTTTAACCTTTAGTGGCACCAGGCCCGCGCCCAGAGGGGAGAAGGGGCAAATGCCCAGGGACCCGGCGATTTTTCGGCGTGCCCATGGCTGCTCAGCCTAGGGGCCCGGAATTTCTGTCGGTGGCCCTGAGTGGCGCTATATAATTTCCACTTACAAAATAGGTCAGTGCGGTAAAATCAGACAATTTTTACGCACAGGTGACATTGTGTAAACACAGAGCGAATTCAGAGCTACACGAATATTCAGTTGGAAGCACTAACTTACTTACTTACTTGCTTACAGGCAGGGTGAGAATTGTCGGGGTGTTGGGGGGGGTTTAACCCCCCAGTCTTTCTTAGGACCCCACAGTAAAGTCTTCATTGCACACCGAAACTCCACGTAAATCAATGTCTAACCCCCCCCCCCCCAGTCTTTTTCCTACAATTCTCATACTGCTTACAGGACACCGCCGTTACTCTTCCATATACTTTACAAGGTGGTCTAAATGCGGTGTGTTACACTGGCTCTGTCTCAGCGTCACTTGGAACATGCGTACATCATCAGTCCTCCTATACCAGCGACCTCTTATATATATACCATGGCTGTTCGTCAGACCAGAGTCTGTCGGCGAAGAGACTCAGGCAGATGCGCATTGTAAACTAACAGCGAAGGCACCAATGCAAATATTTTGACAGCGACCCTGTTATATGTAACGCAGGAGTGCGCCACTTATGCCTCTGCTCTGTGTGCTCTACTGAACTTATAACACGAATGCACCTATCGTCTTATAGGTGAACACGCAGAACTGCCATGCATGCAAGAGAAAGCCTTCTGCATCCTTACAACAGTATACGAACCGTATTTTAATCCTGTACGCGGTTGGGACAGGCTCCGCAAATCCCGCAATACGATATGCAACATTCTGAATGCAACAGATCTCCCTTGCTGTCAAACAACGGCATCAGGACATTGCATGGGACAACCTAACATTCGTTTCTTTCTAATTAATTGTCCATCCCTATGTGTGTCCCTATCACAAAGGTCGTGCTATTACAATGCTCATCCTACAATACCACGCAATACAATACAAAGCTTCGGTGATGATCTGGACTATAGCAATTACTTAAAGGACTTCGAATTATGGCTATCATTACTCATAGGCCTTTGTACAAGCGCTGGTACGTTTTGTGTTAGGCCTATGTGATTCTAATGTGTAATGCTCACAATATTCCTATTATACATGTATAGCTGTGTCTAATACGATATATTGGTTAATGGTTATATGCCATCGATATACTTAGCACAATGCGTGTTTGAAGCAGGCAATGCATGCATTATTTGTGAATGAATAAAAATGGCCGCCTGTCCCATAGCCTCGTTCATCATTCTTTATGTCGTTTGTTTAAGGACGGATACGCGGGTCATTACGAGAAAAAGATTTGTGCCGTACAAATAGAATAGCGCATAGTGATCGAGGCTAATAAAACAAGTAGCCGTGTTTACGCTGCTAACCTGTCGCTGAAGTGCCATTCATCCGACTGATATAAATATTAATGAAGAGGCGGGGCTTATAATTGCACATATCCGTTCGGCAGCAAATCAGGTCTAGTCGTGTATCTTCGTAGGGGATTTTATGCGTCGATGTCACGTCATCTTCAATTGCCGCGCATGCGTATCGTTGATTTTCCGATAGCGTCTCTGCGCATGCGTGAACTGTACGTATGGTGTCGCCATCTTGCGTCGTCTGCAAGAAGCACATTCCGATATGAGATTTGCACATGTAACTTGTGCTGACACATGCTGGCTGGTTGCAGAAGCAGCGAATTTCACCTGGAAACCAATACCACACATCTAATTAGTGCTAAAATGCCTCTGAGTTACACTGTTCTGTGCACATTAATTTTTTGTAGCAAACACAGTTAATAACAGTAAATACAAAACTGGATGCATGCATGTATCTACAATGACCATTTATAAAGCGACTCCAAAACCTCTGAAAGGTGCTAAGCGTCATGGGCGGCGATCCCGGGGTCAAGAGGGACCAGAATTCGTCTTTAAGAGTGGGGGACACAGTATACAGTTGTCCCAGATTTTGAAGAAACACAAAAAAGTGCAAAATTTTTTCACCTGTTTTTGACCAGTTCAGTTCCAAAGTGTCCCTCCCCCCCGCTTATCAAACAAGACCGCCTCCAGTACTAAGCGTATATAATAATGTGGAGTTCTGTGGCGTTTTCACTTCTTTTGATGCTGGCGATGGTTAGTATAAGTTTTTGCAACTGCTTCAAAGGAAGGCCAGAGAGTGTTAAACGAATCAACCACCTTATGAAGTGTAGCCCTATACGAATGGTCACAGACATACATTTTCAACTGTTGTCTTAATCTAAAATCTGTTCATATGCTTATAAAAACTGACACCTGATGGCGTCAGCATTAAAAGAAATGAAAACATTTGGTCACTTTCAGAGAGTTCTCTGATCTGAGGAGCGTTAATTAAGTAAGGAACCTTTAAACATAATTATCGTCTGTAAAATTTTTCCGTTGCGTAATGTTGATGAATCATCGGGTTGTTGACTTGTTAGGTGTCTGGGCCGCGGGTTGTTATCGGTCGATTCAGCGCGGGGGGGGGGTGAGTGACGTCGCGCATTTCATCATCTTGACACTTGTGCGGGAAAACGTTTTACAGCTTCGATTTACGCTGCGATGTCTCATAGGCAAGCCTAGGAAAGTCTTGCTGATGCGGCAGGTTTTAAACAATACAATTAGGTAGCGATTGAAGTGTATGACCGAGTTGATAGAGTTGAGTAGTGACTGAACTTAGTTGGTTTTTAACTGCAAAATGTCGTTGATTGGTGCTGACCTAAACTAAGCTAGCACTTTGCATTGAGTCTTGCACGCATAGGCGTGATCTGTGGAGGTACGAGTGGTACCATTACTACCCCACTTTCTGGACTGAACAATGCAATCAATATTTTATTATTGTGACTTCCCAAAGATCGCAGTCTCCGCCTTGCTTCGTGTATGTAAGAAATTGGTACCCCCACTTTTTAGACCAAAGTTACGCCCAGTGGCGGATCCAGAGGGGGGCGATTGGGGCGATCGCCCCCCCTAAGAGTCCAAAAAATAATAATTTTTATATTTAAAATTAAAAAATTTGATATACTATACTGTACTACAGGATAAATGTTATGTGATTATTGTTACACATCTACAGCGCCGGACTGCAGTTTGAATATTACCTCTACACGTCCTTGCTTTAATCATGCTCTAAACTTAATAAGTAATTTTAATTCCTTTGACCTTGGACGTCCATGAAATCGCCCCCCGTAAAGTAAAAGTCTAGATCCGCCCCTGGTTACGCCTCTGCTTGCACGTCGAATTTAGCAATTTCTACTCAGGGTTTAAAGTGGGTGGGAACGCGTGGGAACGGCGTTCCCACTGCTCTCGAAATTCTTTGCTTGCGTTCCCACTGCTCACAATGCAAGAACCCTCGTAACACATGCGTTCCAATAAAACTCTTCTTTGGAGTTCCCACTGCTCACCCAAACCACTTTAACTACTGTTTCTACTATTAAACTACTACGGTGTTTGAACTGCTAATTTCATTAATTATATGAATAGAACATTTCTGGAGTTAAAGTTATAGGCCTACATGATAAATCGGGCGAGTCGAGGATTCGAGGCTCTATCAGTTGATAATTTTATATAATTATCAACTTTTGTTGCTTTTCCAGTTGATTATTAGTTTTGAATGCGATTTCATTCTAACTTATTACATTTCACGATGCAGTTCGATGGTCTGTCGCTTAAGGGTATAAAGTCCCAAAACGACGAGGCCATTGTCTAGCCTGAATAATTTTTTACGACCTGGCAATGACACTCTATTCATTTCGTAGTCTGCTTCACTGCCGCCCATGCGCATGGTTGCAGACATCACGTCGCGCCCGCAGTCTGCGTCGACCAAAGACTATAGATCTCGACGGCGTCACCGCGGTAGACGACACTATAGGTCGTGCAGTAGGTCCATGGCTAGGTGGCGCCAGTGAGCTGACGTAGACTTACGCTGGAGGCACTTAGGCCTATTCTTGTGGCCAAGTGCCAGGCGCGTCTACTGTGTTGCGCCTGGCGCCACTCTGGTATCGCGAAGAATCACATGGCGATGGCGCAGCGGAGGAGGAGGACGACGAGGAGGAGGCGACTCTATTATATTCGCACCAGGCGTCGTCTACACGACGTCTTGACGCCAGGAAATTTCTAATTATTCCTAATTGTTGCCTTTCACGTGATGACTGGATTCATCGCGCGAATATGAGAAAAAAAACGATTTATTGGGCTGCTGTATATTATTTATACTGTCATCTGGACGGTATATATATATCCTCTGGACGATATATATATATATATATATATATATATATATACATATATATATATATATATATATATAGGCCTAGCAGACAGAAAACATCAGTGGACGACAGAAAGAATTAAAAGCTGTTCTATATATATATATATATATATATATATATATATATATATATATATATATATATATATATATATTCTATGATTTCATATATAAGTGTGACACACTGTGTGTGTATTTTTATGACATATATATATAGCAATGCGTTGAGTTTATGGTCTCCACGGTTATGATCAATTATCTGTCAGGCAGTATTTCCATCCTCTCGTAATGTATCTCGATCTCTGTCGTCTCTGGCCGCATATTTTTCTTCCTTCTCCTGCAGCGCAAGGTGACCTGGTTGTCCTACTGACCCGAACTTCCGTCTCCTAGCATACATAGATCATGGGTGTTTACTGTTGTCGGCCCGTCTTTCCGAAAATATCCTCTGCCTGGCAAACTGTGACTTGTTGTCTTCATGGCCTCGCCCTGCCTTCTATCGGGTCTGGAATGCCTCTGATTTGTACCTCTTGGTGAGGCGCTATATAAATTTGCGATTATAATTAATCACATTACAATTAATATTTATCAAATCGGACGGACATATCAACAGACGGACCTATAAGAACATAGAATTAATTCTATAGATAATTATAATCTGTACTCGTATTGTTTAAATAAATAAATAAATAAATAAATAAATAAATAAATAAATAAATAAATAAATAAATAAATAAATAAATAAATAAATAAATCAGAAAGCTGGTTAGAGTATACACTATGTCCAGGCATGCATAAACGACGTCTGTTCAGTTACTATTCCCAATGAAGATAGGAATGGCATACATGTATTACAAAAGGAAGCCTCTGCAACTCTGCACCCATTCTTCATATGATCCGGTTGCGTTCAGCAGAAAGGCAGAGGGTGTAGGCATAAACGTAGACTCTGGGGGCAGCCGGGGCACGTCCCCCCAATAATTGAAATGGACTGTACACCCAATGCAACAAATGTAGAATGAATAACCAAATCCCTCCCATATTTTGGACAAGTTTACGCCAGTGGCTGTAGGTGTCAAGCCATGGACCGTCTTCTGTTGCAGCTGCTCGATTTATACACGCTGCTGCTACATTTGCACTTCAGCATCTGCTGCAGTTCAGCCTATTACATAACAACCCCGTACACATAGAACAGGACTGGGCCTTCGAGAGATTATATATGTTGATGCACCACGAATTCGGCTTATTGTGAATTTTAATAGTTTACCTTAGACTACATTTCCATACCGTATCTAAACTTACTTTTCCTTTTAACCTTATCTTTCCATATACACTCAATCTTACCTTACCTAACCATGTCATACCTCACACCTTACTTCACCTCACCTCACCTATCAATAATGGAGCTTATCATAAGTTACCTTACGGTACCTTTATGGTCCCTCAGGCAGGCAGGCAGGCAGGCAGGCAGGCAGGCAGGCAGGCAGGCAGGCAGGCAGGCAGGCAGGCAGGCAGGCAGGCAGGCAGGCAGGCAGGCAGGCAGGCAGGCAGGTAGGCTGCAGGCAGCAGGCAGGAAGGTAGGCAGGCAGGCAGGCAAACAGGCGCAGGCAGGAAGGCACACAGGAAGGCATACCATACCTTATAGCATACCTAAGTACCAATATCGAATGTTATCTTGTTTTAGCTACCATACCTTATCGTATACCTTGCCATATGGTTCTAACTACCTATCATTCCTCTTTAGCCTGAGAACAGGTCTGTATACCTTCGGACGCAGTTCACAAAATCCGGTTTATTTGGCGCCTCTATATCTACGTCGATTCCATGACGGAAACCACGTGAGCCCCACACGAAGCCTGGCGCCATATTTCCATCAACACGACATCCGGTCGATCTGTTGCAAGAACTAGGCGCATGCGCGGCGACGGCCAACAACAGGCCTAAGGTCTATCTATCTATAGGCTACGCACACGGTCTAAGTTGATAGGCCAAATGGAAAGAGAGGCAATATGTAGGCGAAGAAAGGCAAGCCGTCATCGGTGAGCGATAATTGGAGGCCAGTGATTATACGAGCCGACTGACGCCAGACTATACTATTAAACGCGCTGTACGTCTGACGCCAGACTATACCCGTCGGCCCCCGCGCCTCCTCCTGCATTTGCCGGCGTCGGTTGAATGCATGTCGGCGTCGGCGGCTGCGCTTGTCTCTCGTGAGGGCCTCAGGGATATCAGGGCAGAGTGGATGGTGGTGTGCATGGGGAAAGGAGGCAGAAGTGTACCTGGAGGATGGCTGCGGATGCAGACAGATGGACTGACGAAAGAACGAATCAAGGCTGACCGGCAGGTAGATGAATGAGGCAATTACACAGGTACGAAGGAAGACTGGGTTGTTTCGGGCAGGCAGGCAGGCAGGCAGGCAGGCAGACAGACAGGCAGGCAGGCAGACAGGCAGGCAGGCAGGAAGGCAGGAAGGCAGGAAGGCAGGTAGACAGGTAGACAGGCAGATAGATAGGTAGACAGACAGACAGACAGACAGACAGGCAGGCAAGCAGACAGGCAGGCAGGCAGGCAGACAGGCAGACAGACAGGAAGGCAGGCAGACAAACAGACAGGCAGGAAGGCAGACAGGCAGACAGACAGGAAGACAGACAGGAAGACAGACAGGCAGGAAGGCAGGCAGGCAGACAGGCAGACAGGCAGGCACTGTTTTGCCGATGGATAAGGAATCGAATCCATCTTTGTAATGAAGCAGAACTATAGTCGGTCTGTATACGATGGTCCTTTGGCTGCCTATAGGGCTTACATGACAAGGTCTGTCTGCCTCATGAACATAATATAAACTCTACTGTTCCTATAAACGTCGACGAGAGATCACTTCAGAGGTCCTTGAAGCACAAGCACTAGGTGGCGCCGCCATGCTTCCAGTTCTAGTTTCCGTGATTGGCATATATACTCAAGTACGCAAAAAATCACACGCAATCAGTAACCTATATATTGCACATACTTGTGCACAAAAGAAGACTCGCATCGGCATACATATATAGCCTATATATACGGCTCTCTAAACATCTAGGACTCAACGCCGAGGTCTATGTGTACAACATCCACACTTATGCCCAATGATATACATACACACTTATATGTTTACATATCTATTTATCCATTCCTATTTTGTATATACATGCTTTTCTCTGCGTTGTTTAATTTGTATTAAAAATGCACAATACATTACATACGCACGTGTGTGTGTATGTGTGTGTGTGTGTGTAGGTGTAGGTGTGTGTGTGTGGGTGTGTGTGTGTGTGTGTGTGTGTGTGTGTGTGTGTGTGTGTGTGTGTGTGTGTGTGTGTGTAGGTGTGTGTAGGTGTGTGTGTGTGTGTGTGTGTGTGTGGGTGTGTGTGTGTGTGTGTGTGTGTGTGTGTGTGTGTGTGTGTGTGTGTGTGTGTAGGTGTGTGTAGGTGTGTGTAGGTGTGTGTGTGTGTATGTGTGTGTGTGTGTAGGTGTAGGTGTGTGGGTGTGTGTGTGTGTGTGTGTGTGTGTGTGTGTGTGTGTGTGTGTGTGTGTGTGTGTGTAGGTGTGTGTAGGTGTGTGTGTGTGTGTGTGTGTGTGTGTGTGTGTGTGTGTGTGTGTGTAGGTGTGTGTAGGTGTGTGTGTGTGTGTGTGTGTGTGTGTGTGTGTGTAGGTGTGTGTGTGTGTGTGTGTGTGTGTGTGTGTGTGTGTGTGTGTGTGTGTGTGTGTGTAGGTGTGTGTGTGTGTGTGTGTGTGTGTGTGTGTGTGTGTGTGTGTGTGTGTGTGTGTGTGTGTGTGTGTGCGTGCGCGCGCGCGCGCGCGCGTGCGTGCGTGCGTGTCTATGAAAATTCAAGATTCACATAATATGCCAGTATTTCGATCTGGGATACAATGCAATGCGACGGTAATACTTACAGGTCTACTAGATAAACAAATTATAAGTAGATTAAAAAATACAGATAGTTTATCTGTTTGCATATATATGAACTTAATGAGCTTTAAGACCATCTAAGCTCCATCGGGGCCGCTTTCGTGAGGCGCTTAAACGATACAGTCAACTAATTAGCTAAATGACCTGGACATTATTAACTAGGCCTATATCCGAAAACCGCGCAATTAAGGCTCGTAATGAGGTCCGATAGACTACAACGCACCTGACTAATTATGCTGATGTACAGAGTTCTGTCTTAATCGCATGCAAGCCATATCGGCTTAGATTCTGTCGCTTCATGTATCAATATGAATATTTTTTTATTGGTCGTGTTCCGTTGGTTTCCTGTGTTAACGCGTGTCCAAGCCTCTGCCTATTGCAACACCATTTCTTTTCTATCAATTGTCTGGTTTCTGAGCAATTTGTGAAACAATCCGTGAACCCGGTTCCGTTTTTATTCCGATCACATGGCCTTTAAATATAGTGCATAGACCCTCATTTTCTGATCTGGACCCCTTTGCTTACTTATCTTAAGCCCTTGGTCCTTAGACTCCTTACTGTGTGTTGTTTTAGGCCTCCATATCAGTAGATCAGGGGTGTAACTTTGGTCTAAAAAGTGGGGGTACCAAATTATTTCTTACATACACGAAGCAAGGCGGAGGCTGCGATCTCTTAGAAGACACAAAAAATAAAATATTGATTCTTTCTTCTTCTTCATGATCCATGGGCTGATAGCCCGTATACGTGTCCACTGCGCATTTGATTACTGTCTTCCAAGACTCCCTATCTTGTGCCCGATTGATTGGCATTGTACAAAAGTACAAATTACGCCTATGCAGTATAGATCGTCTAACTTACCTATAATTATTTTTATATACCAGATTGGTGAAGCGTAAGCTATCCTTACCTGTGACGCTGCTGACGAGAAATAATGCTAGCGAGATGACCAACCTTCCAGCTCCGGCTGCAACATTGGTCAGCATCACTGGACATGCGGCGCCGCTTGACCGGCTGCAGGTCAATCGCTGATGACCACGACGACGATCACAGTTCATGTCAATCAATCAATTAACCAATCAGTCGATCGATCGATTTCTGTGTGCTTACGATAGCCACATATCATGTCTAGTCCAGTCCATGAACTGCTATGTAGCACTGTCAGTCCATGCATCTAGATACGCATAATCCGTTAGGAAGTCGTCTAACTGCGTGCACGTGTATATGTAGGCGCCCATACAGACCTATAAGTTCTGCAGAACGTATGCCTTTTGCTGTTATTAGTCTGATCAAAAAATCCAAACCAAGAAAACCACAATCCACTAAAAGCAAAAGCTATAGTTTCTGGAATTTCTTATCTTGACCAACGGTCGCTGTCTTGAACGATGGCATCAACTTGTAGATTCGGATACCATCTTCTATATGCCGAGAAATTCCAACAGCAATTGCTACTGTCTTTTACATGTGATTTTGTTAACTGCATGGCATTGTTCATCAGTAGATGCGAATACTCAAAACAGCATGTCCTTTCTTCAGCTTCAACTGTAGGCTACTGCAAGCATGATCAATTGCAACGTGATATCGTTCTGCTGTAGATTCGTATCACGATGCCAGTTTCATGCAACTGCTATTTACAAATGCTGCCAAATACGATCCAGGGTCAGTTGATACAGCAGCAGACTGTCTGTTATACGGCAGCGTGCAACTGCTGTGATTAAATCGACAGACGTGCGACATGCAACTGCTCATATATCAACTGCCCAACCGCGCAATGTAAACAGCAGTTCGTCATCTATAGACGTGATCGGAATGCCATTCCTTTCTCGCACTACACGTGTGTGTCTCTCTCTCTCTTTCGGTGGCATTCGTTATAAACTCGCGCGCAAGCACACACCCACCAAACGTTCAGACGTCTAATAACATCTACACAGGCCTACGTCTAGGCTTATACTGGCATGCACGACGTCGCTGTAGGGTGGAGCTAGGAGGCCTACGTCGCTACACAGACCCATGCGATAAAGTGTGCAGCTATGGGCTATTAAATATGTGCTTTCCTTAACTTTTTCGATCCTCGAATATACCTGTGTGTAAGCAAGCTTCCTGATAAAATTAAGGTCTGCTTTAAATCTGCGGAGTTCCTGTGTTAAGACCATCGTGTGAAACAAACGCCGACGTTCCGCGGTTATTGGTGCCTATGGATCATGGAATCTCAGATCTCTCGCTCGCAGCAGCACTGGTCTTCGCGTCCTTTGCTGCCACAGAGGTCTACTTGTAAGTGGCGTCATCTAGCGACTATTTTAACAGTTGGACTAAAATGGTTTCTCCGATGGATAATGACTTTTGAATGAAGCTACAGCATCGAATGTTGTTTTGGACATTACGACAACGGCGCTATAGAAGTCATTAGATTAGATCAAATGTATACGAAAAACGGCTCTGTTTTGTTATATCATATGCCTATACCACTGACGGCTGCGTTTTTTGGGTCCACATTCGACCCATCGCTGCGCCACCAGTTGCCACTAGTGGTACAATGTGGACCCACTGTGAGTCCAACGAACGTGGTCGTATAGGATCGCGTGTTCACATTTTTAAAGTCACTTCATCCTTACAATGAACCTATGGTTCCTTTTCTAATCTCCTCACTATAAGAGTCTGCTGCGTGCATATACACGCAAATATAGAAGTTCCTTGGATATAGGCCTATGCATGGTGGCATACTCGCGAAAATCTTCACAGGCTACAAGTCCTTCTGGTCCTCTTCTTTTTAAGTAGCGGCGAGGCTCGTCCTGCAGTGCTGCCTCGACCCTGCTCATTTTTCAGTGAATTTAACTTAGCCGTTTCTAAAAGTTTCGATTGCTAAAGTTCGTATACGTTTACTTATTTGTTAGCCAAGAACTTCCATAGCTCAAGAGATCTGTCTAGTCTGTTATCTGAGTATAGTACCAGCATATTACTAGGCACTGCAGTGCGTGTGACAGTAGTCTTCAAAATAGAGAACTCTCTGAAAGCACCATGGCGCCAAGTTTTACAGAAGATAAGGGGTTTGATATGCACAACTGCACTACAAAAGACCGGAGAGCCACAAGAGATCTAGGCCCTATACAGTCGCACTCTATAATGTTATGACACGTCAAAAAGTGGAGCCAAAATGAAGACCTATGAATGTCTAGGTTGGTCTATACAAGCAAAAATAATCGCAGCGATTCGAGGGCAAATTAAAGCACTCTTTGACCTCTCACTTGCCCGTGTTTAAGTAGCGTAACATTACTGAATACTGACTGTACGTGACTGCCAAAAGGACCTGTGACCTCAGGTTTGTGAGTAAGAAGCCCATATAGGCTCTATCTTGCTGAAGCTCGATATACCATTGTTGTGTATAATTGTCGCAACTGGGGTGGTACGATGTTGCTTATAATACACACGATTAGCAGTTGAATTGGGCACATACCTAGTTCAGTTAGCTACATCGGTAATAGCGTTGGCTGCACGTCTCATGCGACTCTGTGTTAGAACGCTTGCGGACCGCCGTTCGCTTCCCGAAGGTGGCTTATTTCAGAGATTGTCAATCTCGGGCTAACACGGTCCCAACACGGGGACCTTAAATGGCGTGGCACCCATTCAAATGGGCAGCGGTGGTGAACTCATTGAAAATGAGCAGGGTCGAGGCCATATACTGTCGCTATAGAAAATCGCGTACATTTACATTTACATTTACATTTACACTGTAATTAATTTTGTTATCCAACTTACTGTTCTGCCCAAATTCGATAGCGGCGTCCACTGCCGTCCAGCCATTTTAACTCAATCCTATCTGGAATCTCTATAAGTCGACTGAGGTCGAGTTTTCGCATCGACTCCCAGGTTTTGTCCTAGGCCTATTTTATGGAATAATTTCCAACGAAGACGTAGGCCTAATTATAGCCCCTTTCGACATTGTACAGACTACAGTGGTCGACAATGGACACTGAAAACATGTGTTTGAACTCAGTGCACTTGATGTCAGGCCTTAACTGCCCTTTATAAGTGGCATCAAAATGGCACTCTTGCGAACTCGTCTAGAGCTATATCTGTCAAGCGCATTTCTCATCCGAGTTTAAGGGTAAGCGGCCGTAGGCATAGGCGTAGGAGGCGGGGGGTCAGGGGGGGCAAGCGCCCCCCCCCCCCCAAATTTCTGGCGTTCCTGTTTTTCGGGCAAGTTGGCACCGGGGAAAATGCTGAACAATTTGCCCGAATCGGAATAGTATTAGACTGTTAGCTACTAGCTCGCAAACACCATAGCATTTGTCACGGCTTCGTCTTCCGACTTGGCCTATAACAGAAACTCCCAGCACATCATGGTGATGGAAGAACAGCAGATGCCTCAAACTAGGCCTATATCACATTTCGCAGGAGGCCACATCAACCGAAGAGTGCCCTCCATCCACCCCCTCGCCGTAATCACCCAAGAGGTGAGGAATCTGACATCGGCCGACTGGTCTGTAGGCTAGGCCTATACGCTGGGCAGTTGCCTGCCCTCTGCTTGCCTCCCTTTCTGCATGCGTTCCACCCTACCGGCTTTTAGTCGGCTCAGTAAGACTGATGGGGGCGATACTAGGGATCGTGGAGGAGGGGAGAGGAACACATAGGTTGTGGAACAGGGAACAGAGGTCAGACTGACTTGGAAGGCGAACGGCGAAGAGTAACTGGGATAGATAGAAACGATAGTGATTGGTACGTATATATGTAACCTGTATTATGTAGGTTGTTACATTATAACTCTAAAAACCTCCTTTGGTCCGAGATTGAATACGTCGCGCTCTCAATTATAGGCCACGACAGGGTTTAGAGAGACGCGACAGCATTTACAGCTTTATTCAATGATGCACTAAATAATTAGTTACTTACTTACTTACCTACTTATAACATCCAACATGTGGGCTGGATACCGACTTCAGAAAAGAAATAAAATAATTCAAGTTCTGTTGCAATCCACTTTTCGGCGTGCAGTTCCAGGTCAGCGTTGTGTGCAGAAATTTCTCTCATGTTTGATATTTACTTAGTTGTGAATTTGTGACTCGAAACCAAGTGTTAATTGTTAGCATCAGTTAGCAAGTAAGAATTATAACTCTGTAATGGATGAACCTTCGCGGAAACGAAGGTATCGACAGCGTGTTACGTGCAGTGAATGTGGTAAGGATTCAGACTATACGCAGATCAGCATGGTAAAAATCACCAGGGTAAAAACGCTAAGTTCATCGCTGTGTGTGAAAAGTCCCAAAAGCACCGAACTTTTTTCGTGCAACCAAAGCAAACCGCAGTCTCACAATCTGCCTAAGATAGATATATTCTCAGCACCGGACACATCTGGTGTAAGCTTACTGACAGACGACAGTTGTGTCAAACCAGCTGTTTGGTGAAAACGACCCTAGGGTAAGTTCAAGTTTTGATGAAGAGGATGCTGACCAACCTGACTCTGAGAATGAGAACTTCAACACTCCCTCTAGCGATGATGTAATGAAGGATGGCCAGCCTTGCCCAAACCAACCAATGCTCAAAGAGTATTGTCCAAAACGAATCGGACGTGTAGAACTCGAAGGGATTTTAATCCTGAATGGTTCAAGAGCAGGCCCGCCGAGAGGGGGCAGAGGAGGCAAATTCCCAGGGGCCCGACGACGTTTTGGGCTGTTCTAGAGAGTGACTGTTCTACTGTCAGTGATGCACGACGTCATGGCAATTACTCGGAATTTTTTTCGGGCAGAAATAAAATCTTGCCCCCCCGCCGCTGAAATATCCCCTACGCCTATGGCCGTAGGTCCGTTTCGTTTGAAATTATCCTTGATCCCGTGTCAACCATACATGTAGACTATAGTCTATATTACGAATGAAGACCACGTACGTGGAGATATTGTCACATTCTCATCATAATCTTAACATTGTGACGTTAATTGCTGCTGGGGCTGTCTATATATGCGCCCACGATTATACTGACAAGAGAAGTAGGCATGTATTAATTAGGTCTGTGCCCACTGTCCAGTTGAAATCAGTATGGAAATTGATTTTTTTAACTCCAGGTAGACTATAAGTAGTTATACAGTGTAGCTAACATTCAAGTGTTTAAACTATAGGCTGCTGTATGTTTACATTGCTTAGGCCTACATAAGCGTTCCAAATCTGGTGTCAAACTTACTTGCCTTCGAAACCAGGAAATAGCTCATTAGGCCTATTGGGGCCTAGCTGGAAATCGAGTCTCTAATTGCAACTTCAAATTCCGAGTTTATCTGTGCTAGGCCTACATACTATATATAATTTCGTTTATTATAAATCAAAGTTGACAAACCGCAGCTTCTTACAGAAAGAGCATGCTACAGTAAAAAAAGCATTAGTCTAGATTAGTCTACAAAAGGTAGAATACTATCTAGGCTAGCTCCTAGAACATGTCGGAACAAATCTCTAGTCTCTAGGTAGGCCTATCAAGTAGTGATTGTCCTTACATGGAAGTTCAAAATCAGGAGGTCTTGGGCGTAGGCCAGGGTCCTTGGTACAATATCTGGAAATAGAGAGCGAAGAACATGGCTGGGGTTACGTATAACCGCCTGTAAGAGTCTGCCGTCGGCCTCATCCATCATTTGGTCTAAGTAATATAATAATAATAATAATAATAATAATAATAATAATAATAATAATAATAATAATAATAATAATAATAATAATGTCGCGAAACCGGGGGTGTTCTTGGTTTCTGAGGCGGTGCGAGGTTCAGAGTTCTTACCAGGATGTCCGAAAACCCCCACCCCTCGTGTAAAAGGCCAGGTCCGGCTCTCGTGATCTGTCAAGAGGCTTAAACAGAGTCGACAACGAAGTAACGTAGAAGTCCGTTTTAATCGCAAATATCCAATGAGCACAGAAGCATCCAAACTATAATCGCACTTATCGCATCCACAGAACTACAGCAACGTATAACTCAACAGCGAAAGAACTATCGCAACGTACTGATATCGCAAACTATGACTTCCGCAATATACGGGTATCGCCACCACGACTCAGCATCAAGAGAACTATCGCAAATGTCGACGATACTCTTCTTCAGCTAGTCGAGACTTCTAGACCGATGCTTAGCTCAAGGCCGAATCTCAGACCGTCCTCCAGACTCTCTCTTACTCTGCTTGAAATCCCAGCCTTATATACCGAAATATTCCATGAGGTGTCTAGCACCGGGGTGACTCATCACCTAAGACACGAAGTGTCAGTCCAAAAGGGCACCCAGGGTCAATTTAGACACCCAAACAATCAATAGGCCCAAAACGTCACCTCATGGGTGTCGAAATACTGAGAGCTGAAATGCATCGGCCTTGCCTCAGATCCACAAAGTGACACCTCACACAATTCTCTCGGTGCTGATTTACAGAGATACAATACATCTAATCAACGGCACTCCATAGGGTGTCGTTTCGACATCGGCACCTCACGGCGCTCCATAGGGTGCCAAAACGAACTTGTCACACAGTCAAATTATATAGCACCCACAGGGTGTCAATACGGAAACCGCACCCAGCCAAATAACTAAGCACCCTAAGGGGTGTCAAACAAGGCAAATGTTCCCTAGCACTTCATGAGTGCCAACACAAAATAGTCACCTCACAGGGTGTCGAATTAAGGCAAACACCATACCGCACCTCACCGGTGTCAGCTTAAAACATGCACCTCATTGTAAGAGTGAATTTCTCGACAATTCCCCGCCACCAATAATTCCGAAAGCCTCCTTTTCGGAGACCAAAGTACAATAATTTAAAGCTTTGTCCGTGAATTTAACTAAAAGTTCAATTATCAGTGACCTCACATCCTAACAAACAAAAATTCACATTTTCTAACAGTCCATAAAGTCTCTTTAAATCCACTTCTAAGGGACTTAATCCTATCAAAAAAACATAAGTTCTTGCAAACCGCGAAATCAAAGTCATGCGTAAAAACAACCAGTATAGGCCTGTATCTCAAAATCCGAACACGTGCAAGCAGCAAACCTTAACACATCAACCGCAAAACATTAACACAACAAGCAAATCCATGCTAAAAAAAACTTGAACTTTTGCAACTCGCAAAACTTAAACTCAACTGTCAATCAAAAACGATTATATCGTTGTTAAAGTTCAGTTCTCTAAGTGACGATGCAGTGGACTCTAAAGTCCCAAAGTTACGATCAGCAAAACTCGATGCTGTCTAGCTTATCGAAGCAAAGTCATGCATAACAACAATTGTAACTGGCTGTCTAGCCATACTAGGTTAGTCCAAGACTATGACATCGTCATCAAAGTCCTCCGAAGGTTCCTGTTTCATCTGTGATGGGACAGACGCCTGCTCTATCAGCAGCCGACGAAAGATTCTTCGAAGCATTGCTTCCGAACACGAAGACACATTGACCTTCATTCGTCCCAGAAAGTCGTCCCTTGTCTTTCCTGAGCGCAGCCACCGTCCTTGTTCCACGATCTCACGCAGTTGCATTTCCGAGACATCGAGATCAGCTTCGCTTGGTCGATCTCGGTTGTCCTCAGTAGAAGAGTCATCAGAGATAAGAATTTCTCTCACCTCAGTCGCCGCGCGATTTTCGTCCAGAAATCGACCATCCATAGCTGTGGCGCCATCGCCATCGTCCCATGTAGGCCGATCTATTTCTCCACAGAGGCGCAACAGCTCCTCAAAGTCTGTAGTCGGTTGACCAAGCATTGACGATAGGTCAAGGTCCATCAACTCGTCCACATCGAAGGAGAATGGACTTATTTCGCGTGACAGGTCACGCGGTTCGACATCCCACATCAGTCCATCAATGGTCGAAGTGGCTCGACCACCATCTCGAAGTCCTTCGTCGCAGGTCAGCGACCCCGCGACACCCGAAGGAGTAGCGTCACCTGCTTTCGTCTGCAGACCACCAGTTTCCGGTTCCGCAGGAACATCTGGACAACGTAGCTCGTAGAGAATGTTCTGAATTTCTCTGCTCGGGCTGGAGTCGTGTGTCACGCCAGACGTCATTACCTCGGCTGGCCCGTTCTCCACTTCCGGTGCTGTCGCGGTCGACGGTTCCTCTGTTCCGCTTGATCCAGTCACTCTTCTCACCCACAACGAATGAAAGCGCTTCCGATGACGTAGTAAGGAACGTTTGGCTGTAACTCCAATTCCGCACTCGTCGCACAGGTATCGCAATTCGCCCGACATGCTTGCGATCTTCAGAATGACTTGCCCACAGAATTCCAGGGTTTATATAGACACAGCCGGTGTCACTTTTCGATGTCACCGACTCTTTTCTCCACAGCACCGCAGGGTAAAACAGCACCCATGCATTTTCGACTGTAACAATCAGTGCTTCTAATGCACTGATTTCTCGAATGCCAAGTTCGCTGTCGTCGATTCCACACAAAGTCTCCAAGCAAACGTCCATAAGCCGAAGTCTCAACGCACATGGTCGGAGTCTCAAAAGCAATAAGCCAAAGTCTCAACGCAAAAAGCCAAAGTCTCAAAGCAAAAAGTCAAAATTTCCACGCTGAATTTCCCAAGTCAAAATCTCAACGCCAAGTCTCAAAGCAGAAGGCTCTTCATTTACTGATATCGCACGGGTTTCCGTATCACCCGGCGTGGTCGAAGACTGTCATTGAAGACTTCACACGGTCTCTCGGCCGACCGATCCCCATCATCGTCGTCGTCGTCCTCCTCCGGCGACGGAAAACACAGCTCCAGCTCATCCACATGAGCAACGAAAAGCGGTGCTCTCGGCGGACGTCCGTATACAAAGTTGAGCAGCGCTCGAGCCTCTCCTCCATACACCCATGTGAATCCGATCACCTCAGGAGTTGATGCACAACATTCCGCCAAGACGTGGGAGAAAACCTCATCCCAGTCACGCTGTTGGCTGCTAACAACCCTCCCCAGCATAAAATTTGGCGTGCGGTGGAACCTCTCAATTAAGTTGTTTCCGCTGGGGTGATAGCTGTATATCTTACCCTTGACTATCCCCAATAGTTTGCACAACTCCCAGAATGAATGTCCTCGATCATTAAGGATCCGCATTGGTGCCCCGCACCTTACAATAACATGCTCAACCAGAGCCTTCGCTACTGATGAGACTTCCTCTTTGGCTAAAGAAGCGGCATCTACATTTTTCGTCTTCCGGGCCAGCATCACTCTGACTGCCCGCTCGCTCACCGTCGGCTCAATCACTCCATTGACAATCATCTGATCCACTCTCTCATCTGGTAGCGGTTGTCTTACTGGGGCCGCATTCCCCGTATCTACTCTGTGGGTGCATACTGATGTCCTCTCTAGATCACTCTCACCCGTAGAGAACACATCCCGATATTCTCGCAGAAGTCCCTTCAGCTTCTCTCTGGCTTCCATCGGTACGTCCTCGGGCAGGTCACCCAATAATACCTCCTCACACGATCTTTCCTCGGCAGTCCCACTTATCTCATTATTTATTTCCACCTGAACGGGGCGTAGCTGACCTAACAATTGGTCCTTATCTAACCGAACTGATGCCTCGGTCAAATTGACTACACTCACCTTAGCAACTGAAGCCTTTTCATTTACTAACACCCGAGCTACATGAATTCCAGGTCGAATTTCTTTAGCTTCAGTCATCCAAGCAGGAGCAGTTACCGCTAAGTCCCCATAAATCGTCTTAGCCTCAATATCTTGTTGACACTTAGGGGGAATAAGGACCTCTTCTGCTACCATTACCCGCCTACACCATATGGACCCGTTACCCTTGACCAATGATATCATACGGCGTCCTACGAATAATGCTCCCGTGCCAAATCCTAGGCGGCACCGATGCTGTCTCAGCCAGTCCATCCCAAGCATAAGTTCTACGATCTGGTCAGAGACCAAGAACGTGGTGGGAATTACAAACCCACGCCATACCTTAATCAGGACGGTCAGCTCACCTAACAGACGAATTTCGGTCCCATTAGCAGCCAAAAGCACACGGTGACAGGGAGTCAGTTCCAAACCCTCTACGGCGGAAAAAGGCACCAAACTCACCTCTGATCCGGTGTCGATCAGGCACAGATGTGTTCTCCCGTTGATTGTTCCTCGGATGTATATCGCGTTATTTCCTCCTGGGTTCATCGGCCTTTGACGAGTGGTGTGATTCACCGCGACTTCTTCATCTTGATTCGAAGCCTCCGGTTCGGCGGTGGGTACTTGGCGGCGAAAACGTCGATCCTGACGGCAGTTCCGGGCGAAGTGGCCGGATTTTCCGCAGTTGTAGCAGGTCAGTGCTCTCTCCGTGTTTCGCTGATTGTCCTCTCCACGGTAGGTATCGCGTCGTGGCTCAGGATGGTTCCGAAGTTCCGCAAACTGACGATCGATACGCTCTTCCATTTCTCGTTTCCACTTGCGCTGGGCTTCCATCTGAGCTGTCAGGAATCGGTCCAGTTGCGACTGGATCTGGTTACTCTCGTCGGCGGCTTGTGCTCCTCGAACACGGTTGGGCAATCTCCGCCGATCCTCCGTATCCGCTGTTCGCTGGTATGCCTCCAACCGTAATGCTGTACGATAGGCTTCATCCAACGTCTTTGGTTCTCGTTCTCTTACTTTCAGGGACAACTCCCGGTCTCGCATCGCCTCCAAGAACGAATCACGAGCGACGATTTCTGTAGTCTCATTGGAAGGCACAGGATACGCCAACACAACCAAACGGCGTATTTCGTGAAGTAGGTTGCTCAGAGTCTCGTCCGCCCGCTGGCGACGGTAGTACAATTGTGCTCTGAACGTCTCTGCCTGTCCTTCTGTACCGTATCTTTGGCGGAGGCGACCGACTAATTCCTCGTAGGTAACGTCCTCTCTCGCCCCAAAGTCCCATAATAACTGCGTGGCGGCCTTTTCCAGAGCGCAGCGCAGAAAATCAACTCGATCTGCAGATGTCCATCCATTGTGCCGTGCGCACACTTCAAATTGGGCTAGAAACGATTCCAGCGATCCCGTACCGTCAAACTTTCCGGGTTTCATTGGCGCCTTCCGGTAGACAACGTCAGTACTCTTCGCTGGTTTCGATTCTGTCGGCCGCTCTTCTCGTTCCGTTGCGTCGTTCGCCGTCACCGAGCTTGGACCGTCAAACTCAATGAATTCCAGCAGGCGACTTAGATCGGACTTGTCGTCTTTCGTCGTCCTCTTCACAAACGGAGTCGAGCTGCTTGGCTGTCGAATCGGATCTTCATCCACGTCCAACAATGTATAGTGGACGGTGCGGCGTTCTGGCTCCATATCAGAACTTCCGTTGACTTTCGTTGACTCTTGAACTCGACGAACAAAAACACAACCCCACTTCTGGTACCAGTTTGTCGCGAAACCGGGGGTGTTCTTGGTTTCTGAGGCGGTGCGAGGTTCAGAGTTCTTACCAGGATGTCCGAAAACCCCCACCCCTCGTGTAAAAGGCCAGGTCCGGCTCTCGTGATCTGTCAAGAGGCTTAAACAGAGTCGACAACGAAGTAACGTAGAAGTCCGTTTTAATCGCAAATATCCAATGAGCACAGAAGCATCCAAACTATAATCGCACTTATCGCATCCACAGAACTACAGCAACGTATAACTCAACAGCGAAAGAACTATCGCAACGTACTGATATCGCAAACTATGACTTCCGCAATATACGGGTATCGCCACCACGACTCAGCATCAAGAGAACTATCGCAAATGTCGACGATACTCTTCTTCAGCTAGTCGAGACTTCTAGACCGATGCTTAGCTCAAGGCCGAATCTCAGACCGTCCTCCAGACTCTCTCTTACTCTGCTTGAAATCCCAGCCTTATATACCGAAATATTCCATGAGGTGTCTAGCACCGGGGTGACTCATCACCTAAGACACGAAGTGTCAGTCCAAAAGGGCACCCAGGGTCAATTTAGACACCCAAACAATCAATAGGCCCAAAACGTCACCTCATGGGTGTCGAAATACTGAGAGCTGAAATGCATCGGCCTTGCCTCAGATCCACAAAGTGACACCTCACACAATTCTCTCGGTGCTGATTTACAGAGATACAATACATCTAATCAACGGCACTCCATAGGGTGTCGTTTCGACATCGGCACCTCACGGCGCTCCATAGGGTGCCAAAACGAACTTGTCACACAGTCAAATTATATAGCACCCACAGGGTGTCAATACGGAAACCGCACCCAGCCAAATAACTAAGCACCCTAAGGGGTGTCAAACAAGGCAAATGTTCCCTAGCACTTCATGAGTGCCAACACAAAATAGTCACCTCACAGGGTGTCGAATTAAGGCAAACACCATACCGCACCTCACCGGTGTCAGCTTAAAACATGCACCTCATTGTAAGAGTGAATTTCTCGACAATAATAATAATAATAATAATAATAATAATAATAATAATAATAATAATAATAATAATAATAATAATAATAATAATAATAATAATAATAATAATAATAATAATAATAATAATAATAATAATAATAATAATAATAATAATAATAATAATAATAATAATAATAATAATAATAATAATAATAATAATAATAAGGAAAAACGCTAAGTACACCGAACTGATGCATTTCTACCATTTTGTTCCATTGGCTTTTGAAACCTTGGGACCAGCTAACGCCGTGGGACAGGCGTTCCTCTCAGACCTTGGACGTCTTCTGAGCCAAATCTCTGGAGACCCAAGGGAAACCAGCCCTATCTGTTCCAGCGCCTGTCCGTTGTAATTCAACGTTTCAACGCAGTCGCCTTCCACAGCACTTTTGTTCTCCCGAATCTTGACCAGGACGGCCACTCCAGAGTCAACATAATTAATTAGTATCTTGCACCTGAGGGATCATATAGGCCTATACCTCGGGTAAAAAAAAATAATAATAATATTAATAATAATAATATTTTCGTTTAATTTTTTCAAACTGACAATTACGCAGTATGATTGCAAATCAGTATGAACGGATGATCACAAGTTAATACAGGTGTCGAATTTAACTGTATACGGCAGCTATGCAAGGCGCCCATCACGTCCTACATCTCAGTTTTAACAACGCGCCATCTCGCGAATGAAAATAAGCTGAGTGGACCTTTTTTGAGAGGGTTGCGGGAAGCGATCCCGCTACCGCTTGCTCTTCACGCCAGTGATGTTCCCACTACTCTATGTTACCACTACTCTATGGACCTCCCCCCCGGTCGGGTTGTTGCAATGAAATAAAGTACATTCTCTGCATTCTACGCAGGAATCGCCGTAATCTGTCGTAATCACTTCGTCAAAACTGATCGAAACGGTCGTCAACAAAGCGACAGGACAGAAGAATAAGATATGTCTCATTATTAGACCTTTGTCACCGAAAAGGCCTATAGCAATATCAGATGCTGTTTTTGTGGACCTAACGGTCGAGGCTTATTATAAGCAAGGACCAAATATAAAATATACCGTATAGGCCTAACTGAACACGTTTTTCTATAGCGACCGGGTGGCCTTCATTCTGCTTGTTTTTCAATGAAGTGAGCAGGTGAGATGAGTGACTCATTCACCACAGCTGCCAGACAGATGCCAACTAGAGGCCTAGGCCCTACTTGGTTTAAGGTCCCCGAGCACTTGACTTTGAGCAAGGACCACTGCACGAATTCAGATCCGTAATGTTTATGATTGTGTCAGTCGATTGACGACAGGGTAGGCCATTTACATACTGCCTAACGCTTGAGGCTAAATCAACAATTTCCATTGTTAGAATGCACTTCAGTCATCAATACAAACCTAATTATCATTATGTTATATATAATTTTATGGCCTAATATTGCACACAGGTGATTGATTGCACTCTGGTCGACTATTCTGGTGTTGAATTGAACACAGCGGCTGGCATATTGCACAACCGATTTCCGCTTAGCAGCTGGAAGATCGAATGCGCATCTTGTTTACGTGCGAGATTTTACGTCGAAGTTGTATTTTTTATCAAATCAAAGCCGACTAAAATGGTAAAAATTTGATGAGTATAAATAGCAAGGAAACGTTTGTATAATTCTTTCATTCATTTATGTTTTTCAGTGGTTTAATAAAAATGTGGTTATGATATAGCCACTTAACACTAATATCAATGCATTTGGCAATGCGTGAAATTTTTGTCAACACTTATAGCAAGGGCATTTTACAATATAGAATCCTTGCACTTATTGTAAATTAATCTGATATCGTAATCATCGATATCTATATTTAGACTAAATATAGATATCGATGATCGTAATCGTAATCTCTAAACTTCTGAAGCGCCACTCGAAGGCCAAGCGCAGGGCACCAGTCTATTCATGAGCGCTGCGTCAAATCAGAGGAGCTTTCCAGAGAGTAGTCCAAAGGAGGTTCGATATATGTGGTATATCAGCGTCATTTTCGAATAACCTCATTTTGGGCTAATGAGGGGTTATTAAGAGAAACTGTTATCTCTCGTAGTTTTAATTTGGCCATTCAATGCAGGTAGATATGGACGTTCCACTTCCATAAGGATGTTCCATCTGCTCGCTTGCTACTACACACATGCAATTACTTACTTGTTATTAGCTAATGCTAATGATAATACTTTGATGACCGACCAACAGCAGACATACAGATAAACTATTATGCATATGCAACGTTTTAGGCTTTCATCTGTCGTGTGCATATGACATAAAGTCATCCAGCAGTGAATCAGATTATTAAATTCAACAAAAGCAAGTAAATAAGACAGATATTAATATACACTGGTGGCCCATGTGGACATATGCTGCAATCTAGCAGATTTCTACTCTGTCGAAATCTATAATTACAATTTTATTCATGAACATGATTGTTCCCATTTTCCATATGACAAGTAGACTGAAGGCATATCACACTGACAAAAATAGTAAACTACAGTGCTAGTTCCTCTGCTAGTATGCTGCAGATGCAAAATGCTGTTATAGAAACAGAAAATTAGTATGGTGTATAGCAAATGAGTTGTTAAAATTCAGATGCATAAAGCAGACTGCAGTTAAGTGCTGATGGATTAACTATCCGTATGATAGTCAAATTTGTGTTTGGACCAACGGGCAGTATCACAATTTGTTCAACTTGCCACAAACATTAAGTTTTGTGTGTTGACCATGAGACGAGACCCAAGATGACATGCCCAAGACTGAGCCAACACCAAGACACTGGAGACAAGTTTGAAACTCTATATGTCTCGTGAATGAGACGTCAAGACTGAGGTTATACCTCTGACCGTGACAGTCTTACTAATACACAATTGTCCTGAGTGACAGGACTATAGTCAAACTATACTATCTGACTATAGTCCAGAGCCACAACTTACTGTGGTCATATATATTATTACCAGACACTCACTATTAGTGTTTTGGCCACATTAGTGTTTTGTACTACATTACTATACACAGTATAATGTTAATACAAAAATAAGTGAGCAGTTACTTTACTACTTCACCTTACTAAAGCATTGTTGTCTGTCGATAGCAACGTTGAACTTAACCTTATCAGAGGACTGGATTTCTACTGCGTCGCTGCTCAACGATGGATGATCTTCTCATCGAGAATTTGGAAGAGGACGCTGCTGCTGCTATTGTGCCTCACAGCAGTACAACCGCAGACAAGAAGGGCCACCAGTCAAAAGGAAAAAAGGTGAAGTCACCGACCAATAAGCCGGGATCTTCGACCGCAGAAAGTAAAAATGCAGAAGCGCTTGCAACAGAGAGTGGTGCTTCAGAATTGTGTCCAGAGACAATTGTCACAATGTACACGTCGGACATTCAGTCGACCGAAGTACGTTCGTTTCCTGGTCGACAGACACGTGCGGGACTTTATTTTTCAGGTGCATCGGAGGCAGAAAGCAACGTGAAGTGTGTCTTAACAACCATCCTGTTTCTTGCCGTTGTTGCCGCCATCATTGTTGTGGCAATATTTAAAAACCCTGGCATGTAGGTGGATATTAATAACCTAGTTTACTTTTGTTTTATTGCAGCTGCATTCCTTTGGGATTTCTTTTGCCATCTGATGTTAAGAATCTGGAGGTACTCTAATCATTTTCGCATACAGTATATACAGTGTATGTGTTGATATATGTACATGTGCATGTGTAATGTGTGTGAATGATGGGCATTCCACGTGTGTATGCATAAGTCACAGAAGGTCGTCAGAAGTGTTGGCTTTCAGTCGTTATGTGAAGAATGTGGATGTGTTCATAAGCTTCATGTTTCACTGCAACTAGTTCATTCAGTCATTGACTTGTCAGTTGCCACATTCGACAAGAGGTCAATTAGGATTTGCTATGTGTAATGTCAGATGGTTAGGTTGATGGAGAGAGAAAGGGATGAAGAAGACAATAATCAGATTGAAGTATAGGTTAAGTGTTAACTTAGGTATGGCACAGGTGTGATATATCTTGTAATGGGTCCTTCATAAAAGATGTGTACAAAAATGTGACCTACCGGTACTTTGGACCCCTCCGTACCCTTGTCAACAACTGTCTGCATTTGGCATTGCCCACCCTGTACCCCTTTGTAGATGTCTGTTCTTTTGGGCTACTCTGTTGATCTTGCAGAGCTATATGTGAAACAGGTTGGATACTTTGATACTGTGACCCATAAAGGGACTAGAATTAATGCACAGGCTGTACAGAAAAAACTGTATGTACCAAGTTAAATGCGGACTTTCTCATTGGGCTAAACCCTTACCTTGTGTCCGCGCTTGGGAGCCACAGTACTGTGGTAAAAATGTGGTATATTATACTAGTCTTACAACAGTGTATGCTTGCTTGTCAGAGAGACTGGATGCTGTTACCAAACTATTCATGCACTAGGTCAGTGGTTCTTATGTTTCTGAAGTATAGTCCACATATACAGTAACTGGTCACCAGTGATCCTCTCCCCCTCTGTAGTCATCCATTATGGACGACTCCTGAAACATACCACTTCTACAAACCTAACTGGTAATTATTAATGTAGCAAGGGCCATCTGCTAATGCATTGGCCTTTCTCTGTGTTTAGATTAAGTTATTGTAGGATTATCATGTCAATTTGATGCTGTTTTGTAGAGGTTGTTCAGCAGGTTGTTGGATTGCTGTTATGTTTGCAATTAACCAAAGACTTCTTCAACCCAATAATATGCCTAAGTGGTGCATGCTAAATCATTTGTTACTTTAAGATACCCTTTCAAACTCGATCTGCATAGCTCAATTAACAACAATGTAAATGTAATCCAGTGTAATTGGTTTAGTTTTGAAGCATCGTCTTATTGTTTTTCCTGTTTATGTAATTCTCGTTGTGTAGATAGTAACGTCCGTTTCATGTGGTTTTGTGTCCTGATTGTGTGTCCTCGTATTTTCTGTATTAGTTTTATATAAATTTACAGTAGGAGCCGATGGTTGAAACATTTTACAGGTGGTTGTTGAGGTTTTGGTATTACTGTTTGTGACATTTACGCTCAGCTTTTATGCTTTATTTTTCTTTATCTCTTCAGTTTTCTGTGCTCATCATTTTCTGCTTTAGTCTGCAGTTGATAAGTTTTCCTTAAATCTGTAACTTTCTTTAATCAAATTTGCATTAAAATGTATAACTTTCCTTTTTAAAACTGCTTTATAATCTATAATTTGCATTGATGTGGTCTGAGTATCAGCACAACATCAACACGTTTACTCAGTAAACACTAATGCTTCTTGGATATATTTTATATTGCCTGATACTTGTCAACAAGAATAATAAACAATTACATTGTTTTACATTTTATTTTAACAACTGTGAAATTACAATGAAATCATTACTATACTGACTACGGGTATATGCAATGTCTGTAATTAACAAACACATACGTTGAATCAAACAGATTCTGTGGCTGACGTTTAGGTTTAAGCTTTCATCTGGAAGAACAGTGAGCTAAGTAAGATCAGCATTTACAAGGTATTTACACTTAGACTTTTTAAAGTCTCCAATATCAGGCAATTGGGTATTGCGGTTATCCAGTGATATGCAGCAGTGCATCCAAAATCGGCCGCCTATTTCTGATATCTGAAACGTCTATTAGAAGACAATTGTTAATTTCATAAATCATGTAATTTGATATTGGGTGTTTTGAACTTCTTGATTATGAAATCTGACACACTTGTAACTCTAAATAATTGTATTTTTAAACTGCATTTTTCTTCCACAAAGTATACACATTTGAACAGGTTTTAAAAGACAAGCTTTGGAAAATCATCCAAAAAGTGAACTGTTCTTTAACTGGTGTTAATTAGTGCAACAGGTGCTGAATTTTTCACCTGTAATGGGATTGCATAGGTTCAGGCATCTTCTGACAGCCATTTATAGGACCTAGAGCTTCCACAAGTCCTAACAAACAACTTCTTAGTCACTGTTATGATGTACTGCTCCCATAGCCAAAATAGTACCCAATGGAAAAGGCACAGGAAGAGACAGTTTCTTTGCATGAAGCTGAAATTTGCCTGTTGAGAGTTTCCTAATGGCAAAGCAAACGAGGGGATCCATGCACTGACAAGAGTAAAATGAAAAATATGGCCACAGACCTACAAGTGATTTGTTACGCATCAAAGTACATCGCAACTCAGAATCTCTGCTAAGTGCTAGCATCTTCAGAGGCATAGTCATACCTGATGATTAAACATATTTTCAGCCTATCCTAAATTGCATTTTTGTAGCAGTTACAGGTAGACAGCCATTTGTGCAGGACATTAATTTTTATAGATCCTTAATGTTGTCGATACAAACATACTGGTACATACATACTGGTACATACATACTGGTGCATACATACAGACACACAGACTGATAGTTTTGCTAGGCAGAATGGTGAATATATTCACGACCAGGAGGTCCGGCATAATTTGTGGACACCGTGCATTTATGTATGGAAAATATCACTACGCGGATTTGGCAAGAAAACATGCACATCTCTTAAATGTCCAGAGCAAAACTTTATCAAACAAGACCTGTCAACTTCTAACCGAGTCTTGCTTATTTGGCCAACATGAAGAAACTCTGCAAGAAATGATTCTAATATCTGGAAATGAAAACGTTTATTACCCTAAAAGACAACCAACATAACTGTTTACTCAAAAAGACCACAAACATTCGCAGCACTTAAAAAATCTAAAACAGAAGAAGAGCGTAGCACCACATTCTGAAATTACTCAGAGGAAATCACGTACAATAGTGCATGAACCTAACATATATCAAAATGCAAACGTACATCTTTATCTGTAGCAATCGAGTTCAACATGTAAACATACAAAATATAATATTTGTCCACTCTGTGGACATTGGATCAGCTACGTGACTCTGGTCTGCAACAGGAATTTTCCTTGTCCAAATTTGACCTCTGCAGGTTAAGCAATCCGTTTTACTTATTTTTAAGATGCCTTCATGTTTAGTTTCATGACCTGGAACCCATTTGGTTAAAACCTATTGTGGGTAAGGTTAGAAGTTTCACACAAATCTGTCAACTATCCTAAGGTCCATTCCTTGAGTTGGAATTGTAATACATTTTGGCCAAAGCCCAAACAACGTTCTTACTTAACTAGCTTAAGGCCTGCATGGCTTGACAAGCAACTGTCCATTCACAAGTACAGCACTGGGATTCAAACTCTTTACACTGTTGTTATCACATAAGTCAAAAAAACTTACAAATAAAATGAAATAGATTTAAACTATTGTACTTTAAAAGTGTCACTACTCATACAGGTAGTACTCATTTTACCCACAGCAATAATACTTGATCATCTAACATGGTGGATTACGTAACATTCAGTTTCGTCAGCTTGATCAGAAACTGTTAAATACTGAACATACAAAAAACAACCAATAGCAATGTAACACAATAGCATTTTGATTTTGAATAGCATGCTTGAATACTGTGATGTTTTACCTATAGGCGCCTGGGCATGAAATCATTTTCAAATAGGTTAACATCTTGCAATATTTACATTTGATGCTGGCTTTGTGTGCCAAAGCAAAGCATTTCAGATTATGTTAAGATGTTGTGATTCGCTGATTCCATATTTTCCTTTGTGTCTCTCAAACAAATCTGTTAGGTGCTTCACGTAGTTTCTGTGTACTTCATCAATTTGTTCAAAGGTTGGTTCACTAACACGTGGAATATCCAGTGGGCTACCAACTAACAGAAAGAAACAAATAACCTCTGGTCAAAATTAATCAGCAAATTTCATATTTCACTTTTGGTTTACATAATCTACAAACTCTTTGCAAGACAGCAGCTTAGTGTTTAGAAACCCGTCTACATAAAAAAAGGGAAAATTTAAGCTGCAGATTGAGACACAGGTATGAACCTAATTAACTTAGTTTGAAAGTTGCTGTATGAAATGCAAGTCTTGCAGTTTATTATAGAAACAAAATAAATTTTAAATTAATAAATTTTCATGGCCATGCAAACAGAAGAAGCCTACGCCACTCCTTAAATGTATTGACGGTATCATGTTTATCAAAGTAACGAATATATAATCACATACATTTGTTTCTCATTCCTGATTTAAAAAGGCAGGAATAAGTTTGGGGCCGTCCATATATTACGTACGCAAAAATTCGTGAAAATTGGACCCCCTCCCCCTGTCCGCAAGCGTACTTTCTTCCCCCCCTGCGTACGTACACTTGACGCATACCCCCCCCCCGAGAAGACCAGCTGCAGAAAGTGTCTCTCTGCACTTTAGGCCAGATTGAAGGATGAGTGAGGGCCAATATAGACAAATTATAGGTGTCTGGTTCACAGCACAGAATAACTGCACATGGCTTTTATATAATGTAATAAAATGCCATCAGACGACTATAGCACAATACAGAGTTATAAATAGGCTAATGTTGACGTCATAATTAGAAATTTATTTTGCGTACGTACACATTTTGCCCCCCCCTCCCCCCCCCCCCGTCCGCACCCGTACGCAAAATCGCCAAAATCCGACACCCCTCCCCCCTCTTTGCGTACGTAATATATGGACGGCCCCTTTAGTAAAAGAACCATTTGCATGTATTCTCACTTACTTAGCAATTATTTTGATGCAATTTAGTTTTCACATTTAATTCAACTTATAAAATCAAATTTGATAAAATGTGATTCTTTGAAACAACCCAGTTCACCTAACAATTTTTAAATCAAATTTCTTAATTTCTATTACCACACTTTTGTTTAACCTAGCAATAACATTTTCATTAACATCCCTTTCCTATGTTATTCCTTTCTCTTATTTGAATTTGTTCAGGATATTAATATTATCCATTAGGCCAGCACAGATAGTATTACCATAATCAACCCTGGTACACAAATGAATGCATTAGGATTGCGGATGCACGAGTTGCAAACAAAGAGTATACTATTTGGATCTGACAAAGGTGGTTACGCCACATTCGATCAGCACTCTTAACGTGCTCAGGGAAAGGTAAATTCCTGGTCTAATGTCAAATACTAATCACAGGTATGCTAGTGCAGAGAGGGACCAGAGAAGCCATGCTACATGCAAAGCAGATCAATTTTATAGAGCTAGATGAACTAAGTGTTTCTGGGTTTCAACCAGAGGCACTTGGATGAATTCCAGGCACAAAATGCAGAGCAAAGTCTGGGGTTCAAGTGGAGGTTGTTAGATGACATCCATGCACAAAGCATAAAGCAACGTCAGGAGCATATGCTCCATTATTGAGATTATCTCCACACGGCCTGCTTGTCAACAACATACCGAGGAGCAACAACCCCCAAAGAAGATAGGACCACACTCAGTTCAGCAGCATAGATCAGTGGTTCCCAAACTTTTCTGGGTCGCGACCACTTGTGAATATCTTGGCAGTCTCGATACCCACTGTGTAAAATTAAGCATTGTGTACTAAAATTTAGTCTTGTTGTCAAGACCTTAAACCTCGAGACCAAGACCAAGACCAAGACCTTGAACCTCAAGTCAAGACCAAGACCAAGACCCAAAAAATCGAAATCAGGTCAAGACTTCTAAAAATTATCAAGTCGGAATATTCGCTATTTTAATGAAAACATGAGTCTTTTATTTTATTCAAGCAAATTAACTTTAAATGCAAACTGCAGAGAAATCCGAATTTGTATTCAAAAGTCCTTCATGCAAACTCTTATACCAAATGCCTTTTGTATTTTATAAAACCCAATTCGCTCAGAATTTTCTGAACAAGACGTACCTGGTGGGCCTCATAAAAATTCCGCTATGTGAAAAAATACGTTCTACAGTTGCTGAAGTCGCTGACACACACACACACACAGTAGCTTTTCAAGCACTGGATGTAAATGTACAGATAGTGAGTCCTTTTGAAATCTTCCCATGGTTTGTCATACCGTCTGATACAGAATAACTGTTGCTGCTGCCAATGGGTTTTCCTGACCATTGTGACCAACATGACTTGTATCCATCCATAGATATTGGTCGTATGATGCAAGCAGGCTTGATACAGAATTCTTGAGTTCTGTTAAATGACTGTTCATATTAACAGCCGGTCTTGGTCTTGGTCTTGCGAGACCAAGACCAAGACTTTGAACCTCAAGACCAAGACCAAGACCAAGACCTTGAACCTCAAGACCAAGACCAAGACCAAGACCTTGAACCTCAAGGCCAAGACCAAGACCAAGACTTTTAAAAACGAACTCGAGTGCACTCGAGACCAAGACCATGGTCTCGAGGACAACAAGACTGCTAAAATTTGCTCGTAAATTGGTATCGAAATATGCGGATTTACGTACAGCGCTTAGAAATTTTAAGCATTAAAAGAAAAATTTAGGTAAAATAACAGTTTACAATTTATTGCAATCCAGCTAGTTATAGCCAAATCATAGCCAAATGTTTGTGCTGCAAAAAATAAATGTTTCTTGAAAAAATTTGGCGACCCACTTGTCAGAGCTTCGCGACCCACTTTTGTGTCACGACCCACAGTTTTTGTGAAACTCTGGCATAGATGATAAAGAGTAGCAGTCATAAAACAAAATCATGTGTAGACCGAGTTTAAACCAAAGGCCAGTACTCATCCACTCCTCTAAGCCAAGGCATGTGTAACTTACCAACTATGTTGATAGACCTTCGATAAGGAAGAATGCCAAAGCTGTAATTGAAAATTCCTCGTCCATGAAATACAGGGGGCGAGAAAGAAAGCCACTTCATCATTGTCGTCTGAAACCTACGCAGCAAGGAACCAGACGGATTTGCGCATTGGTCGTATAGATCGTTTTCACCGAATGCAAAGACTGGAACTAGAGCAATCCTAAAAAATTAAATATTAAGTCATCAGTGTAGCTGCAGCATTTACAATACTAAATATGCAAAGACTCAACTCAATGATAAACTCGGTAAATTGTTACAGCACATTTAACTCCAGATGGCTTTGAATTATGCCACTCGTGGAATGAGATGATAAAGGTGGTTTCATCTTGTTTTCCACATGTACGCGCTTGAACAAAACGCTTGACATTTAGGATCTGCATCTCACAGAAATTTGCCTGCTAAACACCTGAGGATCTTTTTTAATAAACACAGTCATAGTGGTGACTGAGAATCAGTTACCCATGTTTTAGAGCCATGCGAGAGAATCCTTTGCGGTTGGCAAGGGTCAAGGTGAAACTACCAGGTCGAGCCTCAAGGGCTTCGGATGCGCCTCCGACAACTAGGACCACAGCATTCCCTGTACCCTCCTTCGTCAACAGCCAGTCCATGCTGCTTTTGCTGCACGGACAAACTCCTACAGAATAAAAAAAAACAGCGCTTCAACAGTTGAGGAAAGATGAATACGAAATCTAGCTTAATCCTTTAACGACTAGAAGGATTAGTTTTCCATGTATTTAAGTACATGCTCGTCGTTAAAGGGTTAATGTGATTGTGAAAAAAGAAGAAAGTATCTAACAGCATATGCTGGCGAAAAGAACATATGCAAGAAAAATTTAATGTTCAAATTTATTTGGATAGCAGAGAGCTAGAAAACTGCACAGCAAAATAAATGTTTATTATTTAGATGTAAAAGACACAAGAGAACCACACAGACACAAAGGCAGACCGTCATCAGCCACAGAGACATAGTGACATATTACCAGTATGGTGACAAGGCCATGTAGGAAATAATTAAAACACGAAAGTACAGTTAAATAAATCATGGAACTGATTACTGATTACCGTACATATGTTACTGATTACATACTGATGTACAGATGCTAAAAAATTATCTGACTTGGCCGAGTCATAATAGTGGGGTGCAACACTAAGACTCCCTTTGATCACTCATACTCCCATAGAGTAGTTGAAAACGCTTTACCATCTCTCTGCTTGAAGCTATTGCTAAACTCTTTGTTCACAGCTGTTCATGAGATAGCCACATTCATTGCACCCCCAGTGGACCAACATTGTGCCACTGGTGTCATCAGGTGGCCAGCCAGCTATAGCCCAATAAATGTGACTGTCATTGCGACGTCATTCTGACCTAATCTCACTCAGCATTTACTTCTTTCAGCAGCATTATCTCCTCAGGCACCTTTTCAGCTGCAGTGGAATGACAAGTTAGAATGTCAAAGGATTTGCTGCTTGATATCAGTATTGTTGGGGTCATCCGAATACAAAGCAGTCCTGTCTGTCTTCTGAAGCACCCAAAAGAATGAAAACATACAGCATCATTATGACACTCACCCAAAGCCATAGCATATTCTCTGTTCAGGGGAAGAAGAAACTGGTAATTCAATGAAAGCAGAGTCGAACGCATTCCAGGAAACATTTCCTCAAAACCTGCAGCAGCCGTGCTGAAGCCGAGGAAGGCACCATAAGCCATGATTCCATGAGGATGGTACAGAAATATGTAATTTCTCGATGGATCGAGATCTGCAGTTTTGATGATTCGAATTGGAAAATAGTCACGGAAGTAATCCCACATTCGCCAGCTCCGCACCCATTTCATGCGTCGACCACCACGTTCTGGAGTACGGAAGTCATAAACATACCAGATGAGATATGCTACAGGCAGAAAAGCAAGAGGGGAAGCCAGCAGAAACAAAAATATGAAAGCACCAATCAACCCAAGAAAGAGAAAGGTCAGAGTCCACTGCAAAACGGATAATGTCTGGAGCCGTCGAACTTTTGGTACGTTGAAGAAATCCACAAACTGGATTCCAAACAATGATCGAGGCATCACAAGAAACTGTTTATCTACAAACAACAAATAAACGCATCATCAGTCAGATTATCTCAGATAAACAATACAGGGCTGTTCAAGTGCAGTGCACTTTGCTATTGGATTGGCAATTTACTGCAACCTTAGTAGCTAAAAAATGAACTCTAAGGGAAAAAATGTTGTCAAATACACTGTAATGTTGCCTAAACACCTTTTAACGTACCACAGCATGTAAATACCCATGTGAGTATACTAACAAAAGGATATAATATTTCATACAGTTTGACAGACTTTTAAACAACTCTTGAAAATACAATAATGCATTTCTGGATGATTGCTTCTATCCATGTCATATGTGCAATATTATTGTGTGTTACTGCACTACTTAAAATGCATCACTGTGACTAACTACTTTTTTGTAATTATTACTGTAGCCATTCACTTTTTAAAAGTAATGCACAGCAAGGGAGGGGGATAGAGTAATGGTAACACTCAGGCCAGGAGTCCAGCAGGAGAGCAGAAGTACCCGGTTCGATTCCCACAACCCCCCCTCGGGAGGGCGCCTTGCATGGCTGCCATAATGTGTGTTAGTTAAGATATTGAAAATTGTACTGTCATGTCTCGATGTAATTTTACTGCGTTTGTCAGTCTGAATTAATAAAGAAAAGATTATTATTATTATTAATGGATTACTGTAATGAGGTAATAGCAATGCAAAATCCAGCTACTCTATGTTACTTTGAAATTATTACTTTTTCTTTGCCGAAACTTTGTTTGTTTTAGCCACACATGCTTAGCACACATTAACTCTGATTGAAAATGCATGTTGAGCATGTGTTCATCCCTTTCTATCGCTAAACTGTTTAAGCATTTCTATTTTTTTCTGGGCTGCTTCAAAATATAGGGAAAAAACAAAATTGAGCTTTTTGATACATTTCTCGTGCATAGTATTGCAAGTTAAGTTACATTTTTAATTATGTGCCATTATTACTGATTGACATCAGCCCTATTTATTCCCCATATCGCTCTTTTTAACTATAATTTAATAACTTCTATTGCGCCCGTGTCTAATGCACAAGGCACACCAAAACCAAGCCATAATCAGGTCAATATCCAGCAGAAAAGCTTGTGTTAGGTTTTGTAAAGAAATGGCAGATTCTTTACAAGTACAACTTTAGCTAATACTCTAACTTATTGACTTTTATTATTGGCTTAATGAATAACATAAAACTGATTAAAGTTTAATAAAAGGAAAAAGACACACTTTATAAAAGTTACCGATTACTTCTACATGGACAGTTTTTTTACCAAAGAGCCATTACTAGAGTTGGTGTTACCTGGAATTACCTAAAGTCATTGCTTAGGAGCTATGTGGTTTCGAATAAATCCTTAACAAAACTATTCAAAATAATATTTCAAATGACAATAAAAGTGTACCTAAATTATCAGGTTCAAAATGTGATTCTATTGCAGTAAATTTAGGGCATAAATTGTTAAGTCATGCCCTTAAACACCTTTACTTATACAACATAATTTATCTATGAATGAAGTCTGAGTGTGCTTTATATTATTATAAACATTATTATTATTATTATCTCTAACCTAATAACCTAATAACTTCTAGGGTGGCTTAATCATATGCATACAGCATCAACTGATGGCGGCTTCAAGTCAAAGCATAGTCTGTCAGAAAAACCGAAGACAAGCAACATAGAGTCAAAATGAAACAGACAAGTTTTCATTTTATTCCTGCATGATAATTATTAGAGAACTGACAAAACAAAACTTGGCAGTGACTCCCAAAGTCTCTGCTACCCACCAAGAATGCCTGAGAACCTCACGTTGTCTTGGTACAAGGTGCAACAAGAGTCAGGGTATCTGTCAATCAAGTGCAATATTTACTGGCACATGTGGTAAACAAACAATGGAGATAGGTCAGATGATCCCAGTACAATGTTTTGTGAACTATAAGA
Source organism: Allolobophora icterica (assembly GCA_963556255.1). NCBI lineage: Eukaryota > Metazoa > Annelida > Clitellata > Crassiclitellata > Lumbricidae > Allolobophora > Allolobophora icterica. The sequence continues at coordinate 21,779,580 of OY744607.1, read as the reverse complement.
CAGATTTTAAACTGAATTTGTTTAACGGGCACCCAATGAATGAATGCAATACTGGTGTAATATGTTGATACTTGAGGTAAAATTATGATATTATATTATTATTATTATTATTATTATTATTATTATTATTATTAATAATAATAAACAGCTTATCTTAGGCTAAACCACCAACAAGATTTTACCTGTATTTTATCAACTGTATTTCATCCATTTTTATCCTATTATAATGCAATTTTGATCTGACAATTCATACTTAAAGTAACTAAAACATTGCAAATTGTTAATTTATAAAATAGTAACTATATAGTTACTATTTTATAAATTAACAATTTGCAATAATTAGTTGCTTTTTGCAGCCCAGCAACTATATACTCTAATTATTTTAAAGTAACTATTCAACATTGCATATAGCAATTTTGTCACTGTTGTCTTTTATAATTTACTAGCGCTGCATAAATACAGCCCCCTTATGATACTGTCAGTCAAGGTCACGTATATAATCTGTTAGCGCTTTTTGAGTATTTGACTTATGCTCGTGATACCGATCGATATCCAGCATGCATAATCATACGGCAAAGGTGGTTCAAAATGCAGATCCCATTCTCAATTTATGCAATACCTGCGGCAAAGTCTGAATGAATTCCTGACACGACACACCTGTAATCAACGCGGCCAGAAGTTCAAATACTGGATCAATCGTTGCCTAACAAATCCTGTGACAATATTATAATTGTCGACACGCACTCCTAAACGCTCGTGTCGATAATTGTTTCAGGCATGTCTATTCAACCATGACCATATCCATAATTTACAATTTACACTAATTAACAAGAACAACGAAGGCATCGAGTACCACTTTACTTCCTAGAAATAGGACGGAATGTTATAACAGCGCTACAACAAAATGTTTGATTTCGTTATCATTTTGAAGTCATAAATAGAGTGTCATCTTCTAATCTAATCTATGGAATACGCTGGTTCTCTGGTTTGCGTCATCAAATAAAGTGGGTCAACTTGATGTTTGTGTTTGCATTCGTTTTTTAAGTAGAACAACAGCCAAAACGCTGAAGATGTATAAGAAAAACAGAACAGAGAGGAGTAACAGCTTCGTACGAGTTGGCAAATAACATACGAGAAATAAAGTTTCGCGAGTCTTTATCAGAGAGGTTAAAGATAGATACGTCAACAATGTTTTGTTGCATGATTTCATGGTAGTTGTTCAAACAAGACAAGATTAAATTAGTTTTAGCTGTTTAGATCTCAGAGCAAGACCTATAGCTCTTCCAACTCAACGCTTTAAATATAGACGGTGTGATAGACGTTGCTCATGTATAATTATGAGAATTGAAAGGCGATATTAAACATGTGGGATGTAACTGAGGTACACGACCATTACACTAGATCATCAGGCACGTAACTAGCCTTTTTCGTTTGGGGGGCTTGAGCCTTGAACATGGCAGCATTTATACAGTGTTCATACGAATTTTAGCCGTAAGCATACAACGGCTTGACTTGTTTGGGGGGGGCTTCAACTTCGTTTGGGGGGGCTTAAGCCCCCCCAAGCCCAACGCTAGATACGTCCCTGTAGATCATCAAAAAGCTACGACCAAAACAGCGTACACACAAAATTTTTATATTAGGAAACATGGCATTGGAATATGTGGACCTCTACTATGGAACTCTCTGCCCAGCGAAATTACTTGCCTATCTACTGTCCAGCAATTCAAAAGCAAGTATAAAAGTTATCTAATGGGCACACTTGTTTAAAATTACTATAGATCATTGTGCGGATATTCCTGACGTGAAGATTCCTTTTTGTCTTTTCATTTATTTCAGTGTTGAATTGTTTTATGCACCAATTTGTTATATGCGCTGTTATATACAATTTGTGTAGTATACTCATTGATGGACACCATAACCTGAGGATGTTGCTTGTTTATGTAGCATGTTATATAGAAATTAAACCTGTTAAACGAACTGATGTAAATATATAGGGCGACCCTGTTAGCGGAACACTATATGTTCCTTTGCGCTTAGCCTACCCATTGACGCCACTGACTTGCTTGTTTTAATTTGTGTTGCTTGTTACACGGTGTTTAATAAAGTGTGTTTTGATTTGATTTGATTTGAATAGTGAGAATGACGTAAACACACACGCGCGGGCGCACACACACACACATGCGTGAACTGTCAACTGTAGACTACTAATAATCAGTCTTGTTGTCAAGACCTTAAACCTCAAGACCAAGACCAATACCAAGACCTTGAACCTCAAGACCAAGACCAAGACCTTGAACCTCAAGACCAAGACCAAGACCTTGAACCTCAAGACCAAGACCAAGACCCAAAAAATCGAAATCAGGTCAAGACTTCTAAAAAATTGTAAAGTCGCAATATTCGCTATTTTAATGAAAACATGAGTCTTTTATTTTATTCAAGCAAATTAACTTTAAATGCAAACTGCAGAAAAATCCGAATTTGTATTGAAAAGTCCTTTATGCAAACTCTTATACCAAATGCCTTTTGTATTTTATAAAAACCAATTCGCTCAGAATTTTCTGACCAAGACGTGCCTGGGGCTCATAAAAATTCCGCCATGTGAAAGAATACGTTCTAAAGGTGCTGATGTCGCTGACACACACAGAGTAGCTTTTCAAGCACTGGATGTAAATGTCCTTTTGAAATCTTCCCATGGTTTATCATACCGTCTGATACAGAATAACTGTTGCTGCTACCAATGGGTTTTCCTGACCAACATGACTTGTATCCATCCAGAGATATTGGTCGTATGATGCAAGAAGGCTTGATACAGAATTCTTGAGTTCTGTTAAATTACTGTTCATATTAACAGCCGGTCTTGGTCTTGCGAGACCAAGACCAAGAGTTTGAACCTCAAGACCAAGACCAAGACCTTGAACCTCAAGACCAAGACCAAGACCAAGACCTTGAACCTCAAGACCATGCAAGACCAAGACTTTTAAAAACGAACTCGAGTGCACTCGAGACCAAGACCTTGGTCTCGAGGACAACAAGACTGCTAATAATAATCATTATTAATTCAAACTGACAAACGGCGCAGTAGGCCCAAGATTACATTGAAACATGACAATCAAATTTTAACTAAACACACGGTTTGCAGCCATGCAAGGCGCCGTCCGAGAGGGGGGGGTGTTACGGGTATCGAACCGCAAACATAGGCCTAATGCTCTCCTTGCCATGAGTGTTACCATTTATTCCCTCCCCTAGATGGTTATCACTTGATCGGAACTAGGACTTCCGACTATAGGCCTACGTGTCTGCACCGAGACTGTCGGTAGAGCCCTTCTCCATGATACGAACGTCATTCGTGCACGGTCGAATTAGGAAATGGTCGTTCTTTTAAATTAAACATCAGTTAGAGCAGCTCTGTGAATGTTAAATAAGAAGGCGCTATATATAATAGATGTATGACTGCATTACGTATCAGCGATTTTACGTAAAAATCACCACCATTTATAATACAATTAAGAGGTCGTTGCCACTATAGCTAGCCTATGCATGCGCAGTGATCATTATGTTTACGCGTGAATAATTAACATATATATGTATACCATACCAGAAAACGAGAATTTCATGATTGTCGATCGTCTGCCTATTAACTAATCCAGTTGTTCGTTCGTTGTGGATTAAGCAAACACTAGAGACGATTTGCCTCCTCTTCTGTTCTCAAACATCGAAGTTCTTAATATAGGCCTGTGGCTACACAACCATGGCACTAACACGCACACAAAAACATGTACAGTATATAGGTTTAGACGCGACCTGTTAACATAATTTTAAATGGGTTTCATTGCTGAGGAGACCTGCATGCATGCACGTGCCAGGCTATGTATTTTATATGACATTGTAGAATGTAGATGTCCTGATTCCTGAAGTTATTTTCCAGGTCATCGTCTGCTACTGCACGTGTGCGTGAACTGTTCGTCTACAGGAGGAAAAGCAAGAGCAGAAACTGGAACGGTTCGTAGGCTACTGTTTACATGTTGGGTATACAACTATGCAGACCGTTTGCGTGGAATTTGTTCCCTATAGCAGGTCAACTGTTAATTCAGCAGAGTCAAACATGTGGACTTTTATCAGAGGCATTTAAATTGCTTTTTGGCCAAAGTCCTACTTTATGCAGGGATTTTAGGTCAAACAGTTTTGTTATTTGAATGGATGCTTTTCTGCATTTTAACAGCACTGATCCCGGCCGACGGGTGTTCGTCTATTTCGTGTAGCAGCAACCATCGAGTGGTGGCCAAATGAACAGGGTCGAGCTAGGCCACATAAGGGGTCATCCATAAAGGACGTCCGCAAATATCACCTGCTTTGGACCCCCTCCCCCCCATTGAGGACGTCCTTTATGGATGACCCCTCAGGTCGCTTTAGAAAAACGTTCAAATACATTTAAAGCAGGCGAGTGGAGTCTATTCCTGGGTGGCTCTGTCCAAGGAGTAGCAAAGTGAAAGTTGTAAAGACATCTTTTATCAACTGCACCATACATTTTTTCTGGAAATCACGTAAAACTAAGACAAAAGATCCAAATATTTGCCAACGAGAAACTGCAGACTCCGTTCAGCATGTCTATGGAGTTCCTCTCTCTTCCTCCTCTCCCCTCTCCTCTGTGTCTGATCCACTGCAGTACACTGCAAGGCACGATGTTCAGTTCTGCAAAATTTTTGGAGTATAGGTGTAACGTTTCAATATCGAAGCTGGCCAAAGCATATCAATGTCTGTACTATATTAAAGAGGCGAGTTTCCAGAAAATTGGGTCTCGAGGCGCAAACATTTTAGGGGCCCTTCTGAACTTGTATTAGCCCAAGTGAAGAAAACAAATATAAATTACAATAATATAAGGCCTACTTTTATGGAAATGCCAAACTGTAAAAAAATAGAAAATAGGTTATATTTAAATAATTTAAAATTGGAAAAAAAATTTTTTATAATTGAAAAAATATCTTCATTCATTTGGCAGCCTTCCGAGATTTGGGGTCCTAGGCGCGCGCCTATGCGTAAACACACCTCTGCTCCATTAACTTGTCTTTTATTACAAAATAAAAAATGGACTGCAAACTAAGAAGAATATGCTGAATTTTGTAACTAAACTCAAAATGAAACTTAAGTAGAAGTAAATCTGTACACAGTAACTACCAAGTAAGAACTACGACCACAAGACGATGAAAACTGTGGTTCCTACTATGTGGTCAAGAGCAGATTTGAATAATGTTCTTCAACACAATTCTTCCCACATCAAATGTGCAAGGGAGAACTATCTACGAGGCAAACTTGTTACACCAAACAACAGGCAAGACAAATATCATGCTTATTACGGAGAGTCCTCTGAAAACACGGTTCTACGCAAGATAACTTTTCAACTAATTGCAATTATGGCAAAGCCAATCCAACTATGCCTTCCGTGCATGGTTTCATAATACACTTGTTTCATGTGGAATAGCAGTAAAACATCAAATGCATTCTCACAAGAACATATCCAATAATTTTGGAAAATCATGTTATTGTAGAACTGAACTAAACTGTTATGTTATGGTCTAATACTATAAAATCAAATCAGAAAATAAAACATCTACATATATAATCTGTTGCTCTCTTACAGCATTACACCACATTAGAACACGTTCTGAATTCTAGTTTTGTAGCAATTTTAATGTCAAATTAGTGTTTATATAAATTGCTTGTTGACACATCAACTATCAGTTAAGTTCTCCTTTACCTCATGTGCGTGACCTCATATGATCTTTACCAGAAAATCTAACACACCAACTTAGATGAACAACACTTGCACAAACACTACACGATTGCAACCCACAAAACCTTTAATCCTGTTCATATACTCAGTTATTAAACTATTATAAAATGCAGATAATGCAACAGGTTACCATCATATAAATATTTTATTTTTTTGGCAGCTATTTCCATGTTTGGACCTACTTTATGGTTTTCAAAATTCTTGACACTTTTATTACAATTTCTTAGTTTTAGTAATGCAGTAGATTTGTAACCTACAGGAACTTTTAAACTTTTATACAAGCTTTTAGTTTTTCCCTCAATGTCAACACCTTAAAGCCACACAAAATTCAAATGTTAAGGAACATAAACAAGTCATTTTCACAATTTATCAAAAAGCATTTCCATTCAAGCTCTTGAGGAGCAGCTGTTTGTCAGAAATGAGTTTCAAAAATTATTTCTTATGAAAAGATGGTTCCCTGTTTTCACTGGTCTGAAGACGGACTTCTGCGATAGCTGGGTGATCGCCCTCTTGACATGGATCTGAAAGAGTTTAAAGGAAAGAATATGTAACATCAATAAACAATCGTCAATGGTGTAAAACTGTTTACTGTGACTTTCTAAACCCTCCGCAAAGATAGATATAATTCTTTTATAGATAGATATAAAGATAGATACAATTATCCCAACTGCAAGTCATATTAGTGTAGTCTCAGCGCTTAAAGATCTATGTCCTAAAGTGCAAACATGACAGACAAAACTGAACATCGGTAAACAATTTTCTGTCAACCAAGTTACCTGTAAAGAACTGTTACACATTAACAGACAACCAACCACCGTACCTTCCTTATAGAACTGCTGACACACAACTGGCTATTCACCATTAAACAAAAGATTAGCTGCTGAATTCTTCTGTGCTCTTGTATTTGATTGAAACATACCTAACTTCAAACATTTTTATCGTTTCTGTTTTTCTTTTAATTTGCTTTGTCATGCACATTCCAACAAACTGCAAACTTTTACCTCTGTCTTGGAAGTGGTGACCTGGAATAGGAACGGGACCGATCTCTTCCACGGCGCTCTCTGAAATAAACATTATAACAAATGAATTCAGCAAAGCAAATAACCCCTTACCTCTTACACAAGAGCATATACGAAGATATGTGACCGTGCATGAGATTACCCGGCCAAAGTCGCGAATATTGAAACCTGGCAAATCCAGCGGAAAGGTCATGAATGCGTAAACCGGTCCCAAAAAGTTTTTTGGGATAATACTAATGATTTATATTTCAACTACTAAATTCCAGAGTTACAGGTCAAACAAACTAATACAAATATTTTAATTTGAATTTTTTTGCACATCAGTTGTCTTAATTTATATCCCTGACACGGCCCAGTCAAGCGTGCGTTTATTTTAATATCGCCACAATCTTGTTGTAATAGCAGGCTAATTAATAATTCATGTTCTGGACTACTTTTTTCTGCTGAAGCTATCTGTGCCAACAGTAATTGCGTACGAATACAGCCTCATTTTATACGAATGTTTATTAGAGACCATTGTTGGTCCACGACTTTAGCGGGTCACTATAATCCACGACTTTAGCTGGGTCGCTGTTATGGCTAATTCTAATCAATTTAGGTTGCCTTAATGGCAGCAGATTTAATTTTACAGCATACAGCATTCTTTTCTAAACCCTCTGTACACAAAATAAACAGTTTAAATGCTTTAATAATTTACAATAAATAAATTTTGGAAGGTACCATCGCTGGCTGAGCTCAACTCCCGTAGCGCCATCTGACGAATTCAAAATATTTATAATATGGCGGAAACCCAAAAACAAGCTGAAATCACACGATGCTTAAATGAACTTACAGCTTTTAATTTGAATAGAATTGGTCGAGAGGATAATTTCCTAAATATTATTAATGACTAATTCTGCAATAGTGATGTGGAAAATGACGATTCAAGTGGACAGGCATGGCCGCGGCCGCCCGAGAAAAACACCCGCGGGGCCTGGGTGTCCGAAGAGGTCGTCCACATCGCTCGCTCGCCATTAAGCATTAATTTTGATTGACGTGTAATTTCATTATTGTCAGTAGTATTACTATTATCAGTTAGACTATATGAATTTTGTTAGCTTTCTTTTCTTGAAGCGTAGTAAATTTAATATTTGAAATATCAAACTAGTTCGGCCTACCGATTGGAAATTCTTCGCATTCTTCGTGAAATTCTGACGCCCAGATAGTCATAAAATTTTTCGGTAAAGGATTGAATATGCCCCTATCTATCATTTTATCTAGCTAAAAGTGTATTTGATTTTAATATAATAATTATTGTACTGATTAAATTTTATCTTGCACTGCTTACAACAAATGTACTAGTCTGAAGGTTTTGCTTTTATAGCAAAAGTAATTATGATTATTATATTTAATGGCAATATAGCATCTTTTTAAATCTGTGCCATTGTTTCAATTTAATTTTCCAAGAAAAACCGTTGACACCATTGGAAAGGGCAGAAGATTCTTCATCTAGAACACACTACTAAATTATGCTGAAAAATCTATTCACTTTTCCATAGTTCACACAATGAAGGCAATTTTGAACTTGCGATTTCTCTTAATAACGAGTTCTGAAAACGCTAAGACTTCAATTCTTAACAAATTCATAACTTTTTCAATTTTAAAGATACAAATATGCAGTTTTCACCATATTATTCAACAGTAGCTGTAGTATTTAAAATAAATATAAACTGAATTTTTAAAAAATTTGACTTTGGGAGGGTTTTCCCATGCACGGTCACATATTATGAAAGCAATGTAGTGATGAATGTTAATAAACTACAGTGCTTACAAGAAATTTAGACAGCATTAAATACATTTAACCAAACCCCTAGCAATGGAATTCTAAATGCTTTACTACATTACTACTTTTCACACACTCTGGAAAATAAGCATCAGCTAAAGTAATTACAACAAAGTGACTGGACAATCGTTGAGTTAAATGTAAAACTCGTAGCAAAAACAATATAATGCAAACAAAATTTATGTGTGATGAGGACACCTGAGAAACATTAACAAATTTGTGCCAAGTGATTGTACAGATATAAGACAATGATGAATGAATTTCGTCAATCTAGGAAAACAATCGAGAATAACTTTAACTGTCAGTGTAACACAATCAAGTGAAAAAAGTTTTTAAAAAAACATTAATTTTTTAATACCTGCTGTAGCTTCTGCTACGGCTTCTGTCAGAGCGTCTAGGGGAACGAGACAACCTGTAATTTTCAACAATATTCTTTATTACGTCATTTGCTACTGGAAAAGTAATACTTGTACGCTCCACATCCTTTACAAAATAAGAAGTCTGCTCCTAAGGCAAGAAAGATTTAGTTTTGTAAAGCTACAAGATTCAATCAACTCTTCCGCTGCAGTGCACAAGAAACACTCAGCCTCTCAGTTGCAATACAAAAGAAATTAGCCCGTTACAAGTTCTAATTCAAACACTACACCCAGCATATTTAAATAACAAAGCAATGCTGCATTTACTATCTACTGGCCACCATTAACCATATCCCATCACAGCGATCTGAAATATGGATTTCGCATATACTGTGCTATGTGATTTATGACAAAATCACATTAAATGTTGTCTCAGATCATATTATGCAATTGTAACATTTTAATTTAACTACAATACTGTCAATTACAGCAGTAACACTGAACCATGCAACCTCTCGCACTTACGTACAATGCAATTCTTGTCAAAGTGAGACTTTCTCTGACAAGTAATGCAGAGTTGTCTGATTCAGACGCTTACGATGATGTTGATAGCTGTCAGAGTTGAATAGTTGGGCGTCTAAGATGTGATGGATCAAAGATGTGATGCATTGTAGTTGACAAATTATCTAATTTGACCAATGGTTGATACATGGGTCGCGTCATTCGCTACATGGCGTTCTAGATGACTAGTCGAGGTTATGTTGGGGCGATGATCTATCATTCTAGTTGACAATTCCAGCTCATGATTGGGTGATCTATCACTCTAGTTGACCATCCCAGTTCATGTTTGGGTGATATATCATGCTAGTTGACAATTCCAGCTCATGTTGGGGTGAATATCAAATTATGTAGATCGCAGGTAAGATGATCGTTGTTTCAGAAACTGCTCTGTAACAACGCAGTGAACATGGTTCAGATTTCTTTAACGTGATTTTAAAGGATGAAAAATTTTAACCAACCAACCATCAGCATATATTCCAGCAAGAGAAAATTTTTATAAAGAAACCAGATATAAATATGTCACACGTTTTGGCAATTCACAACCAGGAAATGAATACATTCTATAAATTAGAGCACATTATCTAATATTCTTATCCTAACTGGTTTAAAAATTCTCAGCATAAATGCAGTAGAAGTAACAACATTTCTGATTTTAAAAACAGCATAGGTTACACATTTATATTTGGTTTTATCAATCCATTAATTTAAATTTCTACCATTCACACTGTACATAATGAGCCTAAAGTCTGGCCTTATGATGAGAACACGTTTACCAAATCTTTTGATTTAATAAAATTGTAAAGTGCCTGACACGATACTAGTGTAAAAATAAAGTTCTGGCAACAGTAGAATTTCAAAGTCAAAAACTTTACCTCCGTCGTCGATCACGACAGTCATACGCATAATGACCTCTTTGTCCACATTCATAGCAACGATCCTCTGGGTCAAACGCCCGACGAGTAGACAATGATGGTGGAGCAGCTCGTCTCTGCCATGGCTTTTGCTTAGACTTTCCAGTTGAAAACTCTACACGCACTCGGCCACCACAGACGTTGCTACAAACACAATGCATGTATTGCAAGGAAGTAGGCATAGGTAGAAATAAGCTCTTGTGAAAAGTTCCAGTGAATAAATTTTTATGTTCACAACAAACATTCATGATGAATCATTTCCTTGCATGATGTATCAAATTGCTGAGCACTTTAATAAGTGAATAGCTAGCAACCACAATAGAGCACCATTAATCCTCTAACGACAAGGAGGCGCTAACAATACAGCTCAACGTTAAAGTGTTAAGTAACTTGGAAAAGTGCTTCTCACTAGCCAAACTGAGCTCTAGAAGTATGCACGATTAGTTCGTCTGTAGACAAATGATGTACATGCAGCTGGTGGTCTCAGCTGGCAGTCATGCATATACACACAGGGATATCAACCAATGAACACAGCTGGCGCATATTCAGGGTCCTGGTGTACTGTAACAGAAATGAACTCAACCTAAGATTTCCCGTTTGTAATTGCTAAGTGATTCCAGTTCAGCACTGTCCGAAAAGGTTAGGCTATGGATTCAAATAATATGAAATTCATAATGCTTTGACATGGACACAATCAACGAACCCAAAGTTAATCTATGATGCCGGCAATGTTAGATGTCTGAATATTGTCCAAAACTATACAAATTAATACTAACTAAGATCGGTCCCATTTCTATTCCAGGTCACCACTTCCAAGATAGAGGTAAAAGTTTGAATTTTGTTGGAATGTGCATGACAAAACAAATTAAAAGAAAAACAGAAAAGATAAAAATGTATGCTTCCACAACATACAAGAGCACAAAAGAATTCAGCAGCTAATTTTTGACACACAGAGACCAGAGAGATTTTCAAGCAAATGCCAAAAAAGTAATGATTTCGTTTACAACAAGCAGTGGTACTGTAGTTTTAATGTTACGTAATTAAATTCCTCTATATTTGTAACTCTTTTGATACACGATAATACCAACCGCTAAATTATTTAAGTTATTGTGAAAACTAACCATGTATAGTTAATCACTAAAAATGGTTAGTATAAAACCCACAGTTTACTTACGTATTATCTAGGCCACGCACTGCATCTTCCGCATCTCTGGGATCTTCAAGCTCAACGAATGCAAAGCCAGGAGGATTTCTAGCAACCCAAACACTCTTTACTGGACCATAGTATTCAAATGCTCTTTCCAGCTCTTTTTCTGTGGCATCTTTCGGCAAATCTCCGACGTAGATTTTACAGTCAAGTGAACTTCTAGACATTTTGGCTGCAATAAAAACAAGAAAGCACTTTTATTGAAAGTTATATTGTCTCAGTCTAAACAACCAGATTAAGTTTACTTCTACTATTGTATTATATTATATGCAAAAACATGTAAATGTATGCACATCTTATTTCTAAGCTGTTTGCCACGGGGCCTATCCAAATTTCCAAAACCCAACTCCCCAAGCAATGAAATGCAAATTTATCATAATCAATTCCTGGTAACAATTTTTCTACCAAGTGCTCAAAATCCACAAAATTAATATGCACTAGTCCACCAATCTCCTGAATAGTATATTTGTAAAATATCCTTTAATGTTGAATTTTCGCAAATAATTTTTTTTCACTTTGAAATAGATCCTGAGGATCCATTTCAACATTCAGTTTTGGGTTTGAAGTTTCAAGAATTTCGGCAAACTTGCGCTATTGGGGTCCCTAATTATTAACCTATCTATACTCGAAATTCAAGGTGACTATGTACAACAAGAGGTCTCATCGTAACACTAATAGGCCTAGTTTAATGAAACAAGTTATGGACAAATATTCATACACGAATGGTTACAAAACAAAACTTAACTGTTTTAAAACTGTGCATGTTTAGAGTCTATATGGCTGCTTAAACAGTCGGAAACATTGTGGCAAAAACTAGCCTTATTAGTGTCATTGGCGCTATACTCTCTCTCTCTCTTTAACCGTCCTCGATACGAGGGTTGGTCGCATTGTAGACGATTCTTCTCCATCCTTTCCTGTCCTCGGCTACTCGCAGCAACCTCTCTGTTGATAATCCCAACCATTCGCCAATTTTGTCCATCCACCTCTTCCTTGGTCTTCCTCTTGTTCTTGTTCCCGGTACCATTCCCTGCATAATTTCTTTCTCTAGGCAATCTCCCTGTTTCCTCATTATGTGCCCAAAGTATAGTATACTAGTTAATTTCACTATACTAGTGCTATTAGCGTCATTGATGCACAAGTAAACCCTTCTTTCATTTAACTAGGCTTATTAGTGACCTCTTGTAATACATAGTCCCCTTGAATTTGGGTCAGCCAATAACATTTGATAGGGACTCCGATAGCGCAAGTTCGCCAGAATTTCAGTCATGCCTAATTACGCATAACTTAGTAAGGGTGCGGCCCGAATCCCCGAAACCCGAAACGAATTTCGGCCGGATCCCCGAAATCGATTTTAGACTAAAATTCAGATAAACATGTGAATAGGCATTATATCGAGGTACATTAAGGCCACGCTAGGTCTATGTCATGTATAAGAGTTTACAATTTAACTTTGAATAGTTTTCTGGAGTTCGGCACTTTCTATAAGCTGTTTTCGGGAAATCGGGCTTTAGTGTATTTTCAGCGTTTTCGGGGATTCGGGTTTCGGGGATTCGGGCTGACCCCTTGGTAACGCGTGACTCGGTTCTTTCAGACAAATAATCGCACCAACTTTGTTTTGTATCGACTATTTGTCACTAGTCACTGTATACTGCAACTAGACTGACGTCGCAGTATCTGTCACTGCCACTTCCTGCTGAAACATGCAATCTTAACCCTTAGGGCGCCGCCGACGTGTTTACACGTTATGGCAAATCTCCATCCATACGCCGCCGACGTGTTTACACGTTTTTTAGAGTGCCGTAGTTTATTTATTTATAACTTTGTTGTTTATATTCCACAACGTGACCTGACACCATTTCCTGTTTGGCCATTGGCCAAAGTATATTATGGGAACCCAAATAATATAATTTAGGTCAACTAATTTGCATAAATGAATAATTAATTAATTAGATAGCTTTCAACATGGCGAAACGTAGAAAAACAAATTTTAGTGTGCAGGAAGTCATTGATGAAATATTTGCTGATTCCGATTCGGACTATGTTGCGACTTCTAGTAGTAATAGTGATGATTCATCGGATGATTCAGAACTTTGCTGCGATGAAAATGATGTCGAATTTAGCTCAGATGACACAGTTGTTGTGGGAAATTCCCGGAATAATTCTCCTGACGCCGGTATAATTTTCGTTTTTTCTTGCAGTAAATACTAGTTCTAGTAGTTATTATGCACTTTTTCCTCATTTAGTATTTACATAATATACCCATAGTAAAATACACATATATAAACTAGATGATACTGTTATTTGTAGGCATATAACATTGTATTCGAACCTGAGTTTGGCCTTCAGTTCCAGTTTCTATTCCTATGTCATGTCCATGTGTACCACTGGTTTGTTCATTTGACTGTAGGAATAAACCCCACGAGACCATGTGTACCACTGGTTTGTTCATTTTACTGTAGGAATAAACCCCACTAGACGAGGAAGAGGCCGTGGGAGAGGAGCAACAAGAGGAAGGGGAAGGGGAATTCCAGCACAGAATTCACGCCAGAGCCTTGCATCGAGACAAAGAAACCCTACCAGTTCACCATCTGAATTGCATTCTGAGTGGCAGAAAAATGATAGAGAAGTTGAAGAATTTCCATTTGTTGGTGCACCGGGCATACAGGTTCCTATTCCAGATTCGGTGCTGGGATTCGTTCTACTTTTCTGCCTAACAGCTGATGATTTGAAGCTTATTGCGGAAGAAACAAACCGATATGCCGACCAGTTTTTTGTGAACACACCAATGGATTCATTGCCGGCTACATCAAGGATTAGATCTTGGAAACCAACAAATGATGAGGAACTCAAGCTGTTTTTTGCTCTTGTTATAGCCATGGGATTAGTTGTGAAACCAAAACTGGAAGACTACTGGACAATGGATGAAGTTTGTGAAACACCATTTTTTGGAACTATTATGAATCGAAATCGATTTGAACTGATACTCAAATTTCTGCATGCAGCCAACACTAGTCAGATAAAGAAAAGAGGGGAAGATGGCTATGATCCTTTATTTCGTGTTAGAGAGTTGAATACAAGGTACGTGGAGAGAAGTAAGAATGTGTACATTCCAGAACGAGAGCTTGCTCTAGATGAAGCTACTATGTTGTGGAAAGGCAATGTTTCGTACCGTGTTTACAATCCAATGAAACCAGTGAAGTTTGGAGTAAAGATTTATGAATTATGTGAATCTAGTTCTGGGTATGCCACTGACTGGCAGATATACACTGGAAAGACGGATGCTGCACAGGAACATGGACACACGTATCGTGTGGTTTTTGATCTACTCGGTGAACGACTTCAGAACCTTGGTTACAGAGTTTACGTTGACCGATACTACACTAGTCCTACTTTGTTCTCAGATTTGTATCAGCGTAAAATTGGTGCAACTGGAACAGTGATGCCTAACAGGAAGGGCATGCCTCAGGAGGTAAAAGCTATGAAATTGAAACGCGGTGAATATGTTGTTTACAGCAAGGAGTATCTACGATGTTTGAAATGGAAGGACAAGCGCGACGTTTACATGCTGACAACAGTGCACTCGTGTACAATGGCAGACACGGGAAGGAACGACAGAAAGACAGGTGACAAGATAATGAAACCCCAGTGCATCATTGACTATAACAAGCATATGGGTGGGGTAGATCGCAACGATCAGATGGCAAAATATTACGGCTTTGCTAGGAAGGTAATGAAGGTATGGAAGAAGGAATTTTTCTTCCTCCTCAATACAATGGTGCTGCAGGGCTATATTTTGTATTTGAAATATACAACTGATAGACCCAAACTCAGTCACTATCAGTTCCAGTTGGCCCTGGTGCGCGAGTTGATCACATCCTCCAGGTGCACTGAATTGCTGCCGAAACACCATCAGCGACGTTCATCCGTTGACATCGAACCAGTCACACGTCTCACTGCCAGACATTTCCCATCGTATATTCCTCGCACAGAGAAGAAGGAGCATCCACTGAGGAAGTGTGTGGTGTGCAAGGGAAAGAACATACGGAAAGAGACTATCTACTGGTGTAGCAGTTGTGGTGTTGCTTTATGCACTGCGCCTTGCTTCGAGGACTATCACATAAAGAAGCATTATTCCAACCAGACTAATACATCTGACAGTGACTACTAAAACTTACAATAGAACTGGTGTGAAACAATGATGATTTGCAGCATTATAATCATGGCAGTGTCCATTTTACATTATATTTTGTTATATTCATGTTTTTCGCTGAAAATGCCAAAAATAGCCAGCTGTGGGGTTAAGAAAATAAAAAAAATTGTTGGCGCCCGAAGGGCTAAACATAAAGCTGTACTTCGGATTTCTGCGCACCCGAAAGCAGTCGTACGCCAACGAAACAGTAATTCAGGATACAACCTTACATTTATTCCTACAGCTATGTCACTAACTCTGATTTAACACACGCTATAACAACTCTGTTAAAATTATATCCGACAAGGTGTAGACTATATCGAAAATTGATATTTGAACGCAAAAACCTGCAATACAAACCCAAACTCACAAAAACGTACACCAAATCAGAAAGAACGAGAAGTTCTGTTACTACTTCCCGTCGAACTGTTTAGCGCAGACCTTATAAGTCAGAAGCCCAAATTCTGAAACTTTTGTCACCCCTCGACAAACAACCATTGAGAAAGGCTACGATCTATAGCTTTTTCTGTGTTGGTGCTAAACATAACATAATAACATAACAAGGTTTTTAGTGGCTCCGAAGACTTTCATCTGTGTCAGAGCCACTCTCTCGAGCTTCCTCTCAATTGCACCTCGTTCTAGTATCCAAGTTTGTTGAGTTTCTTCTTAAATGCAATAACCGAGTCCGTAGTAGCAGTCCCCTCGTCCAACTTATTCCAATTGTTCACCACTCTAGCACTGAAGAATCTTTGCATTATTGTCCCAGCCGATTTTTAACAATCTTGTAGCTGTGTCCTTTAGTTAAGCTAATCATATTCGCACCTCAACAACCTTTAATTTTTAATTTTAAAGTGCTGCTTAAATCTAAGCCCAGGAAAACTAGTTTATTCACGAGCGCTGCATCGATATGCATCAGGTCACACAGATCGAGCCTGTTCAGCTCGAACTCAAATGTAAAGAACAAACTTCGGATGCAACCGACTGGATGTGTACCCGCACGTTTATGAATTTTCCACATTTTTTATAAATAAATTTAGTTGATTTAATAAATTATCTAATTTTACATCTTATTGTGGTTATAAATAATTATATGGATCTCAACCGATCAAGTTTATTGAAGAATGAGCAGTACGTGTCGAAGTCATCTGATTGCCATAGAAAACCTGTACATATTATTTAGTTATTGTTTAGCCTACTGTACAATGCCGTCGGTAGAGCATGCAGATCGACTCACGGTCCCTGCAGTGAGCCTCATTCCACTCTTTAGAGTGGTAATAAAAATATTTAAAAAATATATAGCCTAAATTATGGCTCAGACTAACACAGCTAGTCCTCTTTTAGGTTCGCTTGTGCTGTTGAGTCGCCCACTTGCCCTCTCTTTAAAACATCCTGTCTTCAAAGCGCACTGTTTTTTGTTCGCATTTGCAATGTTTTAGCCACATAGCCTATGGTAGGCCTATTAATTTATAAAGCAACCTCGTTGAAAGCTGTTCAATTGTTCATTACGTCTTTTCATTGATTACGCAGCAATACGTACGATGGTCTTACATTCGTTTGAACAGCATATATCTATAGCCATATATATACTTACTCATACTGTCAACCTGAATGATTATGTTCATTCAGAGTGGATTGAAAAGTTTGACTCTTGGCATGATAATAATAAATTTGTGACTCGAAACGTGGTCGTATGTTTTGACTGAAGCGAAAAAGTGAGCTATCTGACAACTACATATATCTTGTTGTCCTCCTGTCTCTCTCTCCTGTCCAGTTTCGCAAACGCCTGAAAACATTTCTCTTTGTCAGCGAAGACTGACCCGGGTCGGGAGAGCCTCTGATTTGAGTGGCGCTATATAAATTCTCGATTACAAATTACAAATTACTTTTCTTACCGGTTACGCAATTAGGCCTAGGGCCTATAGGTTTAATGTTTACGAGTTTTTTCGATATGTTTAAAAAGTTTTTGAAAACCTGAAACTTACAGAACTCCAAAATAATGTTTTGTGGTTTTGTTAGAAATGAAATGTAAAAACTGATTGTTGCCAAGTACAAAGACAAATTGTGAGTATAATTAGCCTACTTGGGCAGTTAGGCTATGGCGGGTTGTGATAAGCACCAGCATATTATCACAGTATAAATAATTTTATACTGTGATATTATCACACCGCGGCGCTGAATTATAATTATTTTAACTCATCCTATGTACCGTCATATTTCTGTCTTCGACGAATGAAAACAATAATAGAACCCAACACATAAAAGACAATTTTTCATGAAATATATTGTTTGCACCCTGATTTGATCAACGTGCACATTCCTTGAAGTATTATTGCGCCACAACAACTGATTGCGCAATGTTGTGGGCGGGCTTAGTGTCACTCTTGTCACCAGCGGACAGATGTCGCGACTAAGACATGAATATTCATGAAAGCTACCGATTTACGGATATCGGTGTACATGAATGTTAGTGAATGTACACGAATTAAGTTCTGGCTCAATTGTTCTAAAGTTTTAGTACTTTACTAGTTCTAGCGATGAGTGCCAAAAATTAAAAGGTAAGCTTTTGTTTACTTTACATCTCAGGTAATATTGGGTGAGATTTTCACTGATTGGGTATACAGTGTCGCCTCCAATCCCCGTAAAGACAACTGGCATTAATTATTATTGAAACCCGTTTAGACCCGCTCACAGCTGCAATTATTTAGTAATTCTGGACTGTGTACATACTTAAAGCCCTAGGTTTTAGGTTTGGCGGTTTCCCTCGTAGAATGAAGTGACCAACGACTGTAGGCGGTTCAAGTAAGCATCTGTCGGCCAATGGGCGTTGATTTCATTTTGGTTTACACATCTTACAAGCATAGGCTGCTGAATTTAATTATATGCATAGCCTAGGCAACATCGTCCGCTTTGTGGAATGGAGGCGAGGCGCAGGGACGGTCGGTCGATCGGTGGTAGCCCCCACCCTAGGCCCTTCACCCTCCCTCTGGCCTACCCCGATCAATTGACCACTTGTATATATAACCGAGCTTTGGGTCGTAAACCTGTATATAAATGCCAGCTGTTGATGCTGTCACCGTTGCCTTATTATACCCGGAACACTAAAGACAATAAGCTGTATTTCATATTCTAAGAATTTGCACCAGTATCAGATGCTAATATACAGCCTAAGGAAGAGAGACTAGGTCACATGCCAAATTATGCTAATGAACTTAGGAAATGAACTTAGGAAATGTCCTTTCACAATTGAGTCTTGGTTTGCAGTACTCATTCTAGTTTGAATTTCGCTGCAGCAGAGTTGAGCTTCGTAATTTCTTCACTTCATAGCCATTTTAAATCGCATAGTCGATACAGCTTATATCTCGTGTCTGTATATTATATTATTATCTTATTTCAGTAGTGGACCTTATAGTAGTATAACATTGTATTTCGTTAGTGGACATATATTAGTATCATTATATCGAACTATTTCCAAAGATGGATGGAGACTACGCTGTACCAACGACACCGACTTCAGGTGTTGCAGTTGGCAACATGCGAACATTTAAAAAACGGTTGTCTGATGGATCTACCAAGAGTTATAGCTACCCTTACGTTTCTGTAAGGAAACATTTTGAATTAACTTTTACAACCGACAGTGATAAACTTAAATTTGAGCAAAAATGTGAGGACATTCGCTTGGCGTTGGGAGTAAAAAGTTTGAGAGAAGTTCTGGTGAAAGTCATAATGGATGTTGACACCAATAAGCTCTCTTCTGCAACTCAACATCCGCAGCAGACACTCACGATGTCTTCAGTCACGGAAGAAGTAAGTGAATCAACTTCACTGACTGATCCAGCATCTGTCACAGCAGCAATATCAGCAGCTCCAGCAACAGCTTTGGAGACTGCACATGAGAATTTTGTTGGGCAGTGCTCCAGCATTGCCCAGTTGATCGACACAATCTCACAACATTCATCCACATGTGTGACGCCGTATTCAGTGAAGTCATGGACACACAGTGGTCATGTGCTGTCGGTGGATATGGAGTGTGCGAAAAAACACTCCTTTCAGTGGAGTTCCTCATCCACAATAGACAGCGAGCGGAAGGAATTTGAAGTCAACCACCGAGTGATGTTGAGCTACCTGGCCTCTGGTATGACACCCATACAGTACGAGCGCTTTAGCGACTTCAGTCGGTTTGGACTATTGTCAGACCTTTTCCGCAGGAGGAATATGGTTACATTTAGTGCCATTTCTGAGAACCTGCGAAAGCAATCTATATTTGGCGCTAGAGCGCAGGAGTCTTCACTGTCGCCTGATGGAGCTATCTCTATAATGACTGACGCACGACATCATTGTAGACGAAATAGTTATCACACCGACCATGTTGCTATCGGGTTGAAAACTCACAAAGTCGTTGATATTCAACACATTAACGGGAATGATGATAACTGTTCACAGCGTCACGAGGCAGTGGGATTCGACAGGATGTACGAGAGCCTGGATCTCAGCAACATTAAAGTTGCCCATCATGTGCATGATCGAAACATGACAATCAACAAGCGCCTACGTGAGAGGAAGCAAGCCAGGAATTCCAATGACCGCTGGCACTGCACCCGTCCTATAACAGCCGGGGTGAAAAAAATTGGGCAAGGAGCACAAAAAAACATTGGAAAAACATGGCATCCCGAGCTTTCTGACAAGGGTGCTGCCATTCGAAACCACGTCTATTGGTGTATGGACAATTGCAATGGAGATGCCCAAACCCTGCGTAAGCTCATAGAATCATGCATCCCTCATTTTCAGAACAACCACAGCAAGTGCCATGAAACTTCCCACTGCAAAGAGCCGGGGCATATGATTGAAGTTCGAATTGTTTCAAATGAGGCTGCAATTACAATGCTCCAGGACTTTCTTCGGTCGTTGGTAGTGTACAAGCACGCTGAAGATTATGTCAAAGGCCACGACACATTTTATGTGGAAAGTTTTAATAACGTTTGTCTGATCTATCTGGATAAACGGATACACTACGGGAATTTAATGTACGAGCTGCGGAGCAATCTGGCTGTCTTGGACTGGAACGAACACGTCGACAGACCATACACGTCTATATGCACGACTGTTCGTTCGAAAAACCCACGTCGCCAAATCGGGAAAAAAGTGTATCGGCGCAAGACCTACGTATTTGTTGAGAACATTTGGAATTTGTACATTGCCGTGTGGTCAGCATCTAAAGCAATATCGGAGTCTGTGACAGAAACTTCTGCAGATAAGGAGACCTGCCAGAGTGAAATCTCTTCGGACGAATCCGATGACGACCAATTAGGAGACAGTGAGAGCTTTTCAAATGAAAGCAATGCACCCTACACAGTAGAATAACCGTAAGAGCTGTGACAATATTGTATGATACACTAAAATCAAACATATCAGTGCTACATAACCATCAACCGTCATTACACATAACCACCTTAGCATTCTGCTGTCTACTCTGCTTGACCTCCCCGGATTTTGGCCTGGCATAGGACAGAGAGATGTGTGGCAGAGCTGATGTGTGGCAGAGCTGACTGCTATCACACGCGTCCACAGGTGGCGGATAGTGGAACGACCTCTAGAAATAGAGGTCAGCTGCGAAATAAGCAGGGTTATATCTGACGAATAAGCAGTCGCGGACCAACAGCGGCAAGGCTAGTAGGGCACACTGTAGAAAAAGAGTGGCATTTTGCTTGACAACTAAAAGCTGCAAATATCCAATAACAGCCTTGTGACATGGGAGCACATGACTCAATTTAAATAAGCCTGATGACCCTCTGCCTAGCGGGCATGTGTTCATCACCAAGACTAGGTCCACAGCGGAAAACTGTGGTTGATGCCACGAAGGGCATCCGATCTGTAACAAGATGCTCCAATCTGTATAAAAATGAATCTGTGGCTTACCCCCCCTCAACGAGGTCCTAATCCAAGCAAGAAAAAAAGAAGATTGAACGGACAAGGGACTGTGGCCATTGCAAAATTGATTTGACATAGCACTTATGAAAAACCTAGTCTCCGTAACGTGGTTTTCGTGTGGCGCCGAGCAATTGAGGGCAATTCAGGTTTAAATCCACCTCTGAGTAGGAATCTTGAAGAGGCGCTATATAAATTTAAAATGGGGGAATGTTATGTTACATTGAATCATAGCTATGACAGGTGTACATAAGCAGCTCACAATCGATAAAATTCTGCTTTATGTCAGAAAGTAAGTGTACAATAAAAATCTCTCTGTCTAAACAAAGTCCGGCGAATTATCCAAAGTATCAATGTTACTCCCACTTGTGGCCCATGTAAGGCGTGCCTGTTGGATTCGGATACAACGATCTCACTTTTCGCACTACGCAATCTGGCATTATTTCCCGCATGTGAAGTACACCGTTCGATTCCGTTAGTTTCTTGGCCAGATATAATGGGCTCGTCCACCCACCCAAGTTGCAAATGATCTTCCAATATTTTCCATAAATTACTCTTCGTATTGGACTGTTAGCTGCATGCGCTGCTTGTCCTCCGCCAAGCCAACCTGGAGATGCAGAACCCACGCACGGAGAGAGAAAACAAAGAGGACAGGCGCCTTCCGATTGATGATTTTCACCCTGCAGCTGCAAATGATCAGCTGACACTTGAATGTCATGACTGTTTTGAGCCTCAATTTCTGACTCTGTACTATTTCCATTGGACGCGACCAAGACCTCCTTCGAAGCGGCATCCATACAAGATTTTCTTCTCTTTGGTGGTTCCAACTCTGCAATTGGAACAAAGGCAGTTTCGATTGGTTGGAGATATATTTATAATGTCATCAACATACAATTAGCTCTTTCGACTTGACTTGAACGACAGCTTAGCTGGGTTATGCATATGTTTATTGTCTTATTACATATCGTAATAATAATAATCATGGTAATTTTAATAATTACATTTTTAATTGGCCATTTATTATCATTACTGCTGTTACTGCTGTTCACATCAGTTGTCATTATACTAACATTGCTGATGTTATTATTACTATGTATTTCTATAGCATGGTTTGAGCTAAATATTTGCAAGGATAATAAATGCAATTTAATTTAATATTTATAAATCTTAGTTCAATCTTATTTGCGCACGTATAGCGCTACCTGAAGAACAATAGGGCCTACTTGTACAGGGTTCACCACACAAAACAATTTATACAATTTCAGTATATATATATATATATATATATATATATATATATATATATATATATATATATACGCATCGTCTTCATAATTACCAATTTTTTCAAAATTCCAGTTGTTGTGAGCAAAAAATGCCCGTATGGCTTCCTCTTGATCGCCATCTACCACAATAGTAAGTTCGTATTTGTTCATGGCAATCTAATCGCATATAGAAACTACAGACTTGTTTCTCAACCCTGTAAGTATCTTCATAGCAATGAACTCCATAGTAATATGAGTGTATGGGGGGGTAAATTTGGATAATTGGAACAACTTGTATACATTCTAGAAGTACAGGTATGACCTCTAGCCAGCTTACCTGGCTTTCGTATACACAAATTAGTCGACCCACAGCTCGGTTATATATATACAAGTGGTCAATTGATCGAGGTAGGGCCTGTACGGGGTATGCCCTGTCGGGTCTAGTCTGCCCTAGCGATGCATCTCCATCCATCCGTCCGACCGCTAGAGGGCCAGAGGGAGGGTGAAGGGCCTAGGGTGGGGGCTACCACCGATCGACCGACCGTCCCTGCGCCTCGCCTCCATTCCACAAAGCGGACGATGTTGCCTAGGCTATGCATATAATTAAATTCAGCAGCCTATGCTTGTAAGATGTGTAAACCAAAATGAAATCAACGCCCATTGGCCGACAGATGCTTACTTGAACCGCCTACAGTCGTTGGTCACTTCATTCTACGAGGGAAACCGCCAAACCTAAAACCTAGGGCTTTAAGGTGGTACCGGTACTTTAAAGTGGTTTCAGTTTTGTCAGCTGTGCAGTTTTATTTCAGGTGTAGGTTGTTGCAGATAAAGCTGATGCATTAAGAGGAAAAATTAATAATAAAAAAAGGTGTCGCATTGTGATTAATATACGTGGAGGAGCATTGGATAATCAGAATGTTTAGGTACATTTGTTGAGAGCCCAGAGCTAACAAGCACAAAGTGAACTTGGAAAAGTTAGCAGTCAGAATCTGGTGAAATCTGGCTAACAGGTGATCTTGTAAACCACATTGCTTGCCATTGACCTGTGTTTGTGGACTCAACTTGTGCAGTTGTTGTCAAAAGAAAATCTTAGTTCCTTCCACCTTGGTGTTGAGGGTATTAATATAGCAGGTTGTTACTTCTGGATATTACATAGCAATAAGTGTTGTAGGCTTATAGGCTCTACATACATACATATAGAGATGCCCACATGAATGCATTCATACATGCGTACATATATACTTACATGCATACATACTTCCATACATACATGCATTACTGGTGCCTATACATACAAGCATACATGCATACACACATGCCCTACTAATGTGAGGAGTCAACTATTGCTGCCTTACTGATAGTGATGGTGACCTAAGAGGTGTCAGAAACTTTGTATTATTGGCAGTGACTTAACCATAGATCTTTCATTTTCTTCTCATTGGCTTTGTGCTGTAATTTACTGTAGTCTGTGTATTCCACTGTCATTTATACCAGATGCTCTATTACAGCGTCACAAACCAGCAGGTTTCCGTTAACTGTTGAATACTCATCCTGAAGTTCAAATGGCAACTGATGTTATGGAGCTGAAACTTGTGACTACTAAATTAAATCTTCTCACCTGAAACTGTTCATGTAATACTAGTGAAAGCTCGAACTTTTGTCAGGATGAATATGACTGCTTTGTATTTAAGGTGTTCTGTGTAGTCTGTAAATGCAGGTTGTTACAGGACAGGTTGACCTGTGAATTATAATTTGCTTGTTCTCCTCTTTGTGTGCAGGTATACAGAGCCCTACCAGATGAACTTGTTTTAATTGCACCAATAATTATGAGGGCCAGCCACTGACTACTGCAGCTCGGTTAGTCATTATTTCTTCTTCGGTTGATTGAGTCAATGGATTATTCTTGCAACCCAATTCCATGAATTCTGATGAAGTCAGGGTCTTCTAACGTCAACAAAATGAAGGTGACTGTCTGCTTTGAAGATGTCCGTGTGGTTGTGCCGTGTAGAGGAGGCGATCTACTTGTTCGGGATCTCATGGATGAGGCTATTCTCAAGTACAGAAAAGCTGCTCAACGCGTGAGTTATTCAGCAACATGGCATTAAGTAAGTGAGTAAGTATGTTCGACCAGTTGCTAACCGCATTTTGGTTTACACATGTTAAACATGTGCTGGTTAACACCTGTTCTAGGTCTTATATTCCTGAGTAGGTCATCCTAATTACAAATGATGAACTTCGTAATGAACCATTTATGTTAACGTAGGCTGTGCTTTTGTGATGTACTTTAAAAAGTGTTATATTAAGTTCTAAGTAACTATCATAATCATAATCGTAGATTTGTATAGCACCACTTCAAGAAACTCCTCAGAGGCAGTCCCGATCTGACAACGCCAAACCACAATAGAAAAGGATGGTTTCAAACGCTTGTGGAAACAGGGAAAAGAAAGACCAAGAAGACCAACTAGCTAACTAACTATCTACATCATTGTATGATGAATATGTTGTATGTGCTACCTAATTAGGTCTTTCCAAGACTTTTGTGCCAGTTCTTTATGTGCAGCATCAACTGTTATTGGTTGAGTCCTTGTGTCGTGGATGGCTAACTGCTGCAATAGTAAATATGGCAATGGTGTTTTGTTTATGGTATATATGTGTACCAGTATGTATCGAACTATGTGTCTATGGTTGTATGTGTCATTGTGTGTAAGTGTACGTTATAACCAAATACCTTACCTTACATGTAACAGTTGAATGATTATGCTTTTAACAGCTGTGTTTATTTGCTAAATGAGGCATTGACTGATTTTTGCACCACTTGACAACAAACAGAGCTCTGCTAAACAGTGAAACATAAACTCAGTTAAACTGTGATGACTTATAAACTAGTAATGACTAGTCAGTCATGTGTGGTGTCGAGTAAACTTGATTCTGTTGTTTTGCATGAACTGATTGCAGATTATTCTGTTGTTTTGTGCCAGTCTCCGTGTTATTTTTAGGCAAATATATATTATAAACTACATTTATTGTCATATACTTTCACAAGTACAGTCCAATTACTACATACCCATAAGCATTTTATCATTGTCACACAACTTCCAAGTCACCAATTTTTAACATCAGGTGTTGAACTCCTGAGGCAGTTCTGAAGGGCTGATCCTTTCCACTTGGTTACCTCACCTTCCTGTTTGCCAGAAGAGCATTAATTAATTGTATTTAATTAATTAATTGTATTTAATGCTATGTATTTTTTTATTCTTAATTGTTTCATTTTGGTTTTCG
This sequence comes from Allolobophora icterica, assembly GCA_963556255.1. Classification (NCBI taxonomy): domain Eukaryota; kingdom Metazoa; phylum Annelida; class Clitellata; order Crassiclitellata; family Lumbricidae; genus Allolobophora; species Allolobophora icterica. The sequence goes on along the minus strand of OY744607.1, from coordinate 21,753,261 downwards.
TTGTTGATTCTGCCTATCTGGCGTAATAAAGATGTTCATTAACACTTTGATAACTGGGTTAAAGGTTACTGACAATCAGTTCATAGATTAGAACAATCTTTTGTATTTCAGCAGCCTGTTGTGTTGAACACAAGGTTGCTTCACATGACATAACAATTTAGCCAGAGAAAGTGGTGGCCAGTCCTGAACTGTATGCACCCTTGAATTAAGGTCTGCTAACAGTAGACACCAGTTTGGCTATAGAATGTTTAAATATCAGAAATAATCTCATTGCAAAGCATATTCATGTTAGTCTACAGCCAGAGACTTCCACAAAACTACCGGGTACATGGTTGTAAGGTTCTGCCACTGTCTTATTATTATTATTTTGCCCCGAGGTACCTCAGGTCCCTCAGGAATTAAAAAATTATCCAGAGAATAAAAAAAACAGTCTGGTATGACCGTATGGCTAGAATTTGTCAAGATTTGGCAAAGCAAAAGCGCTCGATTATTATGGCAATGTGCTGAAAAAGGTAGCCGGGTTTCTCTCATGTCATCAGTTATACGAGAGAGAGACAGCACTCCAACTCTGTGATGAAAAGTCGGCCACTGCTGTTAATTGGACCAAGATTCTCAAGCACCTATTGGACAATCAGTTGAAATCATTCCTGACTCAAAAGACATGTTTTATTAGTCTGGTATATTGGGGTTCTTGTTAGTTCTTGTAGTGAAATAATCAATTACTGTGTTCAAATGGGGCACAATAAATTTGGAAATATTATTCTGCCATTGATTACTCTCTGTTGAAGTGGCTGTTTCGGTTGTAGCTCTAGTTTGTGGTCTTGTCCTTGGTGATATAATCAGTATATCAATAGATATGCAAATTATTCATATAATCAGTTTATCTTAAACATGTGGTAAAGCTCATGTGCTTGATGAAAATCTGGTATGTATGACATGCATTTATTATGTGTATGTCTATATATCATGTATGTTATGTATATACACCTGTAGTGAATTACCTCGATATTATATCTATAGACATTTATGTGTTTAATCAGTAGCCTTCCAAATGTAAGAATCGTATAAATTTCTCTGTGCTTTAAGGGTTATAAGGCAAAACGTCTTCCATATATTAATTAATTCCATTTGCAAAACGTCTTCCATATATTAATATCTGTTGCACATTTTTTGCAGAACTTCCAGTTGTAGTACATATGATACAGGCTAGAAGGTTATACATTTAAGCTAAACTCACTATCTTCACTCTTTGCTGGCTCCCAACTTCTGTTTTCAGTCTGCAAGGTCTTTGGACTGTCTTGACTACTACATGGGCAAGGACAGCCCTTGCTGAGCAGACCTCTTCCCCTATAGGCTCTGGAACTCTCTGCCACTGGCAAGACTAGTGTTCACTATAGAGAGTCTGTGTTGGCCTTAACCTAAGACCTTCATCTTTTCCTGGATTCAATTCCTTTGTATGCTGTTTTAGTGTCTACAGACCAATTTTACTTGGCAGTGATCATTGACTGATGCTAGGTGTTACTACAGTAGTACTATTGAAGTTCTAAGATTTTTATTATTATTATTATTATTATTATTATTATTATTATTATTATTATTATTATTATTTTATTTATGAGTCCAGCAGAAGTGCATGGATGAAATAATGAGTGTGCATGTAGATGTATGATGATAATAATAATGATTATATGTATCGGCTTTTGGCAGTTCAGCAAGGTGCATTCTTGGATAGCATGCAATGATATGTCGTTCCCAGAAAATAACCCTATTCTTAAATAGCTATAATCTTTACTGGTGTTGAACTGCGTGAATGTACCCTCGAAAGTACCGGCATTGAAGCGTTGGATAGTCATAGAAGGTCTGGGGAAAAGTAGGAAGTAACTCTGTTATCATCTGTTACTCAAGCCAGTTATCACCAAGGCTGCTGATAAAAGCAAGACCTTCCCAAGTGATGGGGCCAAGAGTTTCAAAGTCCAAGGGAACAAGGAAGTTGTTGGGAGGCTGGCAGGCAGGATGATATCCTATAGGTCCCATTTCTCTGGGCTGCAGTTTAAGCAGTAGTGCCACCAGTCCTGGCACTGGATTTTGAACAGTATGGCTGTGCCAGTATATAAATCACCCTGAGCTCCCAGGCAAAGCATCAGGGAATAAGAGTTAAGCTCTTGAGGCACTTCAAATCACTGCCTGCTACTCTCTGGTTCATTAGTCCAGTGGAAACAAGCTTTAATGAGGGCAGGCAAATGGTATAATTTATAATCCCATGTCAAACTATTGGGCATGGGCCTAGGTGTTATTCTTCATATTATTAAACTGTTTAAACAAGCTCCCCATAACCCAGGAGTACAGATCACTAAGTGTAGTACTTCATGACTCAGAGGGACATGATTTTGTTACTTTTGTTAGTTTGAATGAATTTGCCTCAGATGAAGGGACAGACTAACAATGACCAGTCATTGCTTAGAGGTTATGACTGAATATGTTTAATGTTCATCTTGGTCATGGATGGTTTAAATAAACGAACAAAATAAATGATAATAATAAAGTGAAATTAATTTGCCACACCATTGGGTAACTGATTAATAACAACTATTGGTTCTATTGTTTGAGATGCGGGTGCTTTCCAAGGTATTTCAAGAGTATTAGCATTGAGAAAATTTGATTCACGTAGTTATATAACATGTCCTGGGAGTATCATTCATTATTCTTGAACTGTCATGTGCCTAAAAGGAATTTTGACTGATAGTGTGGTTAGTCAGAATAGTCCTGAATACAGGCCTGAGTCTGGTGGGAGTCTGTTGACCTGTTATGGTTTAGTTTTAATGCATAGTGCTACTGTGAGTGAGGTTTGTTGCTGTTTAATGAGGCTGTGTCATATTAAACAGAGATTAGTGTCACTCTCCTTCTTTATTCAGGCTTGGGACTGGCACTACAGAGTAGGGGCAGTGGCAGAGTTTACCATTAGTGAGGAAAGAGCTGTCCCTGTATAGAATCACTGTCCCAAGTGCTGATGTATAATATGTGGTATTGTTTGGTGCTCAGAAGGAATTAAATGCATGTGCTTTGGTGGAATGCCATTAAATTGACCTACCAGGGTCTTTTGTTCACCACCAGTTTGTAACAGGGAGACTGCATTCATCCTTGTTTCTCCTAAGCAAATTGTTTCAGGTCACTCGTGGCTGGTTTACATTGAGGTTTGTTAAGCTAATAAGACAGGTTAACACTAAGTTATGGTAATCTAACAATGCAGGTTAGCATAGTTTGCTGATTCAATCCCCATTTAGCCCCTTGGAAGTTTTCTTCACTTTAAGAGAAACTTTAAGAAAAGATATAATTAATAATGGTGTTAGATATACAGAAAAAGTACACATGTACAGCAAACACAGTGGAAGTTCTGAACTTCTTGTTATTTCTGTTCTACATATTTGTAAACTGAATTAAATGTGAGAACTTCATTCAAGACGTATTGTTAAACCTCGCAGACATCTTTGCAAAGATTTGTATGTCATGAAACTCATGATTCATCATAACTAGACCTATCGTTACCTAGCATCAACGATACCATTATAGCCAGGAGTTGTGAACACATTGCAATGACATTGTTCAGAGACATTTGCAATGTTAGACTTCACACTGTTTGTATAAACTGGTTTTATAATTCATCAATTGAGTTGTGTCTTATTTGTATATTTCCACGGGGCGTAACGTCCGAGGGGCGAAATATGGGGAGCGAATCTTCTAGAGGTTATTGTGGGGGCAAATTGTCCGTATCGTCAGTATCCTGGTTAACATAGCAAGACAAGCTGACATATGGTAGGGCTAGTAAATTCATGCTTATTACAACACTTGTAATGCTCATTTTATTAGCTGTGTACATGTATATATATGGTTATTTACATACCTTTTGAGTACCTCACAAGGGCACTGTTATAGGATCCTTAGAGAAGAGGACCACAGGATGTGCATGTCTTGCTAAAGTGATTTTCTATAACTTTCTGTGAAAGTTTAAAGTAATCATAAATCTAACTGAAATAGTTTGAAGCGTTGGATGGTCATAGAAATCTCAGTGATGTTAGTAGCATTGATAATAATATGCTGATTACTAGGGATGCAGACTACTGGGCCGGGCAATGGCAGCTTACTTTCAATTCTGCAGTTTCGAGAATTGACATTTTCAGTTGACACCGTGTTTAGAACTGCTGCTACTTGATATGATTATCTGATGTTAACAGCGTCTCTTTGTTCCTGGAAGTTTAAACAGAATATTTTGATCTCTCGAATGCACAATACCCAACTACTATTTGCCTTTGTAGATGCACAGTCACTCATGATATTTTTTAGAACCAAGCAACTGAATTTCCTACCCTAAAAAAATCTATAAATCTAAACAGCTCTAGGAATCTATATAGGCCAGCAGCATGGGGTGAATACATATAGAATTACAAGGCCTTCTGCAGCAGCTTAATAACTGCATATTTGACATAACTTTGGGGAACTTTGAAACAGGTCTGGAATAGATGTGGTTTTGTTTAACACAACTTCTAAATTCCAAGCATCTGCGACTGGTTTATTCGACTGCTGAGCTGCGGTGCATTTTCCTTACTTTTCCTGGCTTTGAAACTTCGGAGCTCTTCATGTGCAGATACTGGAATATGTTTTGGATTTAAGGATATGCAGAAAGTGGTAAGTATTTTGAATTTTTACAACAGAACAGGTGCTTGTTTTCTTGGCTTTTTAAATTCCAAGTATCTGTATCTAAGGACATTTTTCATTGTTCAGTTGCTTTTACCTTGTGTAGGCTGTTGGGTTGACCAAGTCTGTAAGAGAAACAGTCCTTTTTCTTTCCTTCAGCTGAGATAACCTTTCCAATGTTGCATATGTATATTATTTAAATAGATATGTGTGTCTATCTAAATGGTGTATATAAAAGTATGTGTGCCTGGAAAAGATTTTCTCATTTTGGAAGTAATACATTTTCAAGACCTAATAAGATGGTTTAATCTAATCAGGTAGGGGAAAGGCATCTAGGGTATTTAAGTGTGCATGCCTTAGTTGTAAATTTGGGTGTCAGCATGTAGATAAAATGATGATTAAAGTCCATTGGTTGACACTCCTTGTGGTCCTTCCCTTTTGGTAGCATGGTTTCCAGCGGCCTGCTATGCTCTATAGATAGTGTTATGCTCTAATTAATTATGCTCTGATTATGAACAGTGAACACACCCTGCAGAGAGATGGCTAGAACACAACTTGGTAGGTTTAAGTGGCAATCTCTTTTCCAGAAGTTTGCTGTATATCTTATGCATTTATTCAGGTACTAACAGGGCTAGAGAGATTGTGCTCTGCCTCAATCCTGTCTGCTTGTTGGTTGTAATAAACCTGAAGTGGAGCTTGTCTAATTGTAATTAGGACAATTTATATGACATTGTCAGTAGCAGGCTACTTCTAGGCTGGTTTATAATGTCTACTGTGGGCACAAGAGTTTCATAGTAAGTGGATTTTCAACTGTTTTTAAAAACATGAAGGCCTCTGGCTTCTTGAGTAGATGCAGAACACTGTTCCTGGGTCCATGACTGATTGTATGATATGATCCTATCTCATGAATGATTATCATTCCAGTAAGAGAAGAAAAGCAAGTGACAGGCAGTGGTAAGGACTTCCTTTACTCTAAAGGCTGTGAATATATGAAGATGGATGGCACTTCTTCTGTCTCACTGTCTGATCTTTTCACTCTGTTATTGCTGTTCGAGAGTACAGGTGATGTACTCATTTAATAGCTGTGTGCATGCGCTAAGGGTGCTAGTGGAACAGAAATCTTGAATTTTTTCATGTCAAGATTTGACCCCCAAACCTCCAATTCAATGGTCCATCACATGAACCACTTGACTGCTGTAATTTTATGATGGAAATTTAACTTGTAGCTTACTCGGCTTAACTATATAGTAGGGTTATTATGCAGAGGTCCTTGGCTCCATTATTTATTTATTTATTTATTATGACATTTTTAATGCACGCAAAGTCACAGAAATGTGAATCTGAGGCGTGGAGAAATGTGAATTATGGGTCTCATGTTACACTTTCTGCCTGATCAAGATTCTCCTTTAATCTGTGTATGCAGGTATTCACATGGCTAACTCTAACCACCACTGCTGGCTGCATGGTGTGAATTTCATATCTTTGGTGAGTCATGAAAGAGGCAGTGTGAACTATTTAAGGTATTGGGTTATATACTTCAGTAGGAGGTGTTTAATGATCAGGTAATCCTATATAGTAAACATGTTGTCTACTAAAGTGATGCATATATGGCAACTGGCCAGTCCTTTCCTATGCCATCTGATCCTCCCACCAACGGTGTACAGTCATTGATTTTATGGCTGAGTTGACCAGGAAGCACAGGTGAAACAGATGTCTTCAAAGTGTCTGTATGTCCTTGTTGGGATTTGAACGTGACCTTTGACCTGGTCCCTTTCATTTGACCCCTTAATGAATTTAAACCTACAAGGTGAAAAGCCCTGTCAAATGGGTTTGCTGCAGAGTTCAGAGATTGTTTGGTGACTGTGCTGTTTACTAGTAGGCAGCATCCCAAATGCAAATAAGTGAATGGGTCAGGGTTAATGTAAAATTTTAGTGTGGATGTTGTATGGTTACACTGGCTGGGGGGGGCGGCATTCATTAAACAGTAAACTAGGCAACTTGCCAATGATATTAATAGTCAGGCAATTGTTTTCCAAAGTGAATAAAGAACAGTGTACTATTGTAATATATTCAGCCTAATGCCCTACAAACAAGTCACTTTTAGTTTACAGTTCATATTCTGTTGTACTTGCTTGTGTGGAAACTGGCTGTGAATTAAAACATAGAAATTTCTGTCATATGATAGACAACTGAAATTAGTCATTGATTAAAAATGGTGTGACGAGTGACTGTTAAGGCCGCAATGAGGTCACTTTCTTAGAAAGGTTGGGCAGATTTAGGATGAGGAGGGTGTCAAGACCACAAGACAGCAATAAGGGAAACTTGGAACTGTGATGCTAGAATTTGCAGCAATGTATTTTCTAAATTAAGGCACCGGTCCTGATAATTGAATGCACAGGACTTAAGACCTCACATAATTATTATGATTCACAGATGTCAGCACAGTTTTACCATGATCATTAAGTACTGTCAAAGTATATATGAATACTGTTTGCTGTTTGTTAATGAGTTTTATTACCCTGCAATCCATTATCGTAGCCTGCAGTCCATTATCTTAGATTTATTACAGTCAGCATTAAAACCTAAGCCAGTTAGTTCCCGGTGATGTGGAACTGTTGAAAAAATTAATGCAATTACTTAAATACAGTTTAATCGTTGAAGGTTTACCTAAAGAGTTTCGTAGAGAGTTTCCTAGAGATATCTTTCTGAAAGTATTCCCAAGGTTTTTTAACTCCTATAACTTGTCTGACTAATGACTAATAACTACTGGCTTACCAGTGCTGTATTCAAACATATTTTTAGCACCACTATTCAACATTTATTGTAGCCCTGCTTATAGGAAACTTCTTCTTATGTTTCTGTTATTATTATTACACATTTATTAAGCACCACTATCTAATGACCAGGCATCAGTCGATGGCAATGAACAATTGTGAGTGAAGGAGTTGGTCAAGGTCCCTACAATCGTATGGGTGAGGCTGTGACCCATACTCACGGTGATACAAGGCAGGCACTCCAACCTATCGGCTACCATGTCCCACAAGTGTCTCTTTTCCCAGCAACACTGATCAAACCCTAAAGGAGGTAGTTTGTCAGCATCTGAGGGATTGAAAGGGAATCACAAGGAGTGCTCTGTTATATATGTAAATATGAAGTCATCTGCTGTGTGCTGATGTACACTTGTTATTTTCTGAGATATCTCTCACTAGTCTTGATGTTTTTGTCTTGAATTTTTAGACAGTAAACGTTGGTAGAAAGTAAGGCCAAAGTAGTTTAACTGTTTGCTTCCTGATAGAAGTAAATAGTTCTTCAGAGACCAGCATTTCAAACCTAATTCAGAGAGCTGTGAGTTAGGGTTGGAACCGTTTTCAGTACTTTGCAGTTGGAGTGTTAAGCCTTGCCTTTGCTCTTAATTAAGCCTGTCAAGACTTTTTAACTGCTCTCTTTTTATTAAGATGTGGTCATCATTATATTGCATTAGTACGGATAAAACCGTTTTAGACAAGGTTTGACCCCCATGAAATGCAATAAGAGAGCTCCTCCAAGGAAGGCACTGATGAGCAATACTCTGGAGTCTTTGATTGTTTTCAGATATGATACTGATAAGAAATTTTGAAACAGTGTAAAACCCGTTTAGTCAGAAATGGAGCCATGGCAGTTGGGTGAGTGCCCATGATCTGAATTAATTGTACAGCCTCTGAAATGAACCCTGTGTGCTGTTGGCTTTAGCCAGGGAAATGTGGGACTAGAAGTGACTCATGGGGTGACTGTTCCTCCATATGCATTCAGAATAATTACTTAGTATCATCCAGAAACTACTGCCTATGATTAGATAGGCCTCTGGTTTTGCAAGGGAGGTTCTTTGAAAGAGTCTGCAGTTATTCTAGCAGTTGATTGTTCCTGATGGTATAGGTGTAAAGATGGAGTGTAGGACATTATCCCCCCCGGACATTATCCCCCCGGACATTATCCCCCCGGACAAAAGCCCCCCGGACAGAATCCCCCCGGGGTAGGACATTATCCCCCCGGCTAGGAAATAATAACCTATATTTCACACATATATATCAAACATACATATATACATACACGCATAAAATACATATATACATACAAACATATATACATACATGCATAATATACATGTATACCTACATATATACATATATACATATATACATACAATGTCATACATACATACATATATATGCACATACATATATACATACATATATACAAATATACATACATATATACATACCGGTACATAAATACATACATACACCTCAACATAAGTCGGAATATATTTCAATTTGTTTAATAAGAAGTTAAGTTCCTTTCATTCGTTAACCTATAGTGACGCTAACAAGGGTGCGGGAGACGGCTTGTAGCTGCTTGGCGCTGTGCCTGACCCGCTTTTTGGGCGGCGGACCTCGCAAAACCTTACATTAACAAGCCTTAAGTTAAGAACTAGGCGACTAGCAAGTCTTATTTTTACACCTGAATTACACTAACAAGTCTTTAGTCTATACGTTTACAACAATAACAAGCTGACACGAGGGCAACAGGGCTATCAAAGTTTCTCAATTAAATGTAGAAATAGGCTTATCACACAGAGGGGGGGATTTTGTCCGGGGGGGATTTTGTCCTAGCTAAAATCGGGGGGGGGGATTCTGTCCGGGGGCTTTTGTCCGGGGGGGGATAATGTCCGGGGGGATAATGTCCGGGGGGATAATGTCGGTTCCCTGTAAAGATGACCAAGGGAGGTCAGTGCAAGAGCCATAGGCACAGTCTATCAAATGCAGTTCATCTGTAGTTTTCATTGCATTGTATCTCTCTGGCATTTCAATAGGGACAACCTGCTGACTAATTGCCAAGTAGAAGCAGTTGTTGTTTAATTATCCTGACCTTTCTTTTTGCTTCATGCATAATTTGATATTCCTGAATATTATTAATTGTTGTTTCTCTGTATTTGTTGTTTGTGCTGTGGCTTGAAAAAGGCTGAACAGAATACAGACCACATGTACGGATATCCTGTGACTGGCGTTTGCAGCTACTCTCTCAGTCTGAATGTAGGAATTCCCTTGGCATCTAGTGTTTAATGCACTTGACAGTGTAGCGATGGCCTTCAATGTTACACTATTATATACACGTAATTCATAGAACATCAATTATATCATGTACACATTTATTTAATTAATTGTCATAGTTTGGTAACATGATGTTTTGTTTTTTGAATGATACTGTCCAGAAATGTGTGTTTCCTCAAGTTTTAAATAAGACTAAAGTTGTCCATAACATAAATGTCAACAATTGACTACATGTTGTATGCCCATAACAAAAGCTGTGTACACCAATTGATAATTAATTAGTGTACATAATATAATTGGCATAGCTTCTGTTCTGAATCTTGTTAAATTCAGTGAACACTGGTCTTCTTGTGTGACTTTATTCTTGCACTGGAAGTCCTTTGGAATATTCATGTTTTAATTGTTCTTTGCACTATGGAGAGACAGAATCTTGTTGGCATGGCCAGACTTTGCCCTGTGAAGCAGAAAATTTCGTAGGCAAGCCTGCAATAAACTTTGCCTGGTCCACATAAATAGCGGATCGGGTGGCACTGGCAAGAACTGCTATCTAGCCCTGCTGCCCTGTTCACTGCCAGCCAAAGCAACATCACAATAGTCCCAAGGATTTCTATTCTCCGCACATCTTGTTTCTGTCTCAGTTGGCTGTGACATCTTCCAAGCGATAGATGTTAATTCATCGTCTTACCACTTTGGATAATTTTTCAAGCAGTCTAGCTGGGTAGGATGAATTCATCTTGTTTTTTTTATTTAGGGAACTTACTAAAATTATTAGTTGCAGGCACTTGCAGTTTGGTGTGTTGTTATGATTTAATGTACTTTTATATGCAACACAGACTGTGAGCTATCCACGATGGCTGTATGTAAAAATATGCATTGTTTGGGACAGTTATTTTTCAGTGACTTTATTTTTATCTGCAAAATAATTTTTCCTTGATTCTTTATGCCAGGTTGGTAAAAATGCTGTTTAAACTCATATGCTATGGTTACTGGATATCTAAACTTCTTGCTGAAAACTCTGTTGTGACTATACATAAGAATACATGTAATCGTAGAATGCAGATGGAATAACTCTCAACATGTCCTGTAAATTCTTTTGTTCTGTTGTTGCTATTGAAGTGCATGTGATTATTTCTGGTTGCATTCCTACCGAATCTGGCTGTTTCATCATGCACTGCTTCTTTTCAAACCTTTCTTGTTGTTTTAGGTAAGTAAGTAAGTACTAGTAATCTTTATTAGCGCTAGACAATTGTCCACACTTTACAACAACAATGCATACAATTAGGGCATAGCCGGGTGCCGTTTTTCAACCGGGTACCGGGTCCGGGTAGTTTGAATAAAATCTGCCGGGTCCGGGTACCGGGTCCGGGTATTAAAACTAAAAGCAGACATTCATATATATGCACCAAAGTGTATGCTACCGTCTACTATTATACCACCGGTTCTCAACCTTTTTAGGGCTGCGACCCCTTGAAAATATTTTTCAAAGTTGTGGCGACCCCCAACAATAACATTGATTGGGTTACTCCCTTCAAAGCATTTTTGATACCATTACAGTGTAGTAATCTTAATTACAAAATATTAAATATTAAGAAACAATGTTTATGATGACGATCGCTAGAGCTCCCAAGAGTTGACAGCACAAGGTGAAGAAACAATGCTGACAACTTTATTGCAAATTTCTGAAGGTTCTAGCCGACCCCTGGCAAATCGTAAGGCGACCCCCACAGGTTGAGAACTGCTGTATTAGAATGACGTGTGTTGAGTGTTGACCTACCAAAACCAATATATATGTCGTTTCCGGAACTAAACAGAGCGTGGCATGGGAGAAGGGAACTATAGGCATGAAAGAGAGCTAAGAAACTGTCTTTCACAGCTTTAAGGACACGCCGTCTACCGGCTGAAGGAGGAGGGAAGGTGGGAAATAAACTGGGACTTTAGACGCTGCCTTGTTTCAATGACAGGCCGGCTACATTTCAAGGGCCAAAGGCTAACGACTCTCGCTCGACCGTCGACCGGGTCTATTACCTCCCCAACCATACGACCTTTGTAAAGACTGACCATGGGAACTTACAGCCCATTTATTGCCCTAATTAACGGTGCTAATATTTACCTAGAAAGACCGCTGGTTTCCCACGTGCGTCTTCTTTAGTGAGCGCACCTAAAATGTCACAATTCTACACCTCTGGCACGGGCCGGGTGACTTGGGCTTACTAAAAAAGGGGTTTCAGTATTTTGTGATTTCGTCGTTCATAAATTTGTTTTGATAAAAAAAATTTCCCACCCGGACCCGGATGACCTTTCAGCTCCGGTTCCGGGTGTTCAATACCCGGAATTTCCGGTTATCCGGGTCAGTACCCGGCTATGCCCTACATACAATAGTGAAAAAGTAGCAGAATGTCAGAAGAGAAGACGATGCAATATTATAAGCAGCTGTAGAAGTCTAACTTTATAATATACACTTATATAGGCCTAGCTCTGAGGGGTGCTCGATAGTGTAGTGGTTAGCATGCTGGGCTGTCAGTCAAGAGGTTGGGGGTTCAGATCCCTGCAAGGGCAGAAATTTGGTTCAAGATTTCTGCTCCACTTGCATCCCTAGACAACGTGGCTATAACGAGTACACTGACCCTTCACTGTCGGTGGGAGGATGAGATGGCGAGGGAGAGGACTGATCACCCACCATCATGCAGAGGCTAAGAAAATGAAGTCACTAACACTTCGTACCCATGGCTGCCTTAGGACTAGCTTAAGGGACTGCTCTTCTACTCTTCTTATATGGCTCTGAACTAACAGTATAAAACTTACATAGGCCATGCAGCCGTGTATGAAAGTGTGGTAATTCAAATGTATACTGTTACTGGTACAGTTGATGATACTTCTCATTACAGCGTAGACATGTAAGGCATGTACCGGATGACTTCATGTTAACGAAGTCCACAATGCTTTTCTTGTCAGTGCTAGTTGTTGTCCACCAGTAAATCCATTAGTGCCAATTGAAACCCAGACATGCCAGATGCAAAGGAAAGACAAGAGAAGGGAGGTACTGTGGACACTTAATATGAAACAGGATTTAACAAGACTAGAACTATACATGAAGACAACATCAAATGTGACAAATTTCTACAGACAATGGAGGTTGCTCATTCACACCCATTGCCACCAAAGACTGGCATTAGGACTTGTGGTGGTGGTGATGATTGTGGAGTTGAAGGAGGAGGAGGTTGTGGTGGTGGTGGCTGCAATGAACAGCCAGTTTAAGCAGATAAGTTATTGGTATAACTACTTATTAGTGTTGACTGAATAGATTTGTTTGACAAAATAGGCTTTTAGACCAAATGCCTAAGTGAAGTGATATAACAGAGTATTTATGACAAGTCTCACCAGCACAACATGAGTATTAATGCAGTATTCTTCAGCTGAATGCTTTTACCACCAGAGAACAATCTTAGACAGGCTTATAGCCACTAGGATTGCCATGTTGAGTTATGGCCATAGGAGCATTAATGCTATTTAGCATTCCAATAGCAGGTCAAGGTTATTTCATTGAATGGTGAATGACTTGACAAAGAATAACCACTTCACACTATAAAAACTGGGGATTAGGCACTTCACACTGTATACACTGGGAATTAACTGCTCCCATTGAGTGAATATGTTTGCTGAGACATGCTTATAGGAGGGGTTTGTCTGGCTTGTGGGGGAGGGGGTGCTGGTGTCTGGAGCCCAACCATCCTTTAAGGCCAGAATTGTTGGTACCTGTCCTAATCTGTTGCACATGGTTTTGAACTTGAATAAGGTATGATTGGCCTTTTGCCAATTTCATTGGTTCATTTGCTTCTCTTGATGCCAAGCACTTTGGTTTTAGCTGCCTGCTTCAATAGACAGAACTTTAGGTGAAAAAATTCCTTGCATTTTTGACTGATGCTGTATGTGTGAAGAGACCTTCCTTTGACCTGACTCACGATGAGACCATTTCTCTTGAGGCCAGGCTGGCATTAGACCTTCTTTAGACAGGCTTATAGCCACCAGGATTCTCTTTTGATTGGATGACTCCTAGTCAGACTGTTTGCTGCTTTGTTCCTCCAGTAAACTTGTCTCATGGAGCTATATATAGCAAGAGGGTGTCTCTACCTATTGTGTCCTGGTCTTAAAAATGAAATCATCAGATAGGATTACAGATGACAAAAGCCAACTGGTGCATCTGTTTATGTAATGCATTGTGTTGGTTATATTACCCTCGTGACTCATTGTCAACAAAGCAACTCTACTGGCAAGACCTTTCGGAATTCCCAAAAGAAGGTAGAAATTGGTCTGAGGCATTTTGCCAGGCTGTGTGAGAGACAAGTACAAACAATTGCTTTAATTTGTATTAATTGCACTTAGAAAATTCAGAGCATTTACTGTAAATGCTGCCCCGTAAAGATATCCATTGAAATGTATCTCAGTGATGAGGAAGTCCATTGCCAGACCAGTACTAGATTTGTTCAGTGGTATAGTGTAACTGGTGATCTGGAACGGTCAGTCATCTTGTAGATCTGCACTCTTCTGATGCCCAGAAGTGTATACTGTATAGAACTATCTTTTGCTGTATACTGTCCTTTCTGGTGAGACTGAGCATACAGCTGTTGTAAAGTAGGATATATGTGAAAAAGGTGCTATATAAGTAATTCATTCATGAAATGACATCAAGTGCCTTTAAATGTATAGAGCTATGAATGTCCTTGTTACTGTTTCAACAGTTGTGCATCAAGCAAAGGTGAGCGAGAGTAAATATTTGAAGAGGAATTATTGAAGTATGCCTTGGCTCTGATTATCACTCATGAGCAAACCAACTTATTCCAACTGTACCCTGAACCATTTAGTCGATTTGACTTTTGGCATCTGAATAGATTCTGATAGTTTGATTATAGATTGCTAGAGTTGTGATTTTGCATGCCTCAGTACAAAATTTGGCATCCTTATGACAAAGTGTGCAACATCCACCTTAACCTTAGTCCCTTCCTATATTTATGGATGTTTCCCAGTTCCACCAAACTGACTGTTTCCTCTTTTCTCTTTTCTTCCCTATGTTCCGGCTGCCTTTTGTTCCTTCTGTTTCACTCTTTATGAGGTATGTGAATACTTTTAAACTTATAAACATCCTTGGCATTTATGTGTACAAAACATTTTTACCCCTCCCGGTTACATATCTATATATTACTATACCAGGACACGTGATGTAACATGTTTGAAGAATTTGTGTTTCTTTTTTTACCATGAATACCACTAACCAACTGCATTTCTAAAACACGACTGCTTGTTTTTCTCAGCTTTGCGTGCCTTGTTCGTGTGATGGAATTATTGTAGCGTACACGCTGGTACCACCAGAAACTGATCATGTCGAAACTCAGCATCTGTTAGAGACGGACATTTAAAAACTTTAGGCCATAGTTTATTTACCAGTGTTTAATTGTGACCCCCCCTACACCTTTTAAAAAGAAGTGTTAAGGTACTTTGCAACGTGGCAGCACTGCCACCAGTAGTATCATCTGTGTGAAATCAGTACTTTTTACAGCATATTCTTACGTTCTGTGTCTTTTTTGAATGGTGTACTTTGAATCTAGCTGGCTTAGACCTCAGTGTAATCTTATCAGCAATATGACTGACAAATACGATGACAAGGTTTCTGTATATTATAGCAGCTTATGGGAGTATTGTATTGCTACTTGGACTATCCTATACTAACAAGTAAATAGTGTATGTTAATGGGACACATTGAACCGTGGCTGGAACACTTTAATTTCAACATGTAGTCAGAGTGGCTTCTTTTAATCTTAAGGCAGACAAAATTTCTTATGTTAGGCATCAGTGGCCGTTTTCAGTTTCCAGAGAGTACATATACATACATACTTACATACTTACATACATACATGCAGGTAACATATATATCGGGGTATATATATATAGAGAGAGAGAGACAGAGAGCATTACATTCAGGAGTTTTCATGGTGGGGAAAATGTGATCTACATAACAGACTTTTTCAGTTCCAGTTACAATAATTATTGTAGCTAGTGGTGGTGGTGGTGGTGGTGATGATGACTAAGGTGATGACCTCAGAATCACCTAAATTTGCATTTCAGAGCTGAATATCTGCAATTCAGTATGAGTGATGAATCATCTTGCATAATTTTATACACGACTTTTGATATCATGAATATTCATGTGCTGATAGGGCCTATGGTTGGTGCTTGTTTTACCTGCACCTGTGTATGTCATATTATGAGTGTGTGTTTTTGTGTCTGTAGGTGTATGGGTCAGTGATAATAATCAGCATGCAATTATGTGCTGGCTAAGCTAATAGTTTAGCAGCAGGACCTGTGGTTTCATAGAAGCATGATGAGCGACAATGCCTACATAAGCAGGCAGTGTAGGCATTGTCTTAGGCTTTGACCAAGTTTAACCCTAAGAGTCTCTCGGGTTGAAAGTAGCAGTTGCCTATTGCTGATATGTTGGCCTAGTTAGTTTACTCACAACAAAGTATTCTCATGTTTAGAATTGAATTTGAATTTATATCAGATTCTTAAAGAAAGCAAAAGAACAATCAGTTATTATAGGGTTTAATGGACTAAACTTCTGAGACAGGCCAAGTGTTTTTCAGTAGTGAACTGGTCGTCTGGCTTAGTTTTAGTGGACTTCTGTTGATGCCTTTGCAATAGACACTGGTGCTGTAGAAATTACTAATTACAATCACAAGATGCAGTCTGTTGTAATATGCACTAAGATATGACAGCATTCCCATGCTGCTTATGCAATCATTTGGTGTAAGGAACTAGGATATATTTGTCACCAACACCCATTGCTACAGGAACTTGGATATATTTGTCACCAACACCCATTGCTACAGGAACTTGGATATATTTGTCACCAACACCCATTGCTACAGGAACTTGGATATATTTGTCACCAACACCCATTGCTACAGGAACTTGGATATATTTGTCACCAACACCCATTGCTACAGGAACTTGGATATATTTGTCACCAACACCCATTACTACAGGAACTTGGATATATTTGTCACCTGTCAACACCCATTGCTTCAGGAACTTGTATATATATTTGGAACTAAAACTTTTTACTCCATAAAATATTCAACATTCAGTAGTAGTACTGACTTATCTGCAATTATCATAGCTTTTCAAGTTCTGTTGACTGAAATAGTTCCCAGTTGGTGTCTCTGTTTATGTTTTGCTGTTTTTGATTGTGTAATTATTTTATCAGTCGGTGTTCCATTGGTTATGCATGTGCAGAATATTGTTTTCAAAATACTGTTATGGTTTCCTTTAAGAGTTCAAAACATATTAAGGCATGTTATTTAATTAGGCAGCACATGAAGGAAACACTGCACACAAGCTTGCCCAGCTAGTGAATACCTTAATTGCTTAATTAAGCACAGTTGTTTAAAATCATGTTATTAAAGGACGGATTGCATGACTAATTTTTGGTTAAGTGGTTACATTAAATTATCCTAATTATCAGATCTGTAATTGCTGCACATGGTCAAAATACAGGAGATCCATAACAGTTTTATTTTGCTTGCATGTGTACAGACATACATGCAGACATACATGCATGCATAACATTGCATATACAATGTGAACTGAGTTTTGTGTACAGTTTTGCAGTGCGAGATATTTAGCGTATATATATAGTGCGCTTACTTTAGTTTCTCGTGTATATGTATATATGATAGATGTATAACGTTTAGTTGTACTTAGTGACACGCGTGGCCGGCCGATCTCGGCAGAGGCGCGCTAGGCCTATATATATATTATTAGATTTCGCTTAGGCGCACAGAAGGCAGGTGTGTCAAGAGGCGCGAAGAATTATGCTGACTAGAGAAGTTTGAATTCGAGTGTGTTCGCTGTAGTAGTGTGGCTGACTAGTTGAGTTGTAATCGAATTGAGTTCTGTCTGTTTGTTTTCTTATTAAACGAAAAGATATTAAACTGTGTTGGTGATTCGTACGAGGAAAAGCTACTTATACGTAGAATTAGTGTTCAAAAGGTGAACGTTAAATAGGCGTTAAGTACAAGAGAACAAGGACTTAGCAAGAAGGATTGTCAACATAAGGATTGGGTTGACATTATTGGTGGCAGCGGTGGGATAAATACTCACGGTGGATAAAAACTCACGGTGGAATAGCGTCGGTGGAATAATTACTCACGGTGGATATAAACTCACGGTGGATTAAAATTCACGTTATCACCTCCTTCGGCGGATAGAAGAATCTACGACGGTGATAAAAGAATTTACAACGGTGTTAGAAGAATCTACGACGGTGTTAGAAGAATCTACGCGTTGTATGCTGTGTGACGAGTTTACGATATCAACGACGGTGGAACACGAGAAACGGTATAAAAATTTCGTTGTTTTCCACGAACAAATACAAAAGAAATCCCGTTTGTTTATCGATTCACACACCAAGAAAAACCGTGACTTCTTTGAAAAGAGAAATCACCAAAGTAAACAAGTAAGATGGAGAAACTAAGTGCTGAAAGACAAGCAGATATTAAGAAGATGTCTACGGAAAGGCTAAAACAGCGTTTGTTGAAAGCCGGTTTTAAAGAAGAACAATTAGAAGGTATGTCACGTGGTGACATGATACAGGAACTCGCTGAAGTGTGGGTGAAAGAAGAAGTCGAAGAAGAAGGTGCCGTTGGCGGTGCCGTAGAAAAGGCTATTGAAAAACCTCCTGTGCCTATGTCTATGGAGATGTTGATGCAGTGGATGATGATGAAAGAAGATAGGGAGGAGAAACGGAGACAAGAAGCAGAACGTGTAAGACAAGACGAATTGCGCTTGCAGAGAGAGAAAGAAGAGAAAGCAGAACGTCTGCAGAGAGAGAAAGAAGAGAAAGCAGAACGTTTGCAGAGAGAGAAAGAAGAGAAAGAATTGCGCTTGCAGCGAGAGAAAGAAGAGAAAGCGGAACTTGCAAGGCAAGAGGAATTGCGTCTGCAAAGAGAGAGAGAAGATAAAGCAGAACAAGTGCGTAAGGCAGAACTTGAATTGCAAAAGAATCAGTTTGAGATTCAGTTAGAACAGTTGAAAAGAGATAGGGAAGATGCTGAAAGAAGAAGATTGGAGCAGATGATTGAATTTGAAAAAGCTAGAAAAAGTGATGAAGAGGTTCGTCAGCAACAGATTGAAGCAAAGAGAATGCGTGAAGAAGAAAAAGAAAAAGCGCGAACGTTAGAGTTAGAACGTGCGGAACAGATCAGACAAGAAGAACTCAAATTTCAGAAAGAAAGTTTGGAAAAGGCAGAGACAGAAAGACAAGAACGTCTGAAACTGGAGAAATCAAAATTGACATTGAAAGAAACGCAAATGAGAGAAGAACGGGAAGCAGAAAGAAGGAAACAGCAAGAAAGTGAAACTTTGGTGTCAAAAATTAAGAAAATAGGTGATGCAATGAAGCATGTATTGCCTCAAATGCCAACTGATATGATGGAGGTGCCATTATATTTTGAAACAGTCGAGAACGCGTTTCGTAGTTTTGCTGTGGAAAAGCCGTTTTGGGTGAAATTATTACTACCATTGATGACGCCGAAAGCTCGAACCGTTCTGAATAGATTGTCATACGATGATCTAGATAATTATGATAGAGTCAAGCAGCACTTATTAAAAGAATTTAAGTTGACTTCGAGAGAATACAGAGCCAGATTTGTGGATGCTAAGAAGACAACAGAAGAGACTTATACGATGTTTACGGCAAGACTTAAGAACTTGCTAAACTATTACGTGAGAAGTCGAAACGTGAACAGAGAGTATGATACGCTCTTTGATTTGCTGGTAGCGGATAAGCTGAAAGAATGTTTACCGCCAGGTCCACTACAGTTTGTATTGTCGAAGGAAGGAACTGACTGTCTCCAAGCTAGTGCAGTGGCAGACCTAGCAGACATTCATGTAAACAATCGAATTGGGTTTGCGATCCCAAATATAAACAGTTATCCTTCTCAACGTTCCGTAAACCAAAGCCAGAGTGGAAAGTGGAAAAGTAATCCAGAAACAGGGAATCAGTTCAAAGGTAAAGAAGTCAAGGCTAATGTCCCTGTACCCAATGAAACCAGAGAAGTGACGTTTGGTCGTCAGGGATTTAACAAATCGTCAGCGCCGTTTGCCAAGAGGGAAGGCAACACATCGTTTACGCAGTATAAGAGATATGAAGGAAATGAACAACGAGGTATTTCACAACCATACCATACAGTTGTGAAGCGTTGTCACAACTGTGGTTCAGATAAACATTTGGTTAAATTTTGTCCAGTTCCAGTGGCAGCAGCTAGTTCTAGCAGAAATCAAGAACACACAAGGGTGAATTTGATTCAAGTGGTTAGTGATACAGATAATCAAACCGCGAGTCAAGAAAACCAAGAGACTGAAGTAAAGTCGGTAATGAAATGTGGTATTCAAAAAGAAATTCTATTGGATGCTGAAATTCAGAGAGAAGTCATAGGAAAAGATGACAGTCGAATATTGAAGAAATCGTTCTTGCAATATGTGTCGAGGTCGAAATTCGTGGAGTAGACGGTAAAGAGCCAGTGAAAGTCAAAGCACTGAGCGACTCGGGTGCAGAAATTCCGGTGATTAGTGAAGAATTACTGGAAGGCATGAAGGTGGAACAAATTGGAAAAGTGAATTTGCAATGTGTGGCAGGAGATGCCATTCCTGCGAAGTTAGTGAAAGTCGATGTTAGATTGTGTGGTAGTGACGTGGAAGAAGAGGGATTTTCGCGTAAAATCCAGTGTTCACTTACACCTTATGTCACTTTGATGTGTGCTAGTATTGCAAAGATGGGCAGTACAGAAAGATTCTTGTTACATCCAGAGATAATTGCCGAATTAAAAGCCGTACCACAGATGAAAGTTAAAACGATACAAGGAGATGTGAGTGTACAAGCAAATGTAATGACGAGAGCGCAGAGTCGGAAACAGGAAATGGTAGATGTTGATGAGAAGAGTGAAACTGAAAGTTCAAGTGATGAGGAAAACGAAAGTAATGAGCAACGAAGCTTATCGCGAGATGGTGTAACATCAGAGATGAATGAGCAAGAGATGGTTGCATGCGAGAATGGCACATTAAATGAAACTGAAGAAGACAATGAATGTGATGTGGGGATAGGAGACTTGTATAGAGATGAAGAAATGGACGAAGAACAAAAGGTGCAGATTGCCGATTCGAAGAAGTTCGAAGAGCAACAGAGAAAGGATGAATCGTTGAAGCCGTGGTGGAAGTTAGCACAAGAGAAAGAATCTGAATTCTGTGTGATCAACGGTTTATTGCATAAGAAATATCAGATATTAGACCAGACGATATATCAACTAGTGTTACCAAAAGAGAGACGAATAAAAGTGATGGAGTTGGCGCATGAATCGGTATTTGGAGGACATCTAGGAGAAGAGAAAACAAGAGAACGAATAAAATTATCTTTTGTATGGCCAAAGATGAGAAGAGACAGTGTGAAATTTTGTAAGTCTTGCGAGAAGTGTCAACTAAAGGCAAGGAGTCTGGTGATGGATAGAGTGCCTATCACTCCGGTCTCAAGAGAAGAGGTCGCCTTCAAGAGAATGACGATGGACCTCGTTGGCCCGATCGATCCAGTATCTGCGGCAGGTCACAAGTATTGTTTATGCATTGTGGACTCGTGCACCAGATGGCCTACAATCTTCTTATTGAAATCGCTGACAGCGAAGGCTGTGTGTGAAGCGTTGACGGAACTGTTCATGAACGTTGGTGTGCCGTCCGTGATTACAAGTGACCAAGGAACGAACTTCACAGCCAGTTTGACAAGAGAATTTCTCAATTTAATGGGCTGTAGTCCAAGATTCGACACACCAGGACACCCAGAGGCTGCTGGATTAGTAGAAAGATGGAATCAGACATTTAAAAAGATGATCCATCATGTGATAATAGACAACCCGAGGAAATGGCACAAGATAATTCCTTTCACAGTGTGGGCATTACGAGAAGTGCCGAATGCAACTACTGGAGTATCACCATATATGCTTGTCTATGGGAAAATTCCGAGAGGACCATTGGCAATATTAAAAGAGAGTTGGACTAGAGAAATAAACTTACCACCTCATGTTGGAGTTAAACCAGAAAAGTATTTGAAAGAACTCAAAGAAAATATGGAGAAAGCATTATTGTTTGCAGAATCCTACTCTCGAGAAAAGCAATTACAATACACGAATCAGTATAACAAGAGAGCAAAGCACAAAGAATTTGAAGCTGGTGAGAAAGTCATAGTTTTGTATCCAACGTCAACGAACAAACTTATTTCTCGATGGCATGGTCCATGTACGATCATACATCGAAGATCAAAGTACTCTTATTTAGTCGATATGGGAGAAAATGGTCGAAAAATAATTCACGCCAACAAGATCAGAAAATATGTTACTCGAGCATTAAGTTGTGGTCTAATCGTTGAAGAAGATGAAGATTTTGGTTCAGTGGTTGAATTACCAATGAGGAATGAGGTTCAAGATGACAAGAATTCACTTAACCTCGATCCTGAACAAATTAGCCATTTGACAGTAACTCAGCAAGAACAGTTGTTGAAAGTCTTGAACAAATACTGTGACAGATTTTCAGAAAAACCCGGATTATGTACATTGGTCGAACACGAAATTGAACTAAAACCAGGATTTCGTGAAAAGGAATTTGCAGCATATCGAATTCCTTTGATTTATCGAGCAGAAGTGGAACGTCAGATCAAAGAAATGTTAAAAACAAACATCATCAAACCATCATCGAGCAGAATGGCAAGCCCTTTGGTTATTGTTAAAAAGAAAGACGGATCTTTAAGACTTGCCTGTGACTACAGATACATTAACTCATTCACAGTGGATTGTAAATATCCGATGCCGATTGTCAGAGACGTTTTGAACAAAGTTGGAAAGTCTAATGTGATTTCTATTTTGGACTGTCGAAGTGCTTATTGGACTTGTCCTGTAAAACAATCTGATCAATGGAAGACAGCTTTTGTAACACATAATGGACTGTATGAATTTACTCGTGTTCCTTTTGGAATGATAAATTCAGGCCGAACTTTTGTTAAGGCGATAAATTTAGTTTTACAGCCTATAAGTGACTTTGCAGAACCGTATGTTGATGACATTGCTGTGCATTCTGACAATTGGAAAATTCATTTACAGCATCTAGATGCATTTTTGATGCAAATGAGATTGCATAACGTTACTTTGAATTTGAAAAAATGCATATTTGGTAAGAGTGAGGTAAGGTTTATCGGTCATGTGGTTGGGTCTGGTAAGATAAAGATGAATCCAGACAGAATTGAAAGTTTGACTAATTTGAAGATCCCAGAAACTAAGAAGCAAGTTAAGCAACTGCTTGGATTTTTTAATTATTACAGACAGTTTATTAAGGACTTTGCACAGATTGCGAAACCTTTATCTGATTTAACTAGTAAACGTGTTTCTGATAAGATTGATTGGACTGTTGAACATCAGCAAGCATTTGATTTACTTAAAGAGGCTGTGCGATCCAAAGTAGTATTATATGTTTTTGAAGTGGGAAAACCATTCAATTTGTACTGCGATAGTAGTGACTTTGCAGTCGGTGCTGTTTTAACACAGATGGACGACAAGGGAATAGAACGCCCTGTGTCATTTATCAGTCAGAAATTAACTGATACTCAGAAGAGATGGGCTACTGTGGAAAAGGAAGCCTATGCTATTGTTTGGGCTTTAAACAAGTTAAAAGAAATTATAATTGGATCGAAAATTTTCATTTTTACTGATCACAATCCTCTTACATACTTGACTGAGTCAATGTCTAAGTCTGCTAAACTTGTGCGTTGGGCGTTAGCCTTACAAACTTTTGATGTTGAGGTGAAGTACAAGAAGGGCAGATTGAATATTATTGCTGATTGTTTGTCAAGGTTATAAGTAATCGTAAGACTGTTCATTAATTAGTTAGATATATATATGTTTCATGTATTATGGTAATTTCGCAAATTTTGAAATTTAATTTGCTCAGTTCCAGAAAAAGGAAGGAGGTAATGTGAACTGAGTTTTGTGTACAGTTTTGCAGTGCGAGATATTTAGCGTATATATATAGTGCGCTTACTTTAGTTTCTCGTGTATATGTATATATGATAGATGTATAACGTTTAGTTGTACTTAGTGACACGCGTGGCCGGCCGATCTCGGCAGAGGCGCGCTAGGCCTATATATATATTATTAGATTTCGCTTAGGCGCACAGAAGGCAGGTGTGTCAAGAGGCGCGAAGAATTATGCTGACTAGAGAAGTTTGAATTCGAGTGTGTTCGCTGTAGTAGTGTGGCTGACTAGTTGAGTTGTAATCGAATTGAGTTCTGTCTGTTTGTTTTCTTATTAAACGAAAAGATATTAAACTGTGTTGGTGATTCGTACGAGGAAAAGCTACTTATACGTAGAATTAGTGTTCAAAAGGTGAACGTTAAATAGGCGTTAAGTACAAGAGAACAAGGACTTAGCAAGAAGGATTGTCAACGTAAGGATTGGGTTGACATACAATTATACATACATGCATACATTCATACATCTACATACACATATGCATACATCTACATACATACATGCATACATTCATACATCTACATACACATATGCATACATCTACATACACACATGCATACATTCATACATCTACATACACATGCATACATACACACATGCATACATTCATACATCTACATACACATAATTATGCATACATCTACATACACACATGCATACATTCATCATCATCAGTTTCTGATGCCAGCCATTTGTTTACATTATACATTGTCCTAGGTCATTTGTCAAGTCTATTACCCCCCCCAAGTGTTAGTCCAAGTGATGTTATGTCTTCAGTTATGTTATCTATCCAGCATAGTCTTGGTCTGCCTTTGTGTCCTTTTCTTTCTTATTAAATTAATTTTGTGTTTTTTTACATGCATACATTCATACATCTACATATGCATATGCATACATTCATACATACATGCATACACAGTACACACATGCATATAATTCATAGAACTTTATAGTTGCATGCATCACTAGATTTCGAACAATGCATTTTTCGTTTTAGCCACTGAAACCAAATTTATGTCTGCTGCAGTGTCTTTGATTAAAGTTTGTGGAAATATGCCATCATTCTGTAGCTTTTGGCTATCGATCTGTGTTTTCACTATAGAAGCTGTTGACAAATTGTCCAACTAAACAAGTCAACAGAGGTTAGAAAATAGGCTTTAGACACATGCAGGCACGTGCGTGCACACACTCACTGCCTCACAGTTATTTAGAATTCACACCTGTATGGGCAGTACAGTCAGATTCTTTACATGATCTGCATACTAGTGTATTTACATTATTCACTGGTCATATGTACACCTACAATTACAGGAATCTGGTCAGGGTGAAACTCTTCTATGTGTGAGTCTTGGTTTATATATTTGTTTTATGTGCTACAATAATTTTATATCGCAACCTGAGGCATATGTACATAAAGTATGGGTTGTTCATGAGTTTTGCTGCTAAAGTTTGATATATTATACATTTTCGTGAATAAGTTGAAAAATTATGAATTTTTAAGACTGTTTCGTGGACCAGTGACCAGAGCTTCGTGGACCGATGCTGGTCCACGAACCACAGTTTAAGAACCACTGGTGTAAACTTAGCACTGGTCTCGTCCTATTCTGTTGACTGCAAATTAGTATCCTTGCTCTGTGATATTCTTTCTTATTTTTAAAGGCGTCATTTTTCGCCTGGACTCCAATTGTGTTCTTATGAAACCATCCCTAGCGCTGATTCTGCAGCAGACTGCAAGTGAAGCCTCATTTACTACTTTAGCACAACACTCCACTGCCTGTGTGTGGCATGGGAATCTGTGCTGCATGCAGACACTTCCAGTGTTAGTGGTGGTTGTATTATGTATATTTGGCAGTCAATGATTTCAGTGTAGTCAGAAACATCAAAGTGCGGAACAGCGTATTTTCTATTTCCAGACTGTACGGATCCTAGCTTTCAGGATATGACACATTTCAGCTCTTGAATTTCCTTGTGGTCATCAGTTGACATTACTAGTTACAAATGATCAGGATGACAAAAATGAGTGTTATGTTATATCACAGAATCTATGACGGCCTTAACTTTATCATATAGATGATGCAGTTGCCTAACTCTGTGCCTCAGATTCCTTGCCCCATCTTTGCACGAGGATTACTTCTTGATTGTAAACCACAGAGGAGCATTGTTGAAGCATAACCACTATTGTAGTTTAGATGCGACTCACTTTTTCTTCATTGCTGTAAACTTTCACTACATACTGTAGCTTTCACTACATCACCAGAGTTTGAAGTTCTACTGACGGTTTGCAACTGCCAATGTACAATCACAAAATATTGCTCCCAGTTATCAGTCACCGCGAGTGATTCAATGTTTCAGGGTTTTATTTTAGATAAGTTCACCAAGCTTGCCCTGACCTCTGAGGACAGCGTTACTAATGTCCCTGAAATAATGTCCCTAAAATACTGCTGGTAAGTAATTAGGTCAGTCAAAGTTACAGGTGTGAAATCCAATTCAGTTTTATCAAGGCATGCATTCACAAGTTTGCCGGTGTGTTGGTTTTTGGAACTAAATTGCTTAGTAACTAATTCCAATTTGTCCATAAGTTTAAACTTGTGCTTGACAACCTTTTTTAATGTAATTAATTGTAAGGTTTGTTGATCTGCTTATTATCGGGAAAACATTGGAGCAGGAACATGGAAGCCTGAGGCAATAGAACTTCTATTTGATAACAGAGGTCCAGTTTGGCCTGCTTTATAACAGGCCTACTATTTGTGGGGTACTGGCATTCTGTGGGTCATGCAATCACCATCAATAAATCAAGCTGCTTGATAGCCAAACAATAAGAAAACCAGTCTAGCCTAAATGCCTCTCAGAATCCCATACATAGAATGTGTGGAGAGGTGTCACTTGCAATACCTTGCACTCATATGCATTGAAATCTACCTAATTTATTTCAATAACATATTTTGATCCCTATGTCCAAAGCAGTGTGGCTGTGGGGGTAGCCCTGGAATTATGAATATTAGTCACTGGTGAATTTGCAAATAATAGCATTTGACCCATTTAGGGATCTCGTATGTGGCTCTCTGTTTCTTATTCAGTTTCTAAATACTGGATATAAAGTGAGAAGGCTAAATGGTTGATACCATTTGATACCATTTAGCATCAAATCGGCTTAAAATGGAGCTTATGATATCTAATTTCACACAAAATGGGCAAACCGAGTAAAAAATTGTAACGTTGTGTTTCACCTGAAATTGTCCATAGCTGTATTTCTAATCCAAAATGGCCCACAATTTAAATTTGATCTATTTCATTTCCTATAAAAATACTGTTCCATTGTTAACAATTGAACTTGAGCTTTGAGCTGTAGATATATTAAGACCAGTTACACCATGACTGAGTAGTTCACTGAAATCAACTCACTGACTGCAGTCATCTACATGAACTTAACATAAAATTATGTTGAAGCATGAATGCTAGTACTAAATATAGCAGATGCATCATTTATGTTCATAGACAGAAATGTAGAGAGGTATTATATATAGGTTGAAGTTCATTTTATCTGCCATTCGATAAGAATTCTCTTGGTAATGCATGAGTAAGCACAAGGAATTTCATACAAAGGACGTCCCAATGCAAGCACTCTTAAAATAGTGTGGCCCAATATCTGAGGTGCATGTATTGTCTAGTGATAAAGGGCAACCTTGGTCCTCTACTATCTGGTTACAGTACTGTATTAAGAAGGCCACATCAATTGCTTGTATGCCACAGGTCACAGTTATCCCAGACAATGTCTTGTGCATGTTAGTTGAACATATACAATAATATCTGCTGAAACTCAGTGTGGCTGCTTATAAGAGTCAGTGGTTTATTCATTTTGTTTATGACTGTAAACACTGGAACCTGGATGAGCAGCATGTTGATTTCTATATTATTATTATTGATAGTGTTAGTAGTATTGTTAGTATTAATTAATTAATTAATGAATTCTGTATCATGAGTGTCTAATGCACAAGGCATCAACCAATGGCATATCAGACAACGAGGTTAAAGGCCAGAAATCAGCCCCATGAGAGAGAGAGAGACAGAGCGTGTGTGAGAGACAGACAGAGACAGACAGAGAGAGAGAGAGAGACAGAGCAACCCTGGATAAGCTGACTGAAGGAAGCAAGTCTTTACAGGAACTAGACCATAACATATCATGGATTAATATATCAGCAACACATTTATAAGTGAATAATAGGTGCACAAATTATCAGCTAAACTTCATCACTGTTCATTATTTAGGAATAATAGCCACTAAGCACATCATTAGTCTGTCTGTTCTGTATAGGGTTACTGGCCATTTGGTGATCTGTGGAAATTTAACCAACCAGCCTTCCATTTCCCTCTAACTTCTGGGCTGATGGGAAGATCATAGGATGTACAGAAGCCCAGGATCAAAGACTCAAAATTAGGATGAAATTTCATAGTGGCCTTAATGATGCGTGGTCATTATAAACATCATCATAATTATCAATGTCATTATCTTCTGCTGATACCTAACTGTGGTTTGCCTGTGGGTGTTAGTTGGATCAGTGTTGTGACTATGGGAACCTGAGTTATACAGATCAAGGGAAAATATTTATGTCAGTTGAATGGTTTGAGATAATGCTATTCCATTAAATGAATGAATGGCCTGGGGTGGTGGTGGTGGGGGTTGTGGTGTAGGTGGTGGTGTAATATGATACAAATGCCATTTTAATTAAATTAAAGCATATTACTCACAAGCCCCTTTTCAGTTCAGTTTTTTTATATCCTTGATCAGTTTCATTACTAAGCTGTTCGCTGGATGGAGAGAGCCAGCCTATTCAAGATAGAATTACAGGAGTACTTGACTAAAGACAAAATGGTCACTTGCATAGACATGTGCTAGGTAATTTCTGGCTGTATAGATATGTTTACATTGGTATTTGTGTAAATTGTAGTCTGAAGTCAATGTTAAGTCTTATAATTATTGTCTTATTTTGGCATCTTATAATTATTGTCTTATTTTGGCTGTACATAGTGAATTCACAAGCAGTTGAAATGACTGCTCAGATGTTGCTTTAGCAGTTGCGTTGAGCAAAAATAACCAGTTGTCAGATGTATGTGTGTGTGTGTGTGTGCGTGCGTGTGTGCGTGCGTGCGTGCGTGCGTGCGTGTGTGTTGTACAGTTGTACAGTTGTACAGAGCATTGCAATGATTTGAATCCCAGGCAAATGAAAGACTGGCTTGTTAGTAAACAACCACTATACAACCATTGACAATTTATTGCTTCTTACTAAAACAACTACTGGTATAAATCTGTCTGTTTTGACAGACTTCCAAAGTGTGAAGAAGTGTGTGTGGTTAGCTGGTGGTTAGCCTGCTTGACCTTTGCCTCAAATCTTTACCAGAAGAGAATAACTATAGATTTATGTTCCATCAAATGCTTAACTTTGCTCTCAGAAGCTAAATTAAGTGGCTATCATACATATTGCTACTTCTTTTAGTTATGGGTTAGCTTAAACAGGCTGATCTGCTGATCCTTAAATGTAAGGAATGGGGAATATCAGATTATTGTTTTGGCCAAGAATGAAACCCATCATTTCAGAAGACTACATACTCTCAGGTTGAGCCAAGGTTAACAATTTCCAGATCTCAACTTAAGTTTACTTTCCGTTTGATAGTTTTCTAGGTGGAGTATGGTTTATGTGAATGTTTGCGATACGTATTTCATGTGAAGTGATTTTGCACTTCTTTAAAAGTTATTAAACAGCGTTATGCGAATGTCAAGATGCATATGTGAAATTCTTCTTTCCGCAGTTATCAAACTGGAAGATTTCAATTCGCCGTCTGATGCTGGGAGCCGATGGTGGAATTCTTGATGAAGAAGATCGAGTGGCTGATGTAATTGAAGACAAAGACCAGGTAAAATTGAACTACCTGCCATCATCTGTACTGTAATGGGTTGAGGTGTTGATAATTTCTGGCCTGTGTTTAAGTTATGTAATTTAACTTTATATACAGGAGACTGAACTGTCTGACTGTCTCTGTTGGTTGGGTTGTCTTTTGGTTTTAGTCCATGTGGCATATATTTATATAGGAACAGGCTGTATTACTGTAATACAGTGGCACTTTAGAATTTATTTTATAGAAATAGAGACCCATTATAGAGTAAATGTTTGGCTGCAATTTGGAGCAAAATGGATGCACTGCTGTACTAGGGCGCTTGTGAAAGAGGCAGCAGGCCTTGAAAACTATATATTCTTTGAGTGGTTGGAGTATAGGAGTTTTGTACCTAGCAATTCTGCCTCTTTGTCAGAGGTAATTGCGGTCTTGTATGGATCAGACATCTTTGTATGTGGAAGGAGGATATCTGGAGTGTAGATGGGTGTTTGGTTTCATCTGGATAAAATGCCAAGTGGCAGCAGATAGCCAGGGAAAGTATAAAGCAGATGGCAAGTAGCAGAAGAGAGATGCTGGAAGGATAATAAGAAGAGTTGTAACTGAACTTAGAGTCTTAGATAAATGAATTACTTGTATGCTCAGGACAGATTTGCTTCTAGCCCTGGTGCTGATGATTACCAGGACTGTAGCGAGTACCATTTGTGGTAGTGTACTGAAGTTAACCATATCTAATCCACCAACTTCTATAGCACAAATGTCTACCAGATGCAGGAGGTTGTGCCCAACCCTCCTGAAAACGTCCACTGATGAACACGAAGACTGGCTGCTTGTGGCTGGAACAGTATAAATTTTTATCTTAATTTTTTCAGCTGTGTGCAGTGTGTTGTAATCAGCACCACTTTATGCTTTAATAACGAGAATGTACTAAAAGTGACTGGGAAACCAATGCAGCTCGTCATTTTAGTTTTAAAGAAACTGTTCAACAATATTCAGCTCTGCTCCAATTAATTATTACTACCTTTATAATTCACTAGGTACACAACTGTGTTGCATTCCAAGTCACACACTCCTGCAAGCCAGACTCCTACAAACCATGTATATTGTGTCAAAATAAACCCCTTTTTGCACTAATTTCTGAGGTGCTGAAAGACACTGGGAGCCAATTAAAACTGTGTTGACAGTTGTCTGCCACCACCTTTTCCCAAATGTTACAGACTTGAATTGATGAGGATTTTTTGCAATTTTCTGTTTCTCAACAGCTGTTAATTTGTTTTGTACAGAGTCCGACCAACTTATTCATTCGAAGATTCGAAGATTTATATATGACCTAATTAGTAAGGGAACTTGCTTTCTTCAGATTATTGCAGATTTTGAGGCTTACCAGCTGGATGCTGAGGTCTCTGAGGTGGCTGCGGCTGATACAAAAGAAAATGCCAAGAGCGCAAGCCCAGCTTCACTTGCTGTTAATAAGAAGCCGGTTGTCGTTGGAGTGAGGTCTTTGCCAGACGTCAGCCAGACCGTGCCGCTGAAGACAGATGTTATCTCGCAGCACAGAACTGATTTCAACAGCAGTAAGTGGGTATTCATTGGTTGTTTAAGTTGCATAGTCATGGCTGTATTTGTTTTCAAATGTGGCTTAAATGCTGTACAGTAGATGCCGTTTAGTGCATGGCCTCTGGAGTCTAGACTGCCTTGAATCTATGCAATAACTCGCTTATGCATATAAGAGAAGTTCACTTGTACTGTGTAAAATTGGCTAAATGTACTGGTACTTAAAATAACAGAGATGGAGCCTACATACTATAATGCCTTCAGTAACCATTCAGTTAAAGTAAATCTTATTTTCCAGGTGTTTAGGCACCTCTATTCACTCAACTAAGGTGCGCCCATTCATTTAACGTTTTTACAACTTTAAGGGGTGTGAAGCAAACTACAAGAACAATGTGAATGACAGACACTAAGTGACAGACTCAAAATGTTTATGATATGGTTTGCACACTCTTGAATGTCGACTGGTGACAATGGTGCATCACCTACTAACAATGTTAACAATGTCACCTGCTAATACAGACCACAGTGCAGCTAAGACACACCACTGGACAGCCAGAATCATTTGCTGTCTGTGGGCGAACTGCCTAGTTAGCCAGAATGTTCTGAGCTGCCTATGCAATTAAGCAACATGACACACAGAGCAATGCATAACTGGTCTGTAGTCGGCTATGCACATAACCGAATTATGCACATATGCAATATGCACATGTATACCGAAGTTGTCTTCCATTGAAATACCATTGTGCTAACCAACACACGGCTGACAGGGAAAAAATTGCCGTTCGTTTACAGACAGGTTCTACTAATCACAGCCTGTTGTAATAGTTAGTTGTTTTATCTATATTAAAACAGGACAGGCTAGCGTCTATGCACAAAAGCGAATTATACACTTATCCATCATGCACTTAAATGGCATCGACAGTAATTGTAATTAATTCTACTTTTATCTTTTGAATTGATCAATTTTTCATACTTTTCTTTCCAGGTAGCATAATTGGACACTGTGTGTGTGAGTTTTATTATTGGTTGGGTGATATTATGCGCAGTCCAAAACTACTTTGACCCACCCTCACATGCCGAGGCTAAGAAAATGAAGTCACCAACACTTCATACCCTTGGCTACATCTCGTGGTTAGCTTAAAGGACTGCTTTTGTTCTTGTAACGTGGACTGTGTGCGTTCGAATGTCCCCAGAGACAGTTGGGGGCCTGTATAGTTCTTTCAAGTGTATTCAGATCAAAAACAGACACACCAATGCACACACAAAAGTAGATTAACAAAACAGAAGAAACAATGCACAATGATGCAGTTACGAACTGTTAGACATTCACAAAAGAATAATTGTTATTAGTTAATACTGAACTAATGGATAGGAACTAGCAGGGTGAAGCTTGTGTGAGTCCACCTAGTAAATATACTGATGAGCATAGAACTTACAAATCTTAGAGTATCATGCAATCTAACAAGTACTCTTGCCAAATTGAGTACACTGTCTTACCTGATAGGAAGCAAAGTTTAATGAAAGATAACAGAGCAGCTCTGTAGTTTATTTTGAATGATGCTTGAGAATTTGTAAACATGAAATTAACGGGTAATGGATTCCACAGCTTTGATCATCATTGCCAGAGGTAAAACTTATGTGCCATCAGCAAACAAGACTAGATGTAATTTGTTAGAACACTCAGATATATCACTGTAATACAAAAAGAAATAGTAGCAAACATGGAACTGAGCCATACAGAAAGCTACAAGTCAGAGGAAGTAAATTGGAAACAAAGTCGCCAATTAAAACTCGCTGATGACTAAATGCAGAAATGATGATAATGTTAGCCGAGTTTCAGTGTTGTTTTTAAATGTTTTTGTGGATGTACCATTCTGTTCCATCTGCAGTGTATCTGATGTCAGTTTCTGTGGTTTCTCAACAACTGCTGAATAACAATGAGTCATTATAAAATTTCTAGATTGGATGATGAACACAACTCCCAAGAACTGTGATATGCCCAACAGTGCTGAGTCAGTAGTCAGCACCAACTGGACCAGTCCAGCAAATAATGGAATCAGTCCACCTTCTGCTCTCACAAGTCATCATCAAACTCAACATCAGCAGCAGCAGCAGTCACAGCATCGTCAGGCTCCAGTTATGAAGAAAATTCTTGTATGTGTTTTGCAGCTACTTGGATTAGTGCTGCAGTTTCTTGTATCTGATCTAGTTTAATACAAGCATGATTAACATCATTTAAAGCTTTTGGCACTACAGGCGTACAGTAGATGATGGCAAGCATAATTTGACATTTTACACATTGAATCACTTCAGTTTTATTAACTCCTGTGAACAAAGAAAGCCCCAAAATGAGAACTTTTCATGACTTACAGTTTAGTTTTTTAAATGTGAATTATTGCATTATTACTCTGTTTTACACTGATGGGGACAAGTAGTAGGCCTAGAGATGAGACTAGTATTCTGTTCAGGTTTGATATAACTAGCATAGAATGCAATTGTAATTTGACGTATTGTTCAGATTGCTTCAGTTTTAAAAGAGCAAGTGAATTTAAATACTCCAAGAGCACTGCTTAAATTTCACATCTTAAAAACGGTAAATATTTCAGACTTTTTCAGTTTCCAGTCTTTAGTCATGTTTTACCTTGCAGTTAAATTTTCAGAAGAAGCCGAAAGATGACGTTAAGAAAGTTGATGTCAGTCATGATGACTCTCTTGAATGTCGCAGTGATTCTGCAGTCTCCTCACCAGATGTCTTCCCTTCATTTGTCCGTGACTCATCTCGAAAGTCTCTGAGCAATCAGTTGGTGATGGCTAAGTGGCTTGACGCACAAGAACGGACAGTGGATGCATACGAGGTTCTGTTTTGTTTCAGGCACTCTTTTAGTACCAGTTAGACCACAGATAGCATAGATGCTAAGCAGCTCAAGAAACATTAATTACATTGCACCTTTTAGGACGATTAGGTGTCCTTGTTTAAGTGCCGTTGATAGGTTTCTAGAGTGAACTACTGATAGATTTATATTCAGATACATGCATACATAAATGTACATACACACGTAGGCTCCCACATCTTATCTTATGCTGCGCTGTGGAATGAACTCCTGAAAGATATGTGACAGTTACCTCCTCCTCAACCTGTTCATGTCTGAAGGCTCCCCCCTCTTCTTTCTGATTTTGTGAAGCTTTAAACTTAACTGTAAACTACTATCTTATCTGATACCATGATATTCATGCTCCTGAAACTTCCACACCCCATAAATGCTTCTTTGCATGAAATCTCACTGGTTTGACTACTGTGGATTTGAAGTGACATTAAAATTGACGAAAAAGCTAGGCTGTTCGTGATTCGGTTTGACTAAACACTGTGAACTAGGTGGTCTTCCTACACAGTCTTTGCATGGTGCTGAGAAGTTTTGGTTACATATATTTACACAGTGGGAGATGATGGCACTTCAATAGCCAAATCCTTAAGTCCTGGACATGGGGCCCGCTAGTGCATTGCAGAATTTGCTGCTTACTTCAAAGCTGCCACTGGTGTTAAATTCTAATGGCCGATGACAGAGGCAGGTAACAGACATACTTGTCAGACTTCACTTACTGCATTGTTTTGTAACTTTGAATTAAAATTTAAATCATGATTGCTCTCTTCCTTTAGAACGAACAGCTGAAGGTCGTACATCAAGGTCGACCAAGGAGCGCGCATGTGCCATCTTGTGCTAAAGAGGGTCCACTGCAGGTCACTGAAGACAACAAGTTGATACTAACTTCACCACAACCTGCTTCTGTTTGTGGCACAGGTTTCATCCATTTAAGGTAGCATTTT
The DNA here is from genome assembly GCA_963556255.1 of Allolobophora icterica. NCBI lineage: Eukaryota > Metazoa > Annelida > Clitellata > Crassiclitellata > Lumbricidae > Allolobophora > Allolobophora icterica. The sequence continues at coordinate 21,718,107 of OY744607.1, read as the reverse complement.
TAAAGATCGTTGGTATATTTATCCACCACCTCCAGTCTTTGGGGAAAGGGTTGCTCATTGTGCCTTTAGCCCGCATAGCCACCACGCAAAATGGTGCTTTTTCAGTGATGGGCCCAACGGTATGGAACGGGCTCCCCGGAGCTGCACCTGCTCCCCAGAACTCCCTCTGATAAGTTCTAAGTCTAGACTGAAAATTGTTCTTTATGGCCATGCCAGAGTCGGGAGCACCTCTGAGTAGCCCCCTTGAAGAGATGCTATATGAATACTTGAATAACATAACATAACATAATTCTTTATTGTATCTCATCTTAAATCGAACGAAACAGAGAATAGCAAATAAACACACAAAAAACAAATGATGATTGAATTTTACAAAAAGGACAAATGCGTGTGGCAACTAGGTGGGATACAATTGGGAGTTCCAGAAGGGACTATTGTCCCGCTTAGGAGGAACCCCCAGGTAGTAACATCAGAGTCAATATACATGACGATCCAGGCAGGTTATAGAGCCTTAGCATAAGTGGTCACAAGACCATTACAATCATCATTAACGTAATATAAACGGAAATATGCAGACTTAATTAAAGAGAGTTGACAAAAATATAACAAGAGAATAAAAAAATGCAAGAGGAAGAAAGCAAGAGAAACAAAGCTAGGAGAACCTGGTGCATTATCATTAGTGATTCATTATATGCATTCTTAGTGATCTTGTGAAGGAAGTAATAGCTGACAAATTACGAATTTCCCATGGCAAGTTGTTCCATATAATAGGACCCATGTACTTTATAGATTGCTTCCTATAGTTAGTACGAAAGCTTATCGGATGGAGGGTATGAATGAATGAATATTCATAAATAAAATTTACAATAATTACTTTTTAATTCTGGTACTTTTGTATATTGCATTTAAAATATGTTCAGTATGAAAACTGGATGTTTGATTAAAATTTTAAATCTCAGTTTATTGGAAATACAGACAGTTTTAATGGCCTTTTGTAGTTATACAGTTGTTTCAAAATCTTCCATATGTTTTCATATTTTAAAGACAACTTGAGAAGGTTTGTGTTAGAAGAAAAAGCATTTAAGAACAAAACTTTTATATACGGACAAGACTATAAGGAGTTTCTTTGGTTGTCGCTATTACATTTTGTATTTATACAGGAACTTCAGTCGATTTAAGACTCAGTTGAATTGTTCTTAAAATGAATTATTAATGTTTAGCTATTGGTTTGTGCTTAGCAATGTGATCATGCAATTCATGGCATCTCAGTCTTCACTTAACGTAGCTTTTATATTAATTTTGTGAAAGGAATAGAAATGTGGACAATGTTGAATCTGCGACGAGTGGCTGGAGGTCGTCCTTCTATGGTACATCGTCTGCTTCTTCGATCCCTTCGATTGCAATACCTCAATATCTGAGCTTAAACACACGCAAAAAGCGACAAGCACCACAGCCACCTTCTCTTCAGAAAATTGGTGACTCAACGGCGTCTCTCTGTTCACCGCCTTCTCAGAAATCGGGTGACTCAACAACGTCTTTCCATTCAAGTCCTGTTACTCCAGCCTATTCCTCATCGTCTTGTGATATAACAAAGGACCGCACGAAACAGGAATCATCATTACCTGCAATATTAGTTACCTCTACTTCAGTGGAGAATAAAGAAAATGAAATGCATGGCAGAATCCACGAGTCATCATCGTTAACAAGTGCCAATAGTTCGAATATAATTAAGTCTTCTTCTGAAACTAAGTTTTCGTCCGATCAGAAGACCGTTATTAACAAGCTTACGCCTAGCAAGAAAGGAGTTCTTGCACCAACTAACACACGCCTGATTGGAAGAAAAATTGCCATTCAGTTAACAAAAGGTACCGCAAATTTTGTCATTATGGTTTAAGTATAAGTTGATAACTTTTTTATATTACTCTATGTGGACATTGTGTAGTGGATATGACACCAAATCATTTTTTAAAATCACAGTCTGTTGTTATATTCATTTGTTGTATCTACATATCTTTCAAATCACAAAATGGCTTATACATGTTTCCTTTTGTCCTTCTTATTGGGGTTGCATCAGTTATTGATGCTGCCAAGACTATGGTAATTGATTTTAAAATTTATTAAGTTTAACATCACCAAGAGCTGTCAAATTTGATGCAAGCTTGGCTGATAGTAAACTTTGTAAGTCTTTCAGTAAACTGGATTCCTGTGTAGGACTGACTGGTAAAGAAATGACAACTCCACATATAGCAAATTCAGAATTTGAGAGACTTAAATTTATTACTAAGAAAATGGTGTAGAAATAGATATTTACCCAGGGGAAGGCTTCATCAACTTATTTGGTGTAAATTAATTTGAACATTTCATTCACTTTTGTTTACTTTGTTTCTGTATGTCTAGGAGCAAATGGTTTAGGCTTTAGCATAACAACACGTGACAACATCGCTGGAAACGATTGTCCAATCTATGTTAAGAATATTCTACCAGTGGGAGCTGCCGTGGAAGATGGCCGCCTGATCGCGGGTGATAGACTTCTTGAGGTACTTTAACCAAATCATATTGTGTGCTATACACAAGAGGATGTGCTAATTCAACAATTACACCACGTTTCCTTATATGTCATTTAAATTGAACCGTAATATTAGTTTAGCATGACTTGATGGTAATTTAATACAGGTTGCAGTGATAAAATTAAGCCAGTAGTTGAGGCTATTCCTTATTCATGCCTAAAGTGTGATGACTGTGCATTATGTGCAAACACATTATGCATAAACGACCATTTTCGAGCAATCAGATATTCGTCTTTCTGTGATTTTGTGAGGTTTAGAGGTGCTATATAAATTTTCAAGTGCATCAATACAGAGACCGTGTAATAAATTATTTAAAGCTTTGCAGCATAGTTATAACGGGAGAGTGGTCTCTGCCTTGCAAAACAGCTGCTGTCGGTGAGCAGTAACTCTTGTATCTGTTTTCTTTCTCAGTCCAGTCAGAGGTGTTCTGTTTCAGAGTTGGTTTTGTTCTTTTAGGTAAATGGGATAGAAATGACGGGAAAGACTCAGAATGAAGCTGTCCAAGTTTTGCGTGGTATCTCAGTGAACAGCACTGTCGACATTTTAGTCAGTCGCCAGGTCCTTGCTGAAGATGAGTCGGAGGAGAACTCTGAAGCGGTTAGTACCCTGCACTAACAGTCTGTATCAGTGTGCAGTTTGAAGACAGTTAATGGTATCTATAACCAAGTTTTAAAATAAACTTGAATTTCAAAGCTGTGAAGAAAATTCTTCTGAGGTAAAAGGCAGGCATTCAAGATAAGCACGAATTCCAAAGAAAGAATAAAAATGTTTGCAGATTGAAGGACAACATTTAAACTGAGCATAGGTTCAAAAGCTTGAATCAGAATCCTTGTGAATTGTAAGGCCAAACTTCAGAATTAGGAAAAATTCAAAGACCCGAGTAAGAATTTTGTCTGTTTACATACTGCATGCATCACCATTAAGAGCTGCCCACTTCTGGCAACCATCGGAGATCGTTCTTCCAACCCTCCAATTGGTAGACGCCTCTGTTCCATAGGGTTGCTATAGCCAATGCTACCTGTGCTTTTTATATTACCAGTAAGTTTAACAGCTCTTTTGTTATGTGTTATGTTATGCAGAAGGACCTAGATGTGAATACTGCAGTAACGGAAATAGGTCTTGACAAACTGCCAACAATACCAGGCGATGTATCGATCAGGAAGGAATTAGTTAGTCCATTGCCATTGGCTGAAGGTGTTGTCATTGAGAGGAAGGTAGTTTCCTCCTCATCGGAAGAGGAACATGACAGGAATCTGCTGACCTTTGAAATTCCATTCAACAGCAACCCAATGCTAGGCATCAGCTTCAACATGGCACTGCAAGGCGGTCGAGACCTGGGCATATTTGTACAAAAGGCAAGATTAAAGGTAAACAAAATCTTTGCATTAACACTAATTACATCTAATCTGATTTAATTTAATGACTTTCGAAGCACTGCTTTTTTTCCCAGTCTAGGCATGTCTGTTGGGACAAGAAGATGTCAGATGTTTTAGAGTTTCAGCGTGTCACTTGAACTTTATGATTTCTTGAGCTCCTTCAGAGGTTCTTAGAAAATGTTATAGGAATATCCAGATAACTAACTTTGTAAGTAATTAATGTCAAGCCCACCAAGGAAATTTTATCCTGCTAATGGCTTTCGGTTTTGGCACTTCTGCTGATACTTTTCAACAACAGGTCTGTGCGTCTAAATTCCAGCATTGATTGAGACATCAGTTAATGCATGCTTTACTTTGCTTCTATTCATTTTGTATGTATACCTGAGACTTTTGAATTAGAAATCACGGTACCTACATGCATTCTGTGATCTTGTCTGTTCAGAATGGGCCACTCCTAGTCAATGATCAGTTGGTCGAAGTGAACGGAATCTCTTTGCGAGGCCTGTCCAACTCAAAGGCAATCCAAATAGTCGGAGATGCGTTGAAGCATCAAGTGCCTGGCTCTAACATGCATTTAGCAGTTTTGCGACCAAAGGCAACAGAGTCAAAATTTTTTGCTTCCATCAAACGCGACCAGGAAACAATCGGAGGTCAGTCAGACAAGGCTACTTCATTGATCCAGCAGACAAATGATGCTGAGCGCGTACAGAAAAATCTGGGTTCTACAGTGGATAGCTCTAGCGACAAGAATCGGACTGCTAAGGAAAATGATATCCAATATTCGTTGGATTTAAAATCGTCTCAGCAGTCTTCAAACGATTTTAGAGAAATGCTTGAAAACGATGTTCAAGTAAGTCAAGTTTGTGCTTTGTTTTAACTACTGCAAGAAATAATTAATTGTGTTATGTGAACATGTCAGTTTTTTTAGTGAATGCATTTAATTCACATTGGATGTCAGGACAGTGTAGTTAAATGTTTCAGCAGTGCTACAGAGTCTTTTTATGTACTTAACTGTCTTAACATTGATCTTTTTTTATTCTGTACAAACAAGCTTCAGTTATTAGTCTTCACAAAATGATTATCACTGTTTTTAATACAATTACTTATTTGTTTACCAAATTTTTTTTAAATTTGTCTTTTCTTGATTCAGAGATTGATAAATGTTTCCTGCAATCAACAGTCAGGTATTTTTATGCATTATTTTCGGTGTTGTATGTATTTCTCCTATTATCAAATGGTCTTTGTTTGTTGTCAGCAGAGTGCTGAAGATGACACAGGAGATACCAGTGGCTCAAAACTTGCAAATGAGTTGACCGACGATCATTCACTCACAGAACACATTAATAAAGATTTCATTGCAGATGAAAGGTAAGAAAACTGTGTGATCATATTTTTTCTGCTTTCCAAAAACATCGTCTCCAACCATTAATAGAAATCTCAGACTGAATGATTATTTTGGCGTAGGACATCCAACCACCACTCATCTAGCAACATCAATGCGTAGCCGACTTTTACAATGTGTTGTTGTTAAACTAATTTGTGTGTGTTGCAGTTTTGACGATGTCACTTTGGCGCCCGGATTTGCACGGGAAGGTTTTGGTCGACAGAGTATTTCGGAGAAGCGAAAGGGTCATGCTGATCCAAGCAACTTAGACATCTATCAAAAGATAAAGTTAAACAAGATGACCTTTGATTCAGGTAGCAGATCTGTTATGTTGTCCTAATACATGTTATTGTGTATCATGACTATTGTTATTATTATGAATTAATTAGTAACATCTGAAGCGCTGGTGTCTCATGTACAACCTGTCAAGCTAGTCCGAGTTTCGGAGTGCAGCAAAAACAATCCACTGTCAAAGTGTGGAGAGTTGATGATCTCTGAAATACCAATGCCGTAGTAGTCATTACCTGTAAAATCTAATATTTAGGAGGCTGCTAGAAAATCTTATATCATTGTGCAAAACACTGGAATGTGGAATCGATGATGATGAGGATGATGACAACAACTGATGACGATGACAACCATGATGATGATTATGATGGTTAGTGGTGGTGACAATAATGATCAGAGCAGTAGTATTTGATGGTGCTGTTGGTAGTGGGCGATAATAATTAGTGCTGGTGATGAAAACTAGCGGTATATAGGAGTCATATATGGATGATTCTTTGTTTCAGGAAGTTGGGATCCTAGGAAATCAACTTTACACAAAAGTGCAGGTATTTGGACCAGTTCTTTATGAAGAGATAGTTTATGAAATAAAGCTATCGACAGATGCAGAACACTGCGACATGACTTTGTCCTACTGCATTTACACCAAAAACAAGAAAGCCTTGTGTCTCTCATTCACATTTTGCAGTGGATGGCCACTGTCAAGCTAGTCCAAGTTTCGGAGTTCTTGTTTGAGTTGGCCAAGAATTTCCGCAGCTTCAGATTCCCCAATGCTAAAGCTTGATGGCAATTTCTAAATGGATCTGATGCATATACTGCGATAGATACACATATGATTCATGTTAGTGATACTGGTTATGCCTTAACACATACTCTGGGTTCAGAGAGCAATACAGTGGAGACCTGTTTAACTATTAAACATATCTCTACCCAATGCATTAATACCTAATTTTGGCTCTGATGCATTGTGTGGGCTAATATAATTTGTTGTACAGTGAGTCTTAGCTGCAGGTGCAAAATCAGTATTCACACTATTACAAAACAGATTATTTTCCAGCTGATCTAGTTAGGGACAAGTGGTCCCTTTTCTCTGCCGAGGTCACATTTGTGAATTTATTCGAGCTTTGCTGTTTGTATCTGTAACAAACAGGGATAGATACTTACATGGTATTTGTACAGAATGTGTTTATTCATGACTAATTTACTATTTAACTTTGTAGGATTTAACATTGCAGGAAGCAGACGTGAAGATTTATTGCCAAAGTTCTCAGGAAAGAAGTGTAAATCAATGGAAAACCTGCATGGCTTTGGTCAACAGATGGAGCTACTAGCAGAGCAGGTGGAAGCAGCGCCATCTGTGCGTGGAAATAATCAAAGCTTTCTCGTCGCTGTTGACAGATCCTATGAAACACCAAGGCACAATCCAACAACTGTGTGTAAGTTAGCTTTTTAAATGTATTTGTTTTATTTTCAATTTACGAATGGCTACAGAAGTTTTGCAGCTGGAATCCAGAATAATTGATTGATTTTCCTTTGATTTGATTGATTGATTGATTTTCGAAGTTAAAGGTATCGAGGGCTAATTCTCAACTAGTGTCAGAATTCATATAATTCTGTTCAATTACATCAATTTTAACATAAGGAAAGGAAGAGACATGCTGGTGTCTTATGGCTGTTATGAAAACTAACTTACTTATTTGATTGGATTTAGAACTAGGTTTCAGTTCACAGTTCCACATGCTGCTTGATAAAATGCTACCATAGGCTCAGCTGTCGTAGTTTTGTTCTTTCTAAATAATAATTGTATAATTGTTGTCATTTAGTTTTCATTTAGACTAAAATGATTCCATAGTATGTTGATTAATTTTATCTGAATGAAAGATAATGAATAGTAAATAGTAGGATTACCTTATTATGTTATACACTGCGTAGTGCCGTGCAAATGCTTTGCCAGTGCCATTAGTTCATTTCCTAACTAACTGGATGGATATTGGTTGCCTAGTCTTTTCTTGTTGTTTATAATGCAACTGACAATACAGCTGCAGTTGATATTGCCCTCCTTCCAAAGTTCAGAAGCACACACACACATACAACTGGACATCTGCTATGCTCAGCAACTGTGAGTAAAGGACTTGCTCAAAGTCTGTAAACTGTAACTGCCTCAGTGGAGGCCCAATCCATAGTCTCGATGTTACAAGTCGAGCACTATTACCGGTCAGCTACCTTGCCCCTATATATAGATATTTTGTGCTGTTTTGCAGTGGGGCCGGATCATGAGTTGCTGAGAACTAAAGATAGCATACTGACGTTGAGCAAGGCACCTCTAATTCCAGGCCTCATGAAATCAGACAAGAAGACTGACATGGACAAGATCAGAAGCATCATAAAGAAAGGAACGGACATGCTAAGGTCAGAATCGATTTTCAACTTGATAATAGTTAACAGTTGTTGGATGCCTAGTCAGTTGAGCAGACATTTTTGTCAACTTAGATTCAGAAAACTGATTATATGTCATTGCTATCAGTGGTGTATTGTTATTTGGGTCTTTGGCTGAGGCACAGATGATGTGCAATGTAGCAAAATATCATGTATTTATGACAGTTTCTATAGCACTGTAGGTAGCATACTACTTCTAGGATCCTTTACAACATTTGGCGTGGTGGCTAAGTGCTGTCATCTCTGTATTCATGAACAGTTTCTTCATTTAATGTAATGTCATACAATGTCAGATAAATCTCCTGATTTTCTGAGTGCCACACAAAAGCAGCGTCAGGGAGACCAGATTTTTTCACTGGCATTATGGCAAATCAGGTCTGCAAGAGGCAGGAGTTTTTGGTCATTTTGAGGCCATGTCAGAATCTTGGGTCAAACCAGAGGAGCCAGCAGGTGGATAGTGGTTGTGATGGCAGTGGTGGTCATAGGAGGGCACCGAATCGGTAGCAGGAGAAGACATTGTGTTGGTTGTTCCATTGTTCACATTGTCCTTGTAGTCATATACTTCGTTCAATACAATTTATTCTGAAATTTTGCATTGTGTTTACTTTGTTTAAAAGAGGGGAGTTTTTACTGAAGAGGAGTTGATTAGCAGGGAGTAAATTATATTTGTGAGAAAACTACAGTGTGAATAATGTTTTCAGGTTTCCAAAGCGAAGGAAGAGTGCTGCAGACGACACAAAAGACGTGCCAGAAGCGAGAAGGCAGCTGAATGTTGGTACGGTTTCCTGGGGATCAAAGAAAATGGAAAGTGATGCTGTTACTCCGCAGTTGAAGTTAGATGCCAGGAGTGGGTGAGTTCTTTGTCGTCCTGTTCATTGATCATACAATTCTGGAATGGTCAAGGCATGAATGCCAGACTCTGACATGCCATTGTGCCAACACTTTCAGGTCTTTGTACTGAGTGCTAGCTATACCAGACACTCATCATAACATGCTTTATTATATCACTGATTTTGGTATAAAATGGTGACTGGTGAGGAACATGGATCCGATAAGTGATTCACCCATAGAAAATGAACTCATTGTAACAGAATTTCATTATGAAACGGTTCTTGATATGGCTTCCAAAAGATAATGGACCAGTAGTTGTTGATCAAAGTAGTTAACCACAGTTGTGACACACTTGTTCTTGTTACCATGTGGACTCATTAACACGAAGTCATCGGGGTCACATGCCTTATGAATACTACGTAAACAAGGAGCTTGTAAATAAGACTGCAATATACTTGTAACATGTTAAATCTGTTAATGCTGTTGAAGTAGTGCTTAGTTACTGTTCCATGCACTGTAAATGTAAGAACAGAAATGCACTACAAGTTACGTATATCTGTGAAAAACTGATAAATGCTAATAATTCTCCATAGAAGTTCTACACTGTTTTGTCAAGATGCAGTGTATCACAAAATTGAGAGAATTGGTTTGATTTTACAGGCAGGCAATGGCTTGTCAACTGCCATCCTCACAGTTCTCAAGAATGTCAACAGATAAATAAGCAACTAAGTATTATTGAAGCTATAGCTGTAAGTGTTTTGTGTCTTGCAGGATGGCAGCAAATGCAGCTGACTCTGAACCATGGCAAGGTGACTGTTATCCAGCACTTCCAACTGAACATAGTAGCGAACTCGAAGTCACCCATTTTGGAGCCGATTGTGTCACGAGAGTGGTAAAGGATGGCTCTGAGTGGATGCGGATGAATGCTGCTGCAGAGAAAAATTCACCTGGTGAACAGGCACTCAAAGCGCATCCTGAGGGGAAGATGAATAAGCTTCAGCAGCTGCGAGCCCAGTACCAGCGCTACCACCGAGAGAGACGAGGCCAATATCCTCTGGATGATATCCAAGACCAGTATGAGAAGCAGCTGCAGGACCAAGAGAGGAACCAGGTCAGTGAACCATGATGCTTTTGTCAGATTTTGAATAAAAATAATTAGATGAATAAGATTGATACAACTTTATTTCTAATTTGTAATCGTCAGCTATTCATCTGTGTTGACAAACTCAAGGCAACATTATCGGAGATGCTAAATTTAGTGCTTAGGACAAAGAGTGACCAGGTTTGTGTGCTTTTGGTTGAGAGTTTTAAAGTCTCTCTCAGAACATTGTATATTATATATTTGTGAAATGGTATTTTGTGTAGTAATATAGAGAGCTGGCGTGAAAGTCATGAAACTGTTCATGTGTAAACACAAAATGGTGCCATGAGGTTAGTTTGACTGTGAACTGAGTTTTGTGTACAGTTTTGCAGTGCGAGATATTTAGCGTATATATTTAGTGCGCTTACTTTAGTTTCACGTGTATATGTATATATGATAGATGTATAACGTTTAGTCTTAGTGACACGCGCGGCCGGCCGATATCGGCAGCGGCGCTCTATATGTATATTATTAGATTTCGCTTATGCGCACAGAAGACAGGTGTGTCAAGAGGCGCGAAGAATTATGCTGACTAGAGAAGTTTGAATTCGAGTGTGTTCGCTGTAGTAGTGTGGCTGACTAGTCGAGTTGTAATCGAATTGAGTTCTGTCTGTTTGTTTCTTATTAAACTAAAAGATATTAAACTGTGTTGCTGATTAATTCAGGTTATACTTATACGTAGAATTAGTGTTCATAAGGTGAACGTTAAATAGGCGTTAAGTACAAAGAGAACAAGGATTTAATCAGAAGGATTGTCAACGGAAGGATTGGGTTGACATTATTGGTGGCAGCGTCGGTGTGGATAAGAACTCACGGTGGATAAGAACTCACGGTGGATAAGAACTCACGGTGGATAAATAACTCACGGTGGATAAATACTCACGGTGGAATAATTACTCACGGTGGAATAATTACTCACGGTGGATATAAACTCACGGTGGATTAAAATTCACGTTATCACCTCCTTCGGCGGATAGAAGAATCTACGACGGTGATAAAAGAATTTACGCGTTGTTGCTGTGTGACGTGTCTACGATATCAACGACGGTGGAACACGAGAAACGGTATAAAAATTTCGTTGTTTTCCACGAACAAATACAAAAGAAATCCCGTTTGTTTATCGATTCACACACCAAGAAAAACCGTGACTTCTTTGAAAAGAGAAATCACCAAAGTAAACAAGTAAGATGGAGAAACTAAGTGCTGAAAGACAAGCAGATATTAAGAAGATGTCTACGGAAAGGCTAAAACAGCGTTTGTTGAAAGCCGGTTTCAAAGAAGAACAATTAGAAGGTATGTCACGTGGTGACATGATACAGGAACTCGCTGAAGTGTGGGTTAAAGAAGAAGGTGCAGTTGGCGGTGCCGTAGAAAAGGCTATTGAAAAACCTCCTGCGCCTATGTCTATGGAGATGTTGATGCAGTGGATGATGATGAAAGAAGATAGGGAGGAGAAACGGAGACAAGAAGAGAAAGAGATAAGACAGGAAGAATTGCGCTTGCAGAGAGAGAAAGAAGAGAAAGCGGAACTTGCAAGGCAAGAAGAATTGCGCTTGCAGAGAGAGAAAGAAGAGAAAGCAGAACGTCTGCAGAGAGAGAAAGAAGAGAAAGCAGAACGTTTGCAGAGAGAGAAAGAAGAGAAAGAATTGCGCTTGCAGAGAGAGAAAGAAGAGAAAGCGGAACTTGCAAGGCAAGAGGAATTGCGTCTGCAAAGAGAGAGAGAAGATAAAGCAGAACAAGTGCGTAAGGCAGAACTTGAATTGCAAAAGAATCAGTTTGAGATTCAGTTAGAACAGTTGAAAAGAGATAGAGAAGATGCTGAAAGAAGAAGATTGGAGCAGATGATTGAATTTGAAAAAGCTAGAAAAAGTGATGAAGAGGTACGTCAGCAACAGATTGAAGCAAAGAGAATGCGTGAAGAAGAAAAAGAAAAAGCGCGAACGTTAGAGTTAGAACGCGCAGAACAGATAAGACAAGAAGAACTCAAATTTCAGAAAGAAAGTTTGGAAAAGGCAGAGACAGAAAGACAAGAACGTCTGAAACTGGAGAAATCAAAATTGACATTGAAAGAAACGCAAATGAGAGAAGAACGGGAAGCTGAAAGAAGGAAACAGCAAGAAAGTGAAACTTTGGTGTCAAAAATTAAGAAAATAGGTGATGCAATGAAGCATGTATTGCCTCAAATGCCAACTGATATGATGGAGGTGCCATTATATTTTGAAACAGTCGAGAACGCGTTTCGTAGTTTTGCTGTGGAAAAGCCGTTTTGGGTTAAATTATTACTACCATTGATGACGCCGAAAGCTCGAACTGTTCTGAATAGATTGTCATTCGATGATCTAGACAATTACGATAAAGTCAAGCAGCACTTATTAAAAGAATTTAAATTGACCTCGAGAGAATACAGAGCCAGATTTGTGGATGCTAAGAAGACGACAGAAGAGACTTATACGATGTTTACGGCAAGACTGAAGAACTTGTTAAACTATTACGTGAGAAGTCGAAACGTGAACAAAGAGTATGATACGCTCTTTGATTTGCTGGTAGCGGATAAGCTGAAAGAATGTTTACCGCCAGGTCCACTACAGTTTGTATTGTCGAAGGAAGGAACTGACTATCTCCAAGCTAGTGCAGTGGCAGACCTAGCAGACATTCATGTAAACAATCGAATTGGGTTTGCATTCCCAAATATAAACAGTTATCCTTCTCAACGTTCCGTAAACCAAAGCCAGAGTGGAAAGTGGAAAAGTAATCCAGGAACAGGGAATCAGTTCAAAGGTAAAGAAGTCAAGGCTAATGTCCCTGTACCCAATGAGACCAGAGAAGTGGCGTTTGGTCGTCAGGGATTTAACAAATCGTCAGCGCCGTTTGCCAAGAGGGAAGGCAACACATCGTTTACGCAGTATAAGAGATATGAAGGCAATGAACAACGAGGTATGGTTGTGAAGCGTTGTCACAACTGTGGTTCAGACAAACATTTGGTTAAATTTTGTCCAGTTCCAGTGGCAGCAGCTAGTTCTAGCAGAAATCAAGAACACACAAGGGTGAATTTGATTCAAGTGGTTAGTGATACAGATAATCAAACCGCGAGTCAAGAAAACCAAGAGACTGAAGTAAAGTCAGTAATGAAATGTGGTATTCAAAAAGAAATTCTATTGGATGCTGAAATTCAGAGAGAAGTCATAGGAAAAGATGACAGTCGAATATTGAAGAAATCGTTCTTGCAATATGTCGAGGTTGAAATTCGTGCAGTAGACGGTAAAGAGCCAGTGAAAGTCAAAGCACTGAGCGACTCGGGAGCAGAGATTCCGGTGATTAGTGAAGAATTACTGGAAGGCATGAAGGTGGAACAAATTGGAAAAGTGAATTTGCAATGTGTGGCAGGAGATGCCATTCCTGCGAAGTTAGTGAAAGTCGATGTTAGACTGTGTGATAGTGACGTGGAAGAAGAGGGATTTCCGCGTAAAATCCAGTGTTCACTTACACCTTATGTCACCTTGATGTGTGCTAGTATTGCAAAGATGGGCAGTACAGAAAGATTCTTGTTGCATCCAGAGATAATTGCCGAATTAAAAGCCGTACCACAGATGAAAGTTAAAACGATACAAGGAGATGTGAGTGTACGAGCAAATGTAATGACGAGAGCGCAGAGTCGGAAACAGGAAATGGTAGATGTGGATGAGAAGAGTGAAACTGAAAGTTCAAGTGATGAGGAAAACGACAGTAATGAGCAACGAAGCTTATCGCGAGATGGTATAACATCAGAGATGAACGAGCAAGAGATGGCTGCATGCGAGAATGGCACATTAAATGAAACGGAAGAAGACAATGAATGTGATGTGGGGATAGGAGACTTGTATAGAGATGAAGAAATGGATGAAGAACAAAAGGTGCAGATTGCCGATTCGAAGAAGTTCGAAGAGCAACAGAGAAATGATGAATCGTTGAAGCCGTGGTGGAAGTTAGCACAAGAGAAAGAATCTGAATTCTGTGTGATCAACGGTTTATTGCATAAGAAATATCAGATATTAGACCAGACGATATATCAACTAGTGTTACCAAAAGAGAGACGAATTAAAGTGATGGAATTGGCGCATGAATCGGTATTTGGAGGACATCTAGGAGAAGAGAAAACAAGAGAACGAATAAAGTTGTCCTTTGTATGGCCAAAGATGAGAAGAGACATTGTGAAATTTTGTAAGTCATGCGAAAAGTGTCAATTAAAGGCAAGGAGTCTGGTGATGGATAGAGTGCCTATCACTCCAGTCTCAAGAGAAGAGGTCGCCTTCAAGAGAATGACGATGGACCTCGTTGGCCCGATTGATCCAGTATCTGCTGCAGGTCACAAGTATTGTTTATGCATTGTGGACTCGTGCACCAGATGGCCTACAATCTTTTTATTGAAATCGCTGACAGCGAAGGCTGTGTGTGAAGCGTTGATGGAACTATTCATGAACGTTGGTGTGCCGTCCGTGATTACAAGTGACCAAGGAACGAACTTCACAGCCAGTTTGACAAGAGAATTTCTCAATTTAATGGGCTGTAGTCCACGATTCGACACACCAGGACACCCAGAAGCTGCTGGATTAGTAGAGAGATGGAATCAGACATTTAAAAAGATGATCCATCATGTGATAATAGACAACCCGAGGAAATGGCACAAGATAATTCCTTTTCACGAAAATCATTTGAAAGAACTCAAAGAAAATACGGAGAAAGCATTATTGTTTGCAGAATCTTACTCTCAAGAAAAGCAGTTGCAATACACAAATCAGTATAACAAGAGAGCAAGACACAAAGGAATTTGCAGCATATCGAATTCCTTTGATTTATCGATCAGAAGTGGAACGTCAGATCAAAGAAATGTTAAAAACAAACATTATGAAACCATCATCGAGCAGAATGGCAAGCCCTTTGGTTATTGTTAAAAAGAAAGACGGATCTTTGAGACTTGCCTGTGACTACAGATACATTAACTCATTCACAGTGGATTGTAAATATCCTATGCCGATTGTCAGAGACGTTTTGAACAAAGTTGGAAAGTCTAATGTGATTTCTATTTTGGACTGTCGAAGTGCTTATTGGACTTGTCCTGTAAAACAATCTGATCAATGGAAGACAGCTTTTGTAACACATAATGGACTGTATGAATTTACTCGTGTTCCTTTTGGAATGATAAATTCAGGCCGAACTTTTGTTAAGGCGATAAATTTAGTTTTACAGCCTATAAGTGACTTTGCAGAACCGTATGTTGATGACATTGCTGTGCATTCTGACAGTTGGAAAGTTCACTTGCAGCATCTAGATGCATTTTTGATGCAAATGAGATTGCATAACGTTACTTTGAATTTGAAAAAATGCATATTTGGTAAGAGTGAGGTAAGGTTTATCGGTCATGTGGTTGGGTCTGGTAAGATAAAGATGAATCCAGACAGAATTGAAAGTTTGACTAATTTGAAGATCCCAGAAACTAAGAAGCAAGTTAAGCAACTGCTTGGATTTTTTAATTATTACAGACAGTTTATTAAGGACTTTGCACAGATTGCGAAACCGCTATCTGATTTAACTAGTAAACGTGTTTCTGATAAGATTGATTGGACTGTTGAACATCAGCAAGCATTTGATTTACTTAAAGAGGCTGTGCGATCCAAAGTAGTGTTATATGTTTTTGAAGTGGGAAAACCATTCAATTTGTACTGCGATAGTAGTGACTTTGCAGTCGGTGCTGTTTTAACACAGATGGACGACAAGGGAATAGAACGCCCTGTGTCATTTATCAGTCAGAAATTAACTGATACCCAGAAGAGATGGGCTACTGTGGAAAAGGAGGCCTATGCTATTGTTTGGGCTCTAAACAAGTTAAAAGAAATTATAATTGGATCAAAAATTTTCATTTTTACTGATCACAATCCTCTTACATATTTGACTGAGTCAATGTCTAAGTCTGCTAAACTTGTGCGTTGGGCGTTAGCCTTACAAACTTTTGATGTTGAGGTGAAGTACAAGAAGGGCAGATTGAATATTATTGCTGATTGTTTGTCAAGGTTATAAGTAATCGTAAGACTGTTTATTGATTAGTTAGATATATATATGTTTCATGTATTTTGGTAATTTCGCAAATTTTGAAATTTAATTTGCTCAATTCCAGAAAAAGGAAGGAGGTAATGTGAACTGAGTTTTGTGTACAGTTTTGCAGTGCGAGATATTTAGCGTATATATTTAGTGCGCTTACTTTAGTTTCACGTGTATATGTATATATGATAGATGTATAACGTTTAGTCTTAGTGACACGCGCGGCCGGCCGATATCGGCAGCGGCGCTCTATATGTATATTATTAGATTTCGCTTATGCGCACAGAAGACAGGTGTGTCAAGAGGCGCGAAGAATTATGCTGACTAGAGAAGTTTGAATTCGAGTGTGTTCGCTGTAGTAGTGTGGCTGACTAGTCGAGTTGTAATCGAATTGAGTTCTGTCTGTTTGTTTCTTATTAAACTAAAAGATATTAAACTGTGTTGCTGATTAATTCAGGTTATACTTATACGTAGAATTAGTGTTCAAAAGGTGAACGTTAAATAGGCGTTAAGTACAAAGAGAACAAGGATTTAATCAGAAGGATTGTCAACGGAAGGATTGGGTTGACATTGACCATGGATTTATTTTAGGCAACTTCACAGCACTCGTTGTCAACGTGGTATTCTTCTGGTCAGCCGTCAGAAGAAAGGTCACGTCGAACACAGACAAGGTCTCTCTCACTATTCCACTTTTCGGAACAACTGTAGAATGTTGCTTTGTATTATTGCCACCATTGTCATCATCATCAACACTGTCATTGTCATCATCATTATCTTCATTGTCATCATCGTTACAACGTGTTCTACATATATAGTATAGCATTGTCTTAGATCACGTACTTGGCGTCAGATCAACATCATTCTAGTCAGAAAATTTAAATCGTTTGCTTACTTTTTCATAATTATATCTGAAGATATAATCACTGCTAATTATTTCACAGTTATAATTTATATAATATCATTAGGAATATACTAATAATGTTAATATTAATTTTTAATATATTTACCTTATTATCAATCCATGGGTTGTAACTTTTTCCAGATTAATGGCTTTACTTATGGCTATAATGCCTTCTAAAGGATGTGTAATGTAATACTTATGTAATTTTTTTGTATTTTCAAAAACTGCTAATACAGAAAGCAGTTTTTTAATGAGTCAACTTTTTATTGCAGATCGAGACCTCAGCCAATTTCTGTTCAGCCGGAAATTTCCGCTCAGCTCGAATATCCAGAGAATAATTCCGAGTCATCATATTTAACACCTAACTCACACTATCCTTACTATCCCTCAGGTTTCCAAAACTATCAGGCAGCTTATGTCCATAATCCGTATTTTTACACAATTCCTGATGAGGGACAGGATTTATCTAGCATATCTTCATCCGAACCGGAAATGCATTACAATGCCCAGTTGTACGTTAACAACTCCCACGATTCCAGAACAGTAGCACCAACTGGCCTGCCACAGAATGGGTTAAGTTACAGTCACGATCGGCAGAGATCATCACCACTTCCAACGAGCCCCGCAGTTCCGTGTTCAGGAGCTGGAGATCGGAGACACAGCTATTCTGAGCGACTGCCGATGGCTTCTGCGTGTCACCTGGAAACGAGTTACGACCAGCCATCAACTATTCTGCCGGATTACGGCGGAATAGTGTCGCAATCATCTCGTGTCTGACGTCTTCCACTTCTCTACGTTCACTTGATTCCAAATGTTAGCGTTTTAGAAAATGACAGTTCGTACACGCCTATGGCTGTTGAATTCAGCAGCAGGTTGCAGCTTGGTGATGCTGCACCTTGTAAGTCACTGGCAAGACATTCATGTTACTCTGCATCATCTTTGCCATTCATATAATGACCAGGATCAAACCGGTCCAAGTGTAAGTCGAAATGATTCTGCCTTGATCGAGTGCCTTCAAGTGGAATGGTTCTCTACCGTCTAGACTTTGTGGGCGTCTGTACCACTGATGCCTAACTTCACCAAACTTCCATCTGTATTTATTTAACATTGGCCGTTGTATCTCTTGTTTCATACCTTTGCTAAGTTTTTAATGTTGTGTAAAGAATTTGGTTCGTTGTGATACAGCTGCAATCAAACATATCAGCAAAGACCTCTTTCGCTTTGTTTAGTTTTGAATAATTATCAGTTTTGTAAGATTTCTGTTGTCTTCAGTGATCGTCATGTTTTATATTTGGCATTTGTTGGGATATTTTGATCTATGACAACAGCGATGATTACTATATTTTGGATTATTTTTCTTAGTCTATTAATTAGTGGTGGTGTGGTGCAATGTGTCACTACAGTTTAAACTGTAAATCATAATCTTATGGGACATTACATCCCAAAGTCTAGTAATATTCTATTATTTTTTGTTTGTTTAGGATTGTTTGTTGTTTTAATTGCTTATGTTTGGAATTGTCATTATATTAATACGATCATTTTCCACAGGCATGACATTGCATTGCTATATGAGATTTATGTTTTTGCCAAATCTGTATGGCAAATATATAAAATTTCTCTCGGCTGGCCACTAGTGTATGCCGAGGCCAAGAAAATGTTAGTGCTAACACTTCTGACTCTGCTTTGTCTGCCTTGCTGATGCTTCTTCATGTGAGGCTGTCTAACTCAGACATCTTTTATGCCAGGCACACGATGCAGCTTGTGCTTGTATTGTTTTTAAGGGTGCTGCATGAATGTTTTGTTTACATTGTTAACTTGCATCAGGAGACTGGTTCTGATTTGGGGTTCGTAAATAATGAATATTGTTTCATTGTGTGACCTTTGAAATTAACAGTGGAAACTGGAGCGTAAAGTAATAACTTGGGTGCCTCTGGAATGAAAGTTTTTCATATCATCTCGTGCTTGAATTGCCATTCTTTTCACAAGTGCTGTAAAATGGTGTGCTAACTTTAATGCCATTGACCATTTTCATGTGGTGAAGTTCAGAGTGTTAAATCTAGTGCAAATGGTGAAATTTCATTAGTGTTTGTGTATGATCTTGAAAATGTGTGAATAGTTGTAAAAGTGGTGATTTCAGCTGTGTAAGTCTGTGCACTACTAGATTACTTCCTGTTAATTCTGTCTGTATGTGTTATGATTTTCGAATGATTTCGTATGTATTCTACCAGCTTTCATCGGAAGAAAGGAAATTTTTGCCTCAATGACATTTGTACATTAGTTTTTATCAGTGTTTCAAAAGTGCATACAGGTAACGCATTTGTTGTAATGATAATTTATGCTCGGGAATAGAATCGTTTGCCTTAATGATTTTTCGTTAACATGCTTGGTCTACTCCTGTGAATGCTTGGCAGAGTGTTTTGTATACAAGTGCCTCTGTCACCGAGCAGAATTTGGTGAGCTTGAAGTAGGAGACAAGTCCTGTGGTGCACTGACCTCAGTATTGTGGACCTTGGATTAATCCATTGTCAGCTCAAGGCCTAAGCTAATCTGAACTGAACCTCTGTGTTCTGTGGAAAAGTCTAAGGCTGTGCAAATACTGTTCAGAATGAAGAAGCATAGTACGAGTCTTCTCAGAGTCTCACCTCGAAAGTGTGCCAGAATTTAGTTATATTAATCCTCTGCGTACATAATCCTTGTTTTAGCACAATAATTTTTATGTATTGTTATATATGAAATATCCTTTTTATTATTCATCATACCTATTAGTGATGTTTTTGAATTTTAATTCTTTATATTGTACTTGGTGATAACTTTAGATGATAATTTTGATAAATTTATTTTGCCAGTTTTACGTGGTGTGTGCAATCTGCACCATTCAGCTGGAACACCGATTCAAATGAACAAAATAGAAATTGTTTATGACGTTATAATTTGTGCTTCTGAACTCAAGGATAAAAACGTTTGGGGCCGTCCACATATTACGTACGCACTTAGGGGGGGGAGGGGGTCGGATTTTGGCGATTTTGCGTACGGGTGCGAACGGGGGGGGAGGGGGGTGACAAAAGTGTACGTACGCAAAATAAATTTCTAATTATGACGTCCACATTAGCCTATTTATAACTCTGTATTGTCCTATAGTCGTCCGATATGGCACTTTTATTACATTATATAAAAGCCATGTGCAGTTATTTTGTGCTGTGAACGAGATACCTATAATTTGTCTCTATTGGCCCTTCACTCATCATTCAATCTGGCCTAAAGTGCAGACAGTCAGGCTGTTGAGACACTTTCTGCAGCTGGTCTTCGGGGGAGGGGGGTGAGCGTCAAGTGTACGTACGCAAGGGGGGGTGTGTGGAAGAAAGTACGCTTGCGAACAGGGGGGGGGAGGGGGTCCAATTTTCCCGGATTTTTGCGTACGTAATATATGGATGGCCCCTTTTCAAATTGGCATTCCGCAAGAACATCATGCTTTAAGGTGCATTGTAGAATTAATAGGAAAATGTTTTATTTCAACATTCTGCATTACCAGAATTAGTTGTTCCACAAGTTGACAGTTTACGACAGCAATATTTGAGTTTTTTATTTGCAATGATTTATTGAATAAAGCTGTCTCAATAAACTGAGAATAGGATTCTCCTTAGTTTAGCTGAGCTTAATAGATTTTTATGAAACAGCTTGTAAATTTCATGCAAAATTGATACTAGTATCATGCTGCTGTTGGTGCCAGAATAATAAATTGTCTTGATGAAAGCACTGCCAACATAACAATAACACTAAAGCACTGAGTCTTTGATCGTGAAAACTGTACAAAGTCGACTGAATTTTTGCATTTTAATTTCTTTCTGAGTAGTTTATGCATTTTAAATATGAAACTGAATTTTGCTTCAGTTTTGCCAACTGTTGTCATTCGAACTGTAGAATTTGTTAAGATAGATTCATTTTCCTTTTGTCTTTAGCATTGAAACTGATAAAAAATGGACTGTTGTACAACACTACCATAGTTATTTATGATTAATAGTGTGTAACACTATTGTACAACATAGTAATGTTCCCATTTATGTGTGAAATTCTAGAATGAAGTACAAGCTGCCCAACTTCTCTCGCTGGTCAGCATGGATTTTTGCCAAATGTAAATAAACAGTTGCTAGATGATGACATGCTCTGTTAAGCTGGTAATGCATAAAGTGGACATTATAATAAATAATTTGTCTATGGTTGAGTTTTCTATCATTTAATTCTGATACTATTTTATATAATTTAGCAATATGCTGTTGAGGATATACGGTAAAGTAATATTCAGCAGTTCATGGAAATTTAAATAAGCTTTATCTTGAATTTAATACGTTAATGTTGTAATTGAAGCAATCGGTAATTATTTGTACAGCAGATACATGGCTTTCATTTGTACATAGGTTCTGAGTTATGTTGATGATGCTAATGATTTTTACACTAACTGAAAACATATTTTAGGACAGAAAGTTAGTGTAAGTGTACATATGAAACAGTTTCTTGTGCTTCTAAACTGTGGCACTTGCTAGAACTATTTTCAAACCATGTTATGTGATATTTTATTATGTTTATCACACACCAGTCGTTATATAATTTGATAAGCGATTGTCTTGATTTCGTCAATGCAGTTCTTACAGCATGTCTTCTCCTATCAGTGGTTAATATTTTGTTGCACTTTACAAGCATTTGGTTTCTTTTGCTACAATCTGAAAAACTGTGATTTTTAAAACTTATGATTTAAAAAACATGATATCTGAAAAAGCATGCCCTAGTACGGTAGTTGAAAGAGGTCATCCTTTATGACGTTCATAATAAGGGGGGAGGAAGGGGTCATTCAAATGCGGACAAGGGGAGGAGTTATAACCAGTGCGGACGTCCGCATCTAACTCTTTAAATTTGATAGTTTTTTAAACACCTCCTTGTTTGAACCTTCCTCGAGAGACGAAAAGGTCAGTGAAGTGATTTCCTAAAATCGTCATGCCGTGTACTAGAACTTTAATACAATCTGGACTTGAAAACTTTAACAGGAATAACATGGTCGTTGAAATATTGAGTTTCTTCTTGATTGCCTCAGAGAGGGAGGAAGTTTTGATCTGACAGGCTAATACTTCATCGTTCAAGACAGAGCGGAACAGGAATTTGAAGAGCTATTGTTAATGTACACGTTTTTATACAGCGACCGTTGATTAGCTTTGACGTGCGGACGTCAGCAAAGGGGAGGGGGAGGGTAAGGTCAAATGCGGACAAGGGAGGAGGGAGGGTCCAAAGTAGGTCATATTTTCCGGACGTCCTTTATGGATGACCCCAAAATAAGTTCTGGCATAAGACGGAGAAGAAGAAGGGGGAGGGGGCAGAGGAGAAGAAGAATAGTTAGAGGATAAGAAGAAGCAGGAAAAGGAGGAGAAGAGGAGGAAGAAAAGTAAAAAGAATACAAGGAGCAGGAGGTGGAAAAATAATAGGAAGAAAAGTATGGGGAGGAATAAGAAGGTGATGACAATTCTTCTTCATCGTGGTTGTCACCACCATCACGATGATGATGGTGATGATTATGGTGACGATGAATGAAGAAGGTGAAGAATAAGAAGAATTAGAAAGAGAAGGTGATTAAGAATTGATAATAATGAGAAGCTTGTAACGCAGTATCGGCTAAAGGCGACAGAGGTACTTGGCTACATAGGCTACAGGCATTGAGGAACGGTGGTGGCCACTGCCAAGAACAGAAAGAGAGTTGCTGAAACGGTCGATGAAACGTAATCGATTGCATTTGAATGAAGTACTAGCTGCTCTGCAGCTTCTCTCTAGCTGGTCAAAATGGATTTTATTGCCAAATGTACAATTGTATATTCACAGTTATTCTCCGACGTACCTCAAGCTAAGTTGCCTGCTTCCTCCACGTTTGACACAAAGTAGGTGAACTCTTCGAGTTCCGCGAACCAAAATCAGAAGGGATCCACCGTTCTGTAGGCCTAGATCTTCTATTATTTCCCAGTGTATCTCAATTTCGAACAAGTGTGCTTCTCCAGTACTGCAAATGACAGGATGATGGATCAGGGTTTCTGTTCAGAGGTAAATTAGTAATTAATTAGCTCAAAAACCACCTTAGTAGGCCACTATGGCGTCAAAGAGAATAAGACCAGTGTAAATACAACAATCGTTGGCATTTTGTGTTGACACTTAGACGACGAGCTGCATTGGTTTCCCAGTCACTTAGTACACGCCTATCGTTAAAGTGTTTAAGTACATTGGCTCTTGAAACTGAACCCATCATCACTAGCTATGGCAACACGTCCGTGGCAGCACTAGCAGAGGCCTTTTGGTTCGATGGCGGCTGGCCAGACGAGCACTGTACGGATTCGGTCGGTGGTTCGACTACCGGCCTATAACATGCTAATGGGACTGACCGAATAGTGTGTGTGTGTGTGCGTGTGTGTGTGTAGGTTTGTGTGGGTTTGTGTAGGTGTGTGCTAAGTCTGCTAGTGCAATCATTGCACAACATTCGAAACTTCTTGGACCAGCATGAGACTCGTGAGTTATACGCTATAGGGTCATGTAACACCTAACTGGAAAATGCAAATCATCATTCATAGTCGCGTAAACAACGAAATAGGTTATGCTTGTGGGCATACTAGAGCACAGGCCCTGTCAAGGCTGTCATTAGCGTAATTTGTAGGGGGGGGGGTATGAGGGCCCGAAGGGTACCAGTACCCCCACTTTTTGGACTGGGGTGCCGTACCCCCCACTGTTTAAACAATGTCAATCAATATTTTATTATTGTGCCTTCCCAGTCATGTGAAAAACTAACTTGGAAAGAAATTGGTACCCCCACTTTGTAGACCAAAGTTACGCCCCTGGGCCCTGTGACCTACTGTCAGATCATCTGGTGTATGGTGATCAAATCCCTGGCAGTCACGTTTGCTGGGCCCCAATCTGGTCACAACCTGCCCACCAGTGGCATGATGTGGGCCAGCTGTGGCTCAGTAAGCGTGACTGTCTGAGGTTGGTTTCTGAATCAGTCACGTGACTCAATTACTATTACATTATTAAGTTATTGTTAGGGCTACACTAAGGCAATTAATGCGGGTCTAATATGCGTCACTGCATTCTACAGAAGGTTTCGCGTGTCGACTAAAATATGGCGAGCGACGGCTCAGGCTGGAGATCCGTCGGAGTGCTTTCCGTCGACGCTCGAAGGTTGTTGAGTCTCTTCTTTGTACATATTGTAACCGTTGTGATGAATCCGGATGGCGACGAGGAACTGGAGTCTTGGTCTTGGTCTTGGTCTCGTCGACGCTTTGACTGAATCGTCCTTGCCCGTCAGCCAGTGGGTCACCAATATTAGACCTTTGCTCTGTTGGGAAACATTCGTAAAGCTTAATTTCCTTAATTATAGGCTTGAAACTCTCGGAGAATTATGTCGCCTGGCAGTGGCGGCGCCAGGGGTGGGCTAGGGGGTGCTTAGCCCCCCCCCCCAAAATGTGGTTCAGCCCCCCAAAGCAAAAGCGAGAAATATCTGAAACTTTGAATGCCCACTTATAAATAGCAGGCTACATAGCACAAGAATTTCCCCAATTATTCTCAAAGAAATGATGCGTCAGAAACGTAGCTAGCTAGCCCACTGTGTATTTGCCCCTCTGATATAGATGACTAGCCGAGCACTCATCCATCATCCAGTTAGGGTTGTACAGGCCATCGCAATGTATGAGCTTCAAGGCTTGGCTGCTGCTTGACACATGACCTTGTATAGCAAGTTTTAAGGCCAGAAGACCTGGGCTCGAGGTAGCTGGCCTGTGCACTATATGCCTCCTTCGTCCCGCTCTCCCCACTCTCTCCACATCTCCCTCTCCATCTGTCTCTGTCTGTCTGTCTGTCTGTGTGTCTGTCTGTGTGTCTGTCTGTCTGTCTGTCTGTCTGTCTGTCTGTCTGTCTGTCTGTCTGTCTGTCTGTCTGTCTGTCTGTCTGTCTGTCTGTCTGTCTGTCTGTCTGTCTGTCTGTCTGTCTGTCTGTCTGCATTTAGTAAACCAATACTTGTCGGTGGCCACGCACATAAGACCAATACAAGAAGACCAAGACCAGTTTATAAATTTATATATATATATATATAATTTATAAATTTATATATATATTATTTATAAATTTATATATATTATTTATAAATATATATATATTATTTATAAATTATATATAATATTTTATATATGCCTACGTCTGAACAAAATAAGGAAATTGGCAAGCTATGCCGAAGTTTTTGCTTATTTTAAGTTTTGCAACTCAATTACAATTGAGAATGGGTAGTTGGAATTTAACAATTATTGAATTACAGGACATGGGATTTCATTAAAGTGTAAAAAAATATTTCGTAATTGACATTAGACAGACAGAAAGAGAGAGAGAGGTCATTTATTACTACAAATATTTCATGCATTTACAAAACTAAATAGCCAGACGCACGTTGGACTGCGAAGGGAGCTTTACAAAACTTATGGTTACAACCAGAGGCGTCTACCAAAGGTGGGGTTTGGAGAACGATCTTCATCGAACTTCAAAAGTGAGGGGTTGACATAGTAAGGGTTTGCATTTTTTTCATGATATCTCTTTTGTCCCGTGTGATAATACAGCCTACATTAAGCCATTATCGGTTAACGTCTTTTGTTCCACACGGGATCGAAATCCTCTTATGTTTCCATAACAGTAGCCAACGACTCGTACAACAGAACACATACTGCACAGCAGCTCGTCTCCACTGCCGTGCAGTATGTGATAACTACATTATCTCTTCTGCTGTACGAACCTACGACCAACGGGCCAACGGCTTACGTGATCTACTGGCCAAACAGTTGGGGAAGGGGAACCCCGGGGGTGAGGACCGTGAGTTTGCTTCTTTAATGACACGGCGGCATAGACTGGCAGAGTTCTCCGCTGCAACCTGCACATGTGTGTGTTTGTGTTTGTGTGTGTGTGTGTGTGTGTGTTTGTGTAGATGTGTGTGTAGGTGTGTGTGCGTGTCATCGCTCTGCTTGCCACACTTGCCTATCTCTGACCTGTCCAGTCAGTGTGTGGAACACATTTCAATTGAGTACATCTATAGGAGTAATAATATAGCCTACGTTGAACTCTCGAATATATATGAACGTGTTGCGAGTTGATTTAGATCACAGGTGTAGTAAATCATCTGCAGGATTATATCGTACAATCACTGGAGTCACTAAAACTCGATTATTTTGATGATTTATTCAGGGGCGGCGATAGTGGGGGAGGGGTCCACCTTTAACAGTGAGGGGGACCAGAGGCGTCTATCCCCCTAAGTCATTGGAGCAACGTCCCTTTTCCCCTCTTCTTCCCCCTCCCCGTTCCTTTCCCCCTTAAAATGGTGGCACACACACTGACAGATCTTCCCCCGTATTTCTTGGATGGAGCATTTGCTCCAACGTTTCTATGGTGTAGACGCCCCTGAGGGGGACACAGTATACAGTTGTCGCCCGATGTTTAAAGAAACTTTTTTATTACTACTTTTGTTAAATCACTGCCAAGTGGAAACTTGATAACTGAGACCAGGCAGCTGACACGTCAACACGTTTCCACCAGCAACTAACAAAAATTAATGAGTTTTTACATATAATTCTGTTTATATTGTTTCGCAATAGGTAACTAACTAATAAAAATCAGTTAAATTTAGATTTGAATTAGTTTGAATGTAATTATGCAATTTTATGAAAATGCATAATCTACAAGCCGTTACAAAGTGCTTGCCCCTTGCTTTTTAAACGCATTTTTCATGCACAAAAAAGATCAAAAAAATTTTTCGCGCTCACGCGCGATTGAATATTCAGCGTAGGGCTCCAGCCCCCCCAAACCTGAAATCCTGGCGCCGCCACTGTCGCCTGGCTTTAGCGGACGTAGCACCCGGCCAAAATTGACACGAGTGTTCCTTTTGAAATAATTTATTGTCATTGCCTTCAAGACTGTCACTTCAACCCAGCTGTGACCTGTAGGCCTACACTCAGTGCCGTTTTAAGGCATAGGCACGCGAGGCCCGGGCCTAGGGCCCCGCGCAGCGGGGGGCCCCGCGGCGTCCCAGAAGCAAAATAACAATATTATAAGTTCTGTTCTAACAAGTAACAATTCTGCAAAGTAAAGTAAGAACAATAACACATTTTTATTATTTTTAAAAACAAATGTCTGCGGTCTGCATTTTTAGTTAAATATAATTATTGATAATAAAATCAGAGCGCTGGGCCTATAGAAAGAAATCAATAATTTTAACGCATGGCGACGATGGCGCACAACTTGCTGTAGGCTATTGGCTACTATGTTTGTTTTCATTTGTCTGCTTTTCACAACGCTATTCAAGGAATTTTTATGTCTTGGTAAGTTAATATTAATTTTTAATATTAAATCTCTCTGTCCTATAATCTAGTCATTTTTTAAATTGTGTTAAAGTTTAAATTATTAAAAGGGCAAAAAGCGTATCAAAATTCGCACAGTTAATAGGATAAATAGAATGATGTTGGCGTGTCGACGCTCGGTACTGAGTCGGTAGTGAACTTGGCAAACTTATTTAACTTAACAAAATCACTTCATTTCCACCTCCTCCAATGTATAAGGTTGAGGTTTTTGATAGTTTCTACCCTTTTTGTTATGCAGATTAAGATTCTGATTGTCAGTTATCACCGTCGTTCACGGTAAACCGATTTGCAACATTTGGCCAATTATCACTAGGCCTACGATCAATTAAACGAAATATCAGACAACCCATCAAAAATGCGTAGAAATTATATGAGTGGTGCCGCGAAGAGAAAAAAGGAAGCAACTGAAATTGAAATGTCGAACAAACATCCAAAAGTATCTTCTTTTTTTCAAAGTCAGAAAACACAATCATCATCGCAGTCCGACATTGTTGAGACGTAAGATACTCTTACGTTGTCTTACTCGTCTATACTGATGTCATTGTTTGCGATAAAGATGAACAGTTATTGTCGCTGCAAGATGATGGTCTACCAGTCGAAAGTACAGATGTTGTCACAACACCAAAATTCGAAGCCTGTTTCGCAAGATGTAAGCCCTGCGGAGTCAGCGGACTATCCAACTGATGCAGCCTTAGGCTATGGAGTCCAATCACGGAGGAATTGCGATCTTATTGGATTCGTAAAGGTCCTGCTAGTTGCCAGCATAAAGAGTCTGACTTTAGTACGACTCAACGCGTGTATCGAACGGGCCGTTGCTTAACTGATTCCTGTTTCCGTCGTGAACTGCGAAATGGTGACTCAGTTTGTCGCAAGTGGCTGCTCTTTTCTCCATCGCAGAAGTCTGTGTATTGCTTTGTCTGTCGCTTGTTTTCAACACCAACGATGGGTCATCAATCTTTCTGTCAATGATGGTGACAAACTGTACGGGTGAACGTTCTTTCTCAAAACTTAAATTAATCAAGAACGGGCTTCGCAGCCGTATGATGTCATGAGCATAGAATCAGATGTGTTGGAGTCTTTGAATTTCGATGATAATTATAAAAGACTTTGCTCAGAGCAAAACACGAAAGCGATGTTTGTAAGAAACTGTCGTTACAAAGTCACAATCCATGTATAGCAAACATGTACTCATTATAATCACACTTTCAGTTTGTATAACAAATAAACAATGGAAACTGTAAAGTATGTTAAACTAAACTTTTATTTTACACTTGTAGTACAAAGATTGATGTGTTAGCTGTGTTATTATGAGTTTAGTAACAGTATACTATATTAATAAATTTAACAAAATGACACATATGCACGTACAATGCACTAATGCAATACTCTGTATCTGAGACTGAGATATTGAGACGGAAATCGGATTACGTTTAAGGTTATTTAGGGTTTGTGCGGGTTGTGCCTAGGGCCCCCAAACTCCTTAAAACGGCTCTGCCTACACTCTTTCGAATGAGCAAAATATAAATTATAGTAATCGTAATCTCCAATTTTCTAAATCGCCACTGTAAAGCTGAGCGCAAAGCACCAGCTTATTCACGAGCGCTGCGACATATCCGAGGGGTTGTCCGAGTCCGGTTGTCAGAAAGACCAGAGAGAGAAGCAGAGCAGCTGTTACGGAGGGTAGTAGGCCCTGATTGAGTTACACTACAGAGACGGTTACAGCGTAGTTTACAACAAATTAAGAATCTGATCTATTCGAGACAACCGCTTTAGTAGGATATAGCCTATCTACTTGCTATTAGCCTAGACATGATCTAAACCGTCTGCCTATAGAGTCATATCTCCTTACGAATGATGTGCGCGGCTTGCGAGAGTCCAAAGCGCAACTAGTCTACTGCAAGAATTCAACTCCGCTGCCAAAACTCTAATATTCTCTTTCTTGCG
The DNA here is from genome assembly GCA_963556255.1 of Allolobophora icterica. Taxonomy (NCBI): domain Eukaryota; kingdom Metazoa; phylum Annelida; class Clitellata; order Crassiclitellata; family Lumbricidae; genus Allolobophora; species Allolobophora icterica. The sequence continues at coordinate 21,688,758 of OY744607.1, read as the reverse complement.
GTCGGTTCTAATCAGCTTCATCTCTCTGGGCGAGGCTGTCTGGATCCTCTGTGGTCTCCTCCAACCCTCCAGTCAGGCGATCTAGCCAATAATAGGCTAAGTGGTATGGGCTACCTCTGCCTGGCACTAGACTTTAGAAATAAGAAAACAGACCAATTAATGTAGCCATTTATTTTCGTCATTACTAGTCTATTGATTTTATGCATATTTGGATGAACTCTTACCCAGGATGGGAATTTTCTGGGGTTGGGGGTTCAACCTCCAAGTGTAATCGATAAAAGATACATCCCGTAGACTCAGGGCCGGATTAACATTTTGTAGGCCTGGTTCCAAAATTGTATAGTAGGCCCCTATAATATTATGTTCAATCACTGGTGGCGATCTTGTTTGACTGGCGTGGGGGACACGCGACACTTTTGAACCGATCTGGTTTTAAAAGAGGGGAACAAAGTTTTTCACGCTCATGCGCGAAAAAATTTGTTCACCTTTTTTTGTCTTTCTTCAAAATGGGGGGCACAACTCTTTAGTGTGTCCCCCACTCTTAAAGGTGGGGGACACACACCCTCGACCCCATGGGATCGCTGCCCATGTGTTCAATCAATAAGTGGTTACCAAATTTAAATTATAACACAGATATCTGTGAATTTAAAACTGTTTTCGTAATAGAAAAACTGTCAACAATATCACACTCAATGTTCATAAGTGTTAAATTTGTCAGTCTATCTTGTCCCTGAAATAATAGTTTAAAATTTTAAGGCAGCATACTACTGCCAATGGTAGGCCCCTTGTTAATGACATGTTTGGTAGGCCTGGGTCCTGGGACCCAGTGGAACCATAGTTAATCCAGGCCTGCGTAGACTAGGCCTATACCGGATGTATCTCGTATCGATCACACTTGTAGGACCTAAGTAAGAGGAAAAGTATAGTGTCAGGCTTTGTTTGTAATTTGTTGGGTGAACGCTTTCGTACATCGGATACTGTAGGCTTTTGTTAGTGTCTGGTAATTATAGCCTAATTGATATTTCGAAAGTAGCCTACAGTAGGCAAAATTTTGGATACGAGGCGTCTAATTTGTTTCGGATTCTGTAGGCTGCGTGTTGTGTTAACTTCCGGTTATACATTGTATGTAGGCCTTGCACGACTTAGTAATAATAATAACGATCGCGCTGCGCCGGGTTACGTAATTGTTTTAATAATAATCCATTCATGGCGTTTGTTTGTTGGTGACGTCATAGGCTTATGACGCTTTACTAGTGACAAAAGCTGTAGGGCCCTAGTTTGTCGCAAACGGCAGCTGTTTTTGCTTAAACTTGACGAGTGTAATAATTATATCAATGTCTAAAGTAAAGAATTCAAAGGGCGTTGTGTGGGATTTGTTGGCGATTCTGTAGGCCAAACAGCTGAGGCTGTTAATTATGTAAATCAAGGACCTATGCATATTCATGTCTAGTCCAAGACATATCAGGTAAACCTGCTGAAACACAAGGACGCTGATCATCTTTGTCATTCGGACGAAGCCAGGATCCTAGCACACGCATGTACAGGCTACGGAAGCGGAGCACCAACAACTCTGGTAAGTCCGCACTTTAAATCAGTGTGTATACGATTACCGGTATAACTATCGATTAACACCGAAGAATAACCCCTGCGGAGCAACCCCGTTCAACAACGCAAATTTGGTCTAAAACGTGGGGGTACCAATTTTTGTAGCCTATAATACTGTAGCGTGCTGGTCCCGCTCTAGCGAGTGCCCGCGCTGTTGTGAGAGAACATCTGAAGAGTATACAAGCCCTGGTTTTGAACCCAGCTTGCTGGCGCTGTGGGCCTGTTCTCTTCTCTCTATCTGCTGCAACCGCTGTCGCCTTTTCTTACTAGGCCGAGAGCGAGGCTTCACGTCCGATTGCATTATACTGGGTCCCTGAGGCATTCTTCTACCATGGATGACGAGTGGCATGTCCGCGGCTTCCGTTGCTGGCGCGGCAGGGCTTAGTGTCAAGCCCTCACTAGGGTTCGGCGCTCTCACAACAGACTCGATTTCTTTCTTCTGCTCTCTTCTCTCAGGGACCCTATCTGATAACAGGCGCTCCATAAATACTTGTTGAGTTTCCATGAAGGTCTGTTGAGATTCGAATAATGAACTCATGAGTTTCCTGATTTGTCAGGCGCTCTATAAATGCCCCTAGTATCGAGTCTTGATTTGTCTGGCGCTCTACAAATCTACTTAATACAGATTCTTGAGTCGACTGGCGCTCTATAAATGCCCCTAGGATCGAGTCTTGATTTGTCTGGCGCTCTACAATCTTTCCCTGGGTTTCTACAACCCTTTCCAAAATGTCACCTATTCGGCTAGTTTCCTGTTCGGATAAAATCTCTTCTTCCATTAAAATTATTTATTAAAATGAAACAGAAATGAAATTATCGACTTATACTATCGCCATATGTTCATTTACATTTATATAGCACAAGTGATTCTAAACTATCGACTTATCTAACGCTGTATGTTTCCTGACTAAGTTAACGTGTACATTTATATAGCACATGAACTTAACCTATCGTCTTATCGCTTCACAACAAATTTATACGTATCTAATCTAACGCTCATATATCTAAGTATCGCTGGAGATTTCAATATACGACTCAAAAGAATAAGGGGTTGTACTCCCTGAACTTCCAAGATATATTCTTCTCAATTGCCAATATTTGCGATTTCGGTCAAATCCAGTAAATATCATTCCTTGTCAAGGTTATCAAAGGTCATTGGAACTCCGTTGCACCAATTCGATCGAAAACATGGCCTCCCGGTAATTTTTGCCATAATTCCCCAAATTCAAAGAAATATCGAACGCCCGTCGATAAATTCGACGCCCGATCTTCAAAGATGTAGTTACGATGAAATATTATCCCCAACTTTCGACAATTTCCATCGTTTTAATCGTAAAATTCCTTATTGCGCAGTTAAGAACATTTCACGCTAAAATTAGCTCTAAGGACACCGATTCCTTCCTTCCTCGTTCACGTCTAGGCTGAAACTGCATACAGGCAGTGTTACCACTCATAAAAAATGAAAAACCCAAGTTAGGACATTAGAAAAACCCAAGAAAACCCAAGGTAGTCTCTCAGCAGACTTTTGGATATTAATAAACGAATTATAAGATAAAATATAATATTATAATGCAATTATACCAATTCCGTTATCAAAATGTTGTTCCATCTTCTACTTCTATCTTTAATTTTAAAATTTTATGGGTAATCGTTATTGCTAAAAAAAATATCAGTTAGGGCCTAATATTCGAAACAAATTCAAAATGTTTATATACATGTTTCTATTTGCATCAGAGTCTGAATCACGTGAATTATTACTTCTATCGCACATTTTATTTTTTTAAACAAGAATAAAGATAAAAGAATATTAAACTCATAGGAGATGGCCCTGGTTTTTGCAAATATTTTACCAAAATAAAATCTTTTGATTATAGTGATTATCACAACAGTGCCATCACGATTTTCAATGCGAAAAACACTTAATTATTTAGGTAAAGTTCTTGATCATTATTTAGTTTTAATTTTTTTATATGCAAATTTTGTTTCTATGCAAAAACGTCATTTTACCCCATAAAAAAGATTTTTGCCCCTAAAAAAATTTTCCCCCGAAAAATTTCTATGGACGCCCATGATGAAACTCAAAATATTATATCTTAAGTTTTAAAAAAAGAGGAAGAGGAAGAGCTAATTACTTCGGGAAACTTCCGAAAGAGTAGTCTGAGGCTGCATTCTCCTTTAATTATCAGTGATATTTTCTAAATTTAGCAGTAGACTAGTATAGAACATTTAATCTTTAGAGTTATATGTCAAATATAGCAATAGACTATTATAGCACACGTTTGCACGCATATTGCGCCATTTAGTTATTGACCTCGATCATCCAGACCGTTGCAAAAATTGATTAAGTTAATGAAAAAATAGGGTTTCAATAAAACAAGAAGAAACCCAAGCAAAAAACCCAAGGTCTCCATGAAAAAACCCCATTTCCCAAGTTCGGATTAAAAAACCCAAGATCTTGTGAAAAAACCCAAGGAGTGGTAACGCTGCATACAGGCCACGAAAACGGGCGCAAATGTTCGCACGTGCTCACCTCTAGCCAATCACGAACAAGCACAGAAAGCGCGACGTCTTCTCATTGGTTGATTCGCATACCACAGATCTACTGCTGGCATGCACTGTACAGCACTACCACAGTGGCCTCTAGCGAATGACATTGACTTCGCAATCTTAGTGAAAGTAATATACTTAAGGCTTGTAACGATTCGTTACAATACACGGCTATTAATGATACTCATTATTATTATTTCTGTGATCATTATAATAATTTGTTGCCCCAAGGCACTTCTAATCCCTCAGGATTCTAGGTAGGCCTACCCTGGCAGAGCAAGATGCAGAAGAAGGCAATGAAGAAGGTAAGTAGAAAGACAAAGAAGAGGGCAAAAATAAGACAAAGGAGAAGGCAAGAGAGAACAAGATACAGAAGAAGGCAAAGAAGGAGGTAGGTATAAAGACAAAGAAGAAGGCGAAGAAGAAGACATAGCCAAGGAGAAGACAGAGCAAGATACAGAAGAAGGCAAAGAACAAGGTAAGTAGAAAGACAAAGAAGAAAGCAAAGAAGAAGGCAACAGAAAAGCAAAGAGAGTAGATAGCAAGATACAGAAGAAGGCAAAGAAGAAGGTAAGTAAAAAGATTGCGAAGAAGGCAAATAAGAAGGCAAAGGTGAAGACAAAGAAGAAGGTAAGTAAAAAGAAAAGGAAGAAGGCAAAGAAGAAGGTAAGAAGAAGGCAAGATAGAAGATGTGTTTATATTCGTTTATTACGTAGAACAACAGGCAAAACGCTGTAGGTGTACATGGAAAATAAAACTAAGTAAGTAATAGCTTCGTATGAGTTGGCAAATAACATACGAGAAATAAAGTTTCGTGAGTTTTCGTGAGATAGAGAACAAGATACAGAAATAGGCAAAGAAGAAGGTAAGTAAAAAGGCAAAGCAGAAGGCAAAGAAGAAGGCAAAGGAGAAGGCAAGATATAAGACAGAGAACAAGATACAGGAATAGGCAAAGAAGAAGGTAAGTAAAAAGGCAAAGAAGAAGGCAAAGGAGAAGGCAAGATATAAGACATAGAACAAGATACAGACAATGCAACTGTAATTTGATAATGCCCTCCTTACAAAGTTGAGAAGTGGTGCACATTGAAACCGGATAGACATTAAGAGCCTTAAGCAGACTGGAAGAGGTAAATTTTCAGTTTAGAGCGAAAGACAGTCTCGGTAAGAGAGTTGCGTGCAACAGGAGATGGATGGACTGGCAGCTGTGAATGAAGGCTGGCCAAAGACAAGCCGTGTATCAGGAACATACTTTCCAGTAGATGCTGATCGAAGAGAAGATCAGCCTTTCACAGAGTTGCAGGGTGTAACCATGGAAGATAAGGAGGATGGCAGGAGATTTGGAATTTGGCATTTGCATGTGCTTTTTACACTGAGGAATGCCAGTTTGAAGCGGATACGCTCACAGACAGGAAGCTGGTGTAGCGAAAAAGAGCAGATGTTACATGGTATACCCCGTGGTCGATCGAGTCGAGTGCTACAATCGATTTGGCTCGGCTGACGATCGACTTGATCAACGTTGTCGACTATTCGATCTGTCGTCGACTCTATCGACTTGGCAAATAAACGATCCACTTGGTCGACTTTTGTCGACTCGACTTATAGTCTCTTGGCCAAAAATTGCTGACGACTGTTGCATTCTTATGTTCCAGTACTTATAAAATTACTCAAGAATTTCAATTGCACACTCTTCCTCAAACTGTCGAACTGTAATTGTACTGGTAAGTAAAATCTCAGGTATTATAATGATATCGTGTGTGATTGACTTGAGCTAGGCCATATTAATCTCTCAGAAATTCCTACTACACACTGCACACTACAGACAAGTCAACGGCTCACTGGACAAGGTACACCTTGTGTCAGAAGACAGGCGATTTTAGCAGGGACGTCATTTCGGGGGGGTGCAAGGGGGCATTTGCCCCGCCCATTTAAAAAAGAAAAACATGTAAAAAAAGAAAAGGAGGAAGAAGAAAGGGGTAAAAAAGGAAAGAAAGACTAATTTGCAGCACTGGCTTACAGTTTTGCTAATGTAAACTAAGTACAAACATGGGCAGCGATACCGAGGGGTCGAGGGGGTCGAGAACCCACCTTTAACAGTGGGGAGTACACAGTGTACTGTTGTCCTCCACAAGGCAAAAAAATGTGACGCGTGATCGCGAAAAATTTCATCTCTTTTTTGCCCCCCCCCCTTGAAAAAGCTGAAATGACGTCCCTGGATTTTAGCCCCTACTAACTACTGTAAGTAGTTTTAGGTGTACTGTTGTACCTCCACAAGGTGAAAAAAATTTGACGCGTGAGCGAAAACATTTTTTCACCTCTATTTTGCCCCCTCCCTGGAAAAAGCTGAAATGACGTCCCTGGATTTTAGGCCCTGTTACGGTATGACGATCGACTTGATCAACTTTGTTGAGAGCGGTCTTTAAGTTAGTAATGAGCAAGGTAGAGTGAGTCATAGGAACCAGGCGTAGCACAACAGGAGGTCATTCCAGGTTGCAGGGTCAGCGACCGAAACCGAACGGCGCTGCATAATGGTTGTCCGCGTGCGGGGGACCAAGAGCTCGGCATGGTCAGCCGAGCGAAGAGCAGATCGCCGCCAAACCCACTAGGTAGAGCGACAAAACTCCCGCAGGTATAGGTGTAGTCCCTCCAGACAACGCCTGACCAGTGCAGAAACCCTGTAGGCGAGCCGCAACGGGAATGGGAGCCAGTGCAGAACATGCCGCGTATAAACAGAAAACTGGCCGAATTTGGGGGTGCGGCTAATAAGGTGTGCAGCTGCACGCAAAACCCGGTCCAAGCACCAAAGGTGAGCAGCTGGGAGGCCAGCGTAAAGGACGCTACAGTAGTTGAGACGGGAAACCACAAAGGCCTCAAGGCTGGAAGCAGCAGCCTGTGTCAGAGTGCGAGAGACCACCCTTTGCTGACGAAGTTGATAATAACATTTGCGACAAAGCAGAACTTACGAGTGATCAACGCAGAGAAAATCAAAGGGTTAGTAATGGTGATTGAAAAGACCAAAGAGACACCAATAAACTATCACAATCCAAGGATAAGCTATTGAGATCATTTATCTTACCCATCGCTGCCAAACGGCTGATCTTACCCATCGCTGCCAAACGGCTGGCGTCAGGAACTGATGATGATGATGATGATGATGATGATGATGATGATGATGATGATGATGATGATGATGATGATGATGATGATGATGATGATTATGACGATGATGATGATGATGATGATGATGATGATGATGATGATGATGATGATGATGATGATGATGATGATGATGATGATGATGATGATGATGATGATGATGATGATGATGATGATGATGATGATGATGATGATGATGATGATGATGATGATGATGATGATGATGATGATGATGATGATGATGATGATGATGATGATGACTTACGAGGCGTTAAGTTTATTCTTTTAGATGCTGTGAGAGCAGACCTCATTACTTTTAATTTTTCTTTCGTGCTATATAGGCCTAAACTAGTAAACTGATAAAATAAACATTATTCTATAAGCGACGTCCATCTGTCTCCATCTAAACTTGTATTAGCTCGTTTTGCGTGTCTCTTCGACGAAAGCTGTTAAGGGTTCTGAATGAATGAATGAATGAATGAATGAATGAATGAATGAATGAATGAATGAATGAATGAATGAATGAATGAATGCGCACAAAGAACAAGACTCCATGCAGACATCATAATAGGAGTCTAGTCTGGCTTTTGGACTTACTAAGACGTCGCGGAAAACTCCATGCAACTGCTGTCTGAATCATCAGCTCTACTCCTTCTAATGTCACTTTAATTTAGTTGGGAAAAGTAGAGTTCGTCATATATGCAGTAATCGTACTCGTAATTGTAAACTTCACATTTCTAAAGCGCTACTCTAAGGCTAAGCACATGGCACCAGCTTATGCACGAGCGCTGCATACGTCGTGTGGGAGGATGCAGCGATGTCCAGACAGAGAAGATTAATTCAGTCTTACAACGGAACTTGAACTGAAAAAGATCGCAGCTGCATGAATTATAGAAACAGATTCACTATCATTGCATAGAATGACACAACATAACACAACAGAACTTTGTTTAAATGATTCAGAAGACTTTCCATGTGTCGTGTACCCTATGCAAGCGCAATAGAACCACTGCACATACGGCCTATGGGGCCTATATACATACGCGCACAACGACCGCTTGATGAAACCCAGCATCCAGTAAGACATGTAGGTCTAAGTATCGGATTCCTAACATGAAAACATGTCGGCCTCCTTTACAAGCTGCAGGATCAAGATGGCCTAAACGTTAGGCCTACATATAGGCTATGCAGGGCTAAATCACTGTGCGCTCTAGTTTAGTTTATACATTAACTGTCTATGGAGAATGTTACAGCCTACTGCAGACCACGTACGCTATTAACATCTGTTCTACATTGTTCTACATACGTGCATTGTGGAAAGACAGTCAAATTTATGTACAAGGAACGTCTTGGGAACCAAAGAGGTGACGCAGTGATCGCAGGTAAGTAAGTAAGAGTCATTGTGTTGACCCACAATCCCACATATACATATACATGGTGAGAATTGTTAGGGGGTTGGGGGTTCAAGTTCAACCCCCTAGTATTTTTTAGAACCCCAGTAAAGTCTTCATTGCACACCCCCAGGGGTCGTTTCCAACCTCTCCCCACCAGTTGTGCTAGTGTGATTATATTGTGCATATATTTTAGTATTTTCTTTCACAATTCACTTTGTGGGTTACTAATAAAATAATGCTCTGGTTTATTGTGAGATTTGTTACCATGTGAATTGTATACTAGTAAATTTTGTGATGTCATCACTTTACGGAGTTTAAGCTTACTATTGCATTTTGAATTTTCTCAGATTGCGAAATACGGATAAAATATTCAATTCCACATGGATCAAAAACATCAAAGTCTACCTCCAGTCTTTTTTCTACAATTCTCACACTGTGTAATCCGCTGCGTCATCTCTGTGGTCCCTAAATATTCTAAGCATTCCTCAGACATAAAATTTTATTGTATATATATGTGTATATATACATATATATATATATAGTAAGTCTTTTATATAGTATATCGTGAGCAGATTAGCTAGTTAGTAGTTCCGTCGCCATAGTAGAAGGAGACTTACTAAGGAGTCAGTCTAAAGTGGCAAGTGAAATGTTTGCGAGTGATTTATGTTATCTCGTTTCCGCGACACAGGAACCTGTGCTCGCAAGATAGAGAGCCACTTATCCCGTTCCATCACAACAGTGGACTAACTTGTTCCCACGTACAATCTGGAAGCAGAGGTGTAGTACTTGATACTTGCACCCGAGTAGTACTCGAGGAGTACCATTTTCAAGTACTTGTAGCCCAAGAACTTGAACTTGTAAGCGTAATTGAGTAATTTTAAAGATGCAATTATAGTTATTATAGCGCTGTATAAATTCTGTTTAAATCTACTTAAGCCTAATGAATCAGGGCTGACGCATGGTCCAGAGGAAGCAGGTGTCACTAAATTAGTCTCAACTTTTTGGGATTTTCCTGCAGCGTAATAAATTGTGCTGATGTTGCAGCTTTTGTTTTTGAGAATAAGGTTCAGATAAGAATTAAAGGGTCAGATAAGAATTAAGGGTCAGATAAGAATTAAGGTTCAGATAAGAATTAAGGGTCAGATAAGAATTAAGGTTCAGATAAGAATTAAATGTTTATGTTTCGTGCACTTCTATCAATGGTACCACAGTTACTTGTTCTTGTTACTCAAGTACTCGTACTTGTTACTCAAGCATTTATGCTAGCACTTTGAGCACTTGAACTAAATTTATATCAAGTAACAAGTTCTTAGTGTTGGCTGCTGCACATTCACTGGGCCGCGTCACTTCAGGGGCTCCGTAAGTTACGGCGGCCGAAAGTTCCTGTAACTTTCTTCTCCCTGGCTTATTCCTTCGACCCATTTTCTCTGACGGCGCCATCAAACGTCTCCCTTCCAGCTCAGCTCCCGGCGGCGGCGGCGGCGGAGGTGTTTCCTTGCCTCTGTCTGGGTATCATCATCTGAGAGCAGCAACGGGCGCCGATGACTCGTCTTGGTTCCCAGCTGCAGCAGCCGTTTGTAGGCTGCGCCCGCATCAGCAACCGTGCGTTACGTAGGGCTGCTGAGGCCAAGCCAACGACACTGAGTAATTGTCTGTCCGTCTGTCTGTCTGTCTGTCTGTGTCTGTGTCTGTGTCTGTGTCTCTGTGTCTGTCTGTCTGTCTGTCTGTCTGTCTGTCTGTCTGTCTGTCTGTCTGTCTGTCTGTCTGTCTGTCTGTCTGTCTGTCTGTCTGTCTGTCTGTCTGTCTGTCTGTCTCTCTCTCTCTCTCTCTCTCTCTCTCTCTCTCTCTCTCTCTCTCTCTCTCTCTCTCTCTCTCTCTCTCTCTCTCTCTCAATCTCTCTGTGTTCGTCTGCTGTCTGACTGTAGGTTACAGAACTGTCTAAGGGGCCTATGTACTCGCGTTCACTTGGCGTAAGACTTATTATAGCCGGGTCTCAACTGTAGGCGAAGGCACTCGGAGGGTGAGAGGGAGGGAGGAAGTGAGGGAGGGAGGAACGGAAGGAGGGGCGGGGCAGCGATTGAGTGGAGTCAGCGATATACGAAGTCAGCATGTGGAAGCTCAGCTGGGTGTTCTGCAGGAGGTCTTCAGTCCGTTAGTCGGTTGGTGCGTTGATGGGAACGCATGCAGAGGTTCGTGGTTAGGGTTAGGCTGCTGCAGATAGGATGCGGTGTGGTCTACAGTCTACTGGCATGCTGTCTTAACGGACACTTGTTAATACCAAAGTTTAGAAGAGGCCTATGATCCGTCGCACAGGCCTCTGGGCCTACCACGCATGGACTAAGCACAGGGCCTGATGTAGGACGATAGCAGCGCGTTGGCCACCGGCTCCGAGGCTGTACTTCCGATGCGTAAGTAAACTTGTAAAGATACGTAATTCTTGTGTTTACATGTGTGCCATGCACTTGTATCCTGTGAAGAGATTGTCTGGGTCAGGGATTAATAGGCTGATAATTAATAATTAGTTAATAATTAACTTAAACAATGATAATGAGTCATTTTCAACTTGCAGTAGTTGTGAGGAAATGACAGCCATGCAACATATTAATCTGCTAACCACTTCCGGTTTTGAATTGTGGCTCTGGCGGTGCTTTTCTTATTATCAGTTATTATTAAGAAATAAAGAATCGCTAGAACTACAACGATTCAAAACCGGAAATGGTTTATAGGTCTGACATTTTCTCACAACTACTCTACTTCTCACGATTCAGCCAGAGTCCTATAGCGGAAGTAGGCTACCACTTCCGAGGAAAGAGCTCTTGGAGATCAGAAATGGGCGTTATCGCATAAAACCGAGGAAAGAGGCGTAGAATTCATTAGTGATGATTACATTAATTTTTTTCGAAATTTCACTTTCGCGAATGCTCTATGTAGGCCTAACAGCTCAGGTCTAATCTTGAAATTGGGCAATGGCCCGGTTAGCTACATCGGTTAGAGCGTAAGTCCCATGCACCTTCGTGTATGCGGTTGCCGGTTCGCATACCGATGGTGATGGATCTCATTCGACCAGTTAATTTTAAAATGAACAGGGTCGAGGTCTTTCGTTCGCTAGAAAAAAGTGAACGCTTGCAAGTATGTAACGTACTTAAACCCATATATGTTTCTGCCAAAATATAACGATGGCTCTATTACGTAAGTTACGACGTACCGGTACGGTAAATGACAACGCCATATGACTTTAAAATCGTCATAAATGCCTAGGAGACCGCTCTTCTTCTTCTTCTTCTTCAAACGGAATGGATACAAACAGTAAAATATAATTTACTTAATGAAAACAACTATTAGGCCTACTCGTGCAGTCATTAAATCTTATATCCTGAAATACATTTTCTGTTATCAATAAAGTGCATAAATTGTGACTGACGTCCATTCCTTGTCTGCCCCTGCAGACTCTAATGCAATGTATATTATAATGTATTGTAAGCCTAATGTAGGCATAAATCTCCGAAATTTTGCAACGCAACACAATAGAAGCTGCGTTATGGAGGCCAGCATATATACCGGCGCTATATCAAATAAGGTCCCCGAGATTAAGAGTAGGTCAGTTTCTGTGTTAGGTCAGAATCCGGGCGCCAATCAGACCGAGGGAGACAGCTTGAGTGTCAAGGTGGACAGCATGGTCGTAGGATGGTCTAGGACCGTGTGCAGAACAGGAGAGGAGAGAGGGCAAGCGGAGTAGGGATTCTATTTACTGACCATCAATGATATAAACCAGGGTTGGGCAAACTTTTTGCACATTGGGCCACATTAAACGGCCAAAAAATTCGGAGGGCCGGGTAACAAATTTTTAACTTTCAATATTGACAAATAAGAAAAGAAGGTTACTTATTTGGCTATGACGAGATGTATGCAACTGTGAACATGAATTAGCAAGTTTCCCATAATCTGGAGTGATTGCAATGGCTGCAATTCGCAGTTTGAGTTCAAGTGTAGATCGGTTAACTGAGGTCTGTACTTGGATTTGTTTATTTTTATAGCTGAAAATCTTTGTTGACAGATGTAACTGGATGCGAATAACACACACAAAATTTAAAGCAAAAGTTAATAGTTTTGAGAAATTTTCCTTTCTGAGTGAAGAAAAGAATGTTATCAGGTCTGATCCTTTGAGGTGCCCTTTGAGAACAATATCCCGTTGTGGGTTGGTTAACTGGTATATATCCTCTCCTCCAGCTGAAGTTCTGTCAAATGTGAACGGTTTAGTAAGCAAAGCAAATTCAGTTTCAATTTTTTTAAAATCCACAACTCGTATGGAGAACTCTTCTTTCAAATTTGACAACTGAAGGCTATATTTTTCTGCAGACTCTGCTGTGACAGTTTGCAATTGGAGGGTAGAAAAGTGTTCGTAATTTTGTTCTGTCATCTGCTTTGAAAGCAATTTTAACTTCACTTCAAAGGACTTCACTTCTGCGAACAGATCATGTGCTAAAACGTTTGCGGGAAAGTGGAGCAGATCGGCAGAGTTAATAATAGAGTTATTATAAAAGACGAGACCGGAATAGTAAGTAATTATAAGAGAGCAGCGCCACGTGAGTAAAACGAAGAAAACTTCTCGCTGTCTGAATTTTTTTTTCTCAAGAATTGTATGGGCCGGATCCGGTCCGCGGGCCGTAGTTTGCCCACCTCTGATATAAACGAACAAAATTGTCGTGAATTGCGTCATGAATTCAACTTTTCTGTTACGCTCCTCTCATTGGCCGCTGACCAATGACGTCGCTGATTACAAAATGGCGATATTCCGTCGGAGGTTCGTTTCAAACTTCATTCAACGTAAATTTCAATATCGCGTAAACGGCTGCTCTTTTAAACTAATGGCTTAAAACGGGCTGAAAGTAATTTACTTAGGTGGCGAACAGGCTGAAGCGAACGAGCTTAACGGGTTTAAACGGGTTTCACAAATTTTTAAAGTATGAAGGTCATGATAAATTTCACGCACATTGGGAAATACATTTTCAGATTGTTTTTTAACCGTCTTAGGACGGGCAAACATCCAGTTATGAATAATGAATTTCGTCATTTCGAACACGACAATATTATCATCTTATGCAGCCTTTAATCCAACTAATAACGTTCAATCTTGAACAAATCTGATGGTTCGTAGAGTTTAAGGCGTGGAATGCCAGTGGTAGAGTAGTTTCAGTTTTACGACACTGTGTGATAACAAAGATCATTAGTGTCGCCCTCCTCCTTCATCGAGGCTTGAGACTGGCACTGCCTAGCACTAAGGCACGTATGTGCAGTCACTGCAGTCTTAAGTTGTTCAACTGTCCTTATATAAGCCGTTGGGCTTTCGTTAATGACTATGGTTAGCATTCAGCGAAGCAACGTTTCTTCATAATCCAGCTCAGAACCAATTACACTGGAGACGTCATAATACGCTTCGCTTTAAATTAATTCTGATAATACATCAATTGAGGAGATATGGATTAAAATATTAATTAATTATCTATAGAAAGTAAACTAAGATGACTTCGCTAATCGTAATCGTAATCTCCAAACTTCTAAAGCTCCACTCGAGAGCCAAGCGCAGGGCACCAGCTTATTCACAAGCGTTACGTGGCTGATCTTGATCGAACACGGCGTTACAACGAATTTTTTTGTACTATGTTTTTGTGCTATACACAGACTCTCGCTTATCTCGCTTTTCGCCTCAGTTCTTTTTGTAGGCATGTATATATATATATATATATATATATATATATATATATATATATATATATATATATATATATATATATATATATATATATATATATATATGCGATCAGGGCGCTTAGAATATATATATATACATAAATATTACATATATAGGCCTATGCATGTAGGCCTATATATATATATATATATATATATACATACAAGCATACAGGCATATATATATGCCTGTATGCCTGTATGTATGCATATATATGTTTGTGTGCATGTAACCAGCGTATGTCTTTGCCTCTATTGGTTGGGCTGACGTTGTTTGTGCATTTCCTGATTAATTACTGTACAGGAAGAATCTGATGACTCACGCCAACGAGACGCGAGATAAGATTACAAGGGCTACAGTAATTGGTTTCAGGGATGTCTTGCTACAGCGATTTTTGTGTGCTGGGAGTAAGGGAGTTGAAGAAATTAAATATTTTCGATTCAGTATCTAACTACGTCTTATGGCTGCCAGGGCACATCCACCAGCTTTGCCGTGACTGTTATTACCAGCTACGCCAGTTACGTGTTGTCTCCAGTTACCTCACCCTTAGGGCATCCATCCCTTTGTCATTACTCGAATTGACTACCGCTGCTCGCTCTAGGTACGGTCTCCCGGCGCGGCGGATAGAGTGCTTGGAAGTTGGAGCGGGTTCTTCGTTCGGCAGCGCGCTTAGTTGGGCGCATTCCAAGGTTTGGCCATGTCTCTGGTTACATGCGCGATGTCCTACACTGGCTTCCGCTTCCGTAGCGAATTATCTGCAGGGTCTCCGCCCTTGTGTGGCGCTGCCTTTAGGCTCGGTTCCTGCTTATCTGAGGGAGCTTTGTCGTTCCACTCTGGATATGCGAGGCCGTCGCTCTCCCCGCTCCTCTGCGCAGGACTGTACCTTAGATTTAAAATTAAATTTTAAGCGCCATTAGAATAAGTGTTGCTTCAGACAATCTGTTTAAATATGTGTCTAAAAATGTTGCTTTTGACAAATCAAGCACTGCCACCTGACGACGAATGAATGAAGCAGAAGGCTGTGGGATGAAGAGTTCAGAGGTCCCAAGTTTAGATTCATCAAAAATTAGACCAAGTATAGAATTTTTCTCCAAAGATAATTATTGAACCTACGCGTAGCCTATACAACGCAGTCCGAATTGTTCTTCTTTGCGAATCAGGCCGCATAAACGTTTGATGTTATATCGTCACCTAGCTCTCCTAGTGTGGCCCCCGTACCCATCCTTGGCTTAACCCCAAACGCAAATCCTCTCGCCGCCACTAAATCTAATTTCGATGCATAGGCACCGATCGCTGCGATCAGGGCGCTTAGAAATGGGTTTTCCAATAGTCTATTCCTAGCATTTTTTTGCTATGCGCGCGCTGGTCTGCCACTCTGCCATGTGATCAGTAACATTTGGGACCGGCCTACAGTGCCGTCTTAAGGCATGGGCGCGAGATGCAGTCGCCAGGGCCCCACGATTCTAGAGGCCCCCAAATTAAAAAGACTAATAAAATTATGTGTGCGTGAACTCCACGCGCGGCAGAAGTGCAACTTCTTAGATATGAGTGCTAGGCTCGTGTTTTATTGTTAAAAATTTGTACTTCGCTTTACAGTATATTTCTTTATGTTTAAACATTCATTCGTTACAAAGTGAAATTTGAAAGTACCAATAAATCTACAGGTTTAATTTTATTGACGGTTTAAATTTTTATCCCAATGGGTGGGCAGAGGCCGCAGTGCATTGCTTTGCCCAAGGGCCTATATACAATGCTGTTAAGACGGCACTGCCGGCCTTCTGGACCGTGCAGGATTGAACATCTACTAGGCTTAAGCTATAACCTTGTAAAATCATTTGGTAAAAAAGACTAAGGACTAAAACTTAGGCCTATACTATTCTATTGTGTGTTGATTGTCTTCTGGGTCAACCAAAAAGACGTCCGCAAACACCTACTTTGACGCCTCTTTCCCACTTGTCCGTAGTTGATATTATCCTCCCAACCGCCTTTACGGATGTCCTCACTCCAACAGACTAGGACTAAGACCTAGATTAGCTTATGATATTGATCTTCATAGGCGAAGACTCTGGGAACCAGCCGGGGCACGTCTCCCCCCAATAATTGAGATGGACTGTACACCCAATGCAACAAGTGTAGAATGAATAACCAAAAATCCCCCCCCCATATTTTGGACAAGTTTACGCCAGTGTTGAGCTTACAGAACTAACTGTGCTACTGGGTAATTATGCTGCCGCTTCCACTAAAAGGACTCAAATTATAGACCATCAACTGTCTGGCTAAGTGTTTAGTTACAAGCTTTACTGAAATGACAGTATGTATCGAATTTAGCTGCGGTCGTCCGTAATTTTGTATTATTCCCCTTCCTTATTCTCACTTGGGTGACCATGATACCCCTTTGAGGATGCCTTAATTGGACGACCCATTTGTGCAATTGCCAACCCATTTACACATCGCCCAAGTTGAATCCATGCAATGGACGTCTATTAGGCTCTAAAAGGCTGCACGATTGTTTCATTTATCATCTTGAAAATGCATCTTTTCTGTATTCCGACGTTTCGTAATGGAATCGACATGAATTCATCTGTGTGAGAGAGCGTGTGTGTTTTGTGTTGTGTGTGTGTTATGTGTGTGTGAGAGAGCGTGTCTGTGTGTGTTTGTGTGTGTGTGTGTGTGTGTGTGCAGGTGTGTGTGTGTGTGTGCAGGTGTGTGTGTGCGTGGGTGTGAGTGTATGTGCGTGTGTGTGTTGTTGCTTTCAGTAATCCAACTTCCATTCGTTTCATACCTCATGAGTGGTGTAATCGCCATTAGCGTTAGTTTTCGCGCATGTTTACATGTATTGCAAACAACGTCGTCAGAATAAAGTAGAGTCGACGCCACTTTAGTGCATAACGGTAAGTGCATAATTCGCTTATTAGCACAGAAGCTGATCGGTCCCGTTTTAATATAGATAAAACAAATAACTATTACAAAAGGTTGTGATTTGTGGAACCTATGTCTGTAACTAAATGGCAATTTTTCTCCCGATCAACCGTGTGTTGGTTAGCACAATGCTATTTCAATGGAAGACAACTCCGTGTATGTGGATAATGGATATCGCTTATGCGTATAATTCGGTTATGTGCATGGCCGACTACAGGCCAGTTATGCATTGCTCTGTGTATGTCAATGCCGCTTAATTGCATCTAGGCAGCTTAGAACATTCTGGCCGTCTAGAGTCTAGACAGTTCGCCCGTGGACAGAAAACAACTTCAGCTCGTGAAGTAACATTGTTACCGGTCCACATTCTGGAGTTTGCACACTGTTCCTGTAACTTGCATGCCACTCGTTTAAGTTGTAAAAACGTTAAATGGCTTGGAGCGTCTGTAAGACTTTGATGTTAGCGGAGTTTAAAGCTTTAGAGGTGGAAAATAAGTGGAAAATAAGGATGGTCATTAGTCATTTGTCAGTTGCATCGGAATTCGGTACCAGTCAAAGTTAGATTTCACTAATGGTTACTGAAGGCATTATAGTATGTAGGTTCTATCTCTATTTTTATAAGTAGGCCTACCGCTACATTTAGCCAATTTTATACAGTACATGTGAACTTCTCTTATATGAATATCAGAATAAGTCGGTTAAGTGCATAGATTAAAGAAAGTCCCGAAGCTATGCACTTAAGTGGCGTCGACTGTAGGGCCTACCGTTAGCACAACGGCTTGCTCTCTAATCAGTTACGACAGTTCAATCTCGAGACAGTTAAATCTCGATATATTCGTTCCTCCACTATCTGTCTGAAATATTTCACAAGCACTTTTCCTATAGCCAAAAGTTGCTATCGTATAAGTTTCGTCTTTACATTTTATTCAGTTGCAAACAGTTAATGTATAGAGAGTGACAACTTGTAATTCAGTGAAGTAGGCCTACACTAAATGCTATACGATTTAAATAGGCCTATGCTGACTGACTAATAGTGACTGTTAAGAAAACAGAAGGATAATGCTTATACTGCAGTACGAGTAACATAATGATGTTGCCCGGTTTGCCTCCATCAGTTGGTGGAGGTAGTCGTGATCCATGCCTGCTTTCCATCAAATAATGGAGTAGCAGACCGGGATAACGTACTGTATCGACTGTTCTGGTTCAGAGTGCAGGACAGAACACACGGTGCTAAGATCAATTTAACGCCATTGTATATTATGTGGACCAGATGAACTGTCTTGGAGAACTCTTCACAGTCTGCAGATCAGCTGAGATGCCGTATGGTTTCGCAAAGTAGGGTATGAAAACTTTGGCCTAAATACGCCAGCTGCTGTAACAACTAGCTAAATTTAACTGTGAACAATATAAACGCTCGCAAAATTGTGCACTAGAAGAAAATATTTGTGGACGCTATCGACGCTCTCCGCGTTAATCTTGAAGGAAACACTGCCTTTTGTATAAACATCAATGTTGTAGCGCCGTCGTGAGATGTTGTTGAAAGGCGCTGTGGATAAATAGATACATAAAGACGTACATCAGTAGCAAAAGTAACAACAAGGCAACATGACTGCGGTATGCGTTTGCAATTCATATTCAAATCAGTGGTATTGTCACTCACCGATTAAATGGAGGCTGGTGAATATCCTCCGATTTGCTAACGACGTTGGCCTCATCGCCAGAAGCGGATCAGAACTACAGGACATTACTACATGGATTCAAGAAACCAGTAGAAGTTTCGGGCTAATGTTCAACGCAGAGAAAACTAAAACAGTGGTGATTTATTACTCAGATAGTTTGGACATGTAGTCTAAGAGAATGCGAGTTGACAGAGTCCCACACAGTGCACTACAAGCAAGGTTCGAAGAAACAAAGGCAAGACTACGCTGGATAGATAATATTTAAGAGGATATAGCATCACTTGGACTAACACCGGGGGAGCAACGGACTTGACAAATGACCGAAGACAATGCAGGTCATTTATTTGTACCCATCGCCGTCAAATGGCTGGCGTTAGGAACTGATGATGATGTTGATGATGATGATGTTGATGATGATGATGATGATGATGATGATGATGATGATGATGATGATGATGATGATGATGATGATGATGATGATGATGGTGATGATGATGGTGGTGATGATGATGATGATGATGATGATGATGATGATGATGATGATGATGATGATGATGATGATGATGATGATGATGATGATGATGATGATATTTAAATCATATTGAAATCCACGCAGTCAGAGATTCGAGTTCACTGGGGTTGCATTCCACGGAGGAGGGACACAGTTGTATTGGCAGGGGCGGCGGATTTATCTCGAAAAGATAACTACTTTTCAATCGCCAATAACACAGGCATGTAACGGAAATGAGAGTCAGAGTCTGCAGGAGTCAGCATTTCCGTCTGCTTATATATACCCCGACCTTTGACCCTTCCACCGTCTGAACTCTGCTTTGTTTCAGTTGCAGAGGGAAATAATGTTCGACATTAAAACGGCTCTCAAATGCCATATATAGCTATAAATCCCTGCAGCACCGTTTCTCTGTTTAGATAGTTAAGAATTCTATGTCAGTCGACTATAATTATCGAGTTACATATTTCATCTCGATCAACTGCTTCTAACTGTTATAAGTCGTACTGAGCTTGTGTGGAATTTGCCTCTAACGCATTAAACGCTTTGGACCCTTAGCTTTGAACCCGACGGTTATACTCGCTAATTATTATTTCGTCTCAAGCAAGGTACATAAGCAACATAATACTCGAAATTTGATTTCGATGAAATCAACAAGATCCAGTCGAATTCCAGTATAAAGACGACCTATGATAGACCATGAACTCCTAAATAATAAGCTTAATATATCGGGGTTCATGGGTAGACCTACAGAGAAACCACACACAGCTGCCAAGTGTCGGTCTAAAGTTACAGCTAGGTTATACGCTGGAGTCGATAAATTCTGAAGTGTTCTCACATTAGAAAACGGATGGGCTGACCACCAAACTTTAACAACGATCGAATTAAAATTATATAATAATTCAGTTCAAGGATCGATAAAGTCTGGTTGGTTGGTTGGTTCATAGTTTCGTTGTTAATCGCTTGATTGATCCAGTCATAATTTATTTATTGATGAATTTTTTAAATTTGTCTGTTTATCTATTAGCTGACTGGTGATGCAGTGATCTGGTGATGTTTCTGTGAAGGCGATAAATCTGTTGAGGTGGAGAAGTTGCGTAGCTCTCACTCATCCAACCGATTTATTTAGTGAATAATTAACTAAATACTTTAAATTATTACCATGTTTATTAAATGGCCTAGAGTTTGACGATGCCAATTAGTGAATGCCCCTTTCAGGTTTAGCTAACCGGAGAAATCTTCGTTGATCTACTCGGGGTAAACTGGTTATTCCTTTTCCACTTATACCTCGACAATGCAGAGTCGCTCTTTTTCGTTGGTTGGTCATCCACCTGGAACAAACTCCCTTTGGATCTGCACGTTGTCTTAGCTAGGGATTCTGCAAGCACTTTATGTAAACACTTTTCCGCCAGGGTTCGACTGGGAGCTCCTCAGAGGAGTTATCGATGAGAGGCGCTACATAAATACTCTAAATGAATGAATGAGCTGACTACAGTTGTATGGAGTGACTGGTGACGTGTTGTTTCTGTTTATAGGTGATCGATCTGTTTGTTGATTTGAGGCGATGGGTGGCTGCCAGTCGTCCAATTATCTTCGAGTTCCTCACGAGAAGAGATTCCGTCGAGCGATCAAGCTTTACGAGGTGGCCGAAGTTGAGTCTCTCGTCAACATCGTCAATCGCAACAGATGTTTCGAGTCCGGGGAATCGCCCTTGACCCTGGCCGCCCAAGAAGGTCACGAAGCCGTCGTCGAAGCGCTGATCCGCGGCGGGGCAGACGTTAATCGACTGGACCGGAACGGACGCGGTCCGCTGCACATATCGGTCCAGATGAACGACCTCGAGACGGTCGAGGTTCTGCTCAAGGGATCCGCTGATCCTAACAGATTGGATCGAAACAACCAGACCCCGGTCCACGTCGCTTGCGAGCGCGGCTACAAAGGAATCCTGGAAAGACTGCTCCAGACTGGAGCGAATTCCAACGCACGAGGAGACGATGGATCACCTTCCCCACTGACCCTTGCCTCGTCCAGAGGTCATGCCGAGTGCGTCCAACTCCTGCTTAAGCACGGAGCCGATCCGAACGTCCGCAACGCCTCTGGAGAATCTGCGCTCCGGATGGCCGTCTCCAATGGCGACGCCATCAGCACCAAGGCACTTCTTGAACACGGATCGCTGCAGGCGAGGGACGCCTCCGCCGCTGATGACCTCGGTGCGTTGGCCGCACTCTCTGGCCAGCCAGGGGTCCTCGAAGCCATAACTGCCTCCGGATATGACGTCAGTAGCACGCCGAACGTCAGCGAAGTTCCGCCGGCGTTGATCGCTGCAACGGTCGTCCAATCAGTCGACTGTGTGGCGCTTCTACTTCGCTCCGGTTCCAATCCGAACGTGAGGGACAAGGTCGGCCAGACGGCACTCCAGATCGCCGTGATGAGCGTGGCCGACGTGCAGAAGCAGCCCTACTATCTGAGGTACTTTTCGAACCTCTATCGGCAGTACTCCAAGTTCGACGTCCAGGAACCGAATCCCGAAAACTGCATCAAATGCGCCACTCATCTGATCCAGTCAGGTTCAGACGTGTCCGTCGTCTGGAACAAATTCATCCAGGTCTTTCCAAGCGGCGACTCCGTTAGCTTCGAGCAGATGGTCCTCTGCGAGGTCCTCATCCAGTCGTACGGGTTCGTCGACCTTTCGAACCGGAAGCTACGATACTTCGTCAAAAACCTTCTGAACCTTCGCGAGCTTGGCCTTGTGAGGCTGCTGTACTCGGCTGGCGTTGAACCCGACTGGGTCGATCAGAGCGTGTTGGCGATGAGCTGGGACGAGACGGACAAGGCGATGTTTCGTTACATCAAGCGAATGTGCGCGAATCCGCGTAGACTGAAAGATCTCTGTCGCCAGCGACTGAGACGCCATCTGTCGTGGAACGTCCTCTATCTCGCCGGTCGACTTCCGTTAATCTCTGAACAGCTCAGAGACTACGTCTGCATCATCGACACGGACTGCTACAGTGACGTTGATATGACGACACAGGAGTGACGTCGACGCCGCGCCTCAGTACGAGTGATCACCATCGCTGCCAAACAAGGAGGTTGCATGCTATCTAACCAGCTAGCAATGTTTCGTTGCATACAACAAATGTCATCGCTGCCAAATGAAATCACGTCCGTATACGGACTATACGCCATTGGAAAGGCGATCCCTGAAACGTATACGCGCAGTAGCGATCATAGTATCATGATACATATCCTACGTCAAGACTTCCGATAATGATGATACATGTATATCCTAAAGTTTATAGGCTACGTTTGAAAGTAGGCCTAATAGTTTGCTAGGCTGCTCATAGGCCTACTTAGGCTGCTTGAATGTAGCAAACTAGCAAAACGTATACATATACGTGGTCACGTCACTGACTAAGAACATTTCGACCACTCCAGTCTACACATCTATTCTTCTGTCTCAGAGCCAAAACATACATTTACGCCGCATCAACATAATGTCTAGTTGCTGGATATAGTCACTGTGGCAAACAACCCCTGCAGATAATTTCTATTACCAGATAATTTGTTTATAGTCACGCTAATATTGACGCTGCATGCTAGAACTGAGGAGCTAATGACATCTTCAATAAAGGCCTGCGTATACTTTAATGATATGGTTTTCAAGTTTTCGGAAATAGATTTTGCATGTAGGAAAGCAATTCATATGCAAAAAGTAAGGATCAAAATACTTCCAAATTTCCGGAAATATAAGGCCTATTTTTATTTCACGAAGTTTTCCTCCTCTTGCCGTCCACTATACATTCCCTTCGCTGAGCTACTAACCATGCCTCTGGTTCAGGTTAATCTCTTATAATCTCTGATCATTATTCATTCATTCATTCGTTCCTTCATTCATTCATGACGCTGCTATCAAGATCGTTTTCTTGTCTTTCTCGTCACTCCAATTGAATAATGCAGCGTGAAATAAAAAGTTTAAAATTGCAGTCTGAAGGATGAAGATCACTGGGTCGTGCACGTGTAGGCCTAATACGGGAAGTGGCGTGATAATTAATTGATCGATTAATGGTAGGGCCCTCCCCTAATGATCGGAGATAAGCATTGCAGAATGATGAATGTGAAGGAGTCAATAGGCAATAGTTTTTAGTTTGTTAACAGTTTGTCTGAAAACAGGAAGCCAGTGAAGTTCCGAAAGAGTATCAGCAGACGATAATTTGCTAATCTGGCAAACGGCATGTGATGCCAAGTTCTGCACCCGTTGTATAGTCCATTAATATTTTAAGAAGAGGTGCGGTAAAGATGGAATTAGCATAATCCAGTTTTGGCTGAACCAGGGCAGCAGCAGAGGGAGCAAAAGTGCCGTATCGTTAGCAAGGACAGATCGTATATGCCTCAAGGTTTTGAGATGGAATAAAGCAATTTTCAAATTTAGTCAAATGTGACTTCGAGAATTGTCAGATTTTCTTACATGTTAACACTTGTACTTACTAGAGCGAAAAGAAAGTGACGCTTGCCCAGTGATTGAATTGTCGGGGGTTGGGGTTGGGAGGGTTCAACCCCCAATTCGTTTTCAACCCCTCCAGTTAATTCCTAAAAATTACCTTGGGGGTTAAGTTAAACCCCCAATGCAGATTTCAGTGGTTCAATGTAGTGTGTATCTTCCTTTTCGCGTGCACTTAAATAATTAGGTCGATACTGCTGCTGCTATACGTGTGCACTGCAGGTCACTTGAGGTCAAACTCGTCCTCAGTGCGCCAGAAATAAGACAAAACATCACTGTAAGGGGTAGTTGACACACGTGGCCACAACATATGGCAGGCTCAGTCTCCTCGATATCTACCTCACCACATACAGACCTACCGGCAGGGTCATGACCCGAGTAAACAGCCGATCTGAACTGACCTCGGCAGACCACACCCGAAGTGGCTCGAGTAACGAGTCTTATAATCTGTCAACTAATGCCCTATACTTACAGAAATGCTCTGGTATGATGTTAACACTCTCAGCAAGATACTATTATCACTGGCTACTATGTACCCTTACAAACAATATAGTAGGCTACTAGGACACTCATTTGCCTACTAGATTTGAACGTTTTAATGTTGTCAAATGGTAGGCCTACATGTTGATCAAACTGTGTAAATACAAATGAAAATCGTGTTTAAGTTGTCCCGGCCTTGTTTGGGGACGAGGGGAAATTCCATTAGAGGGATGGGAACAGTCAGGGTGTGTGACACCGTCTGAAAGATATTAATCGCTGTAGATATTATACACTGATGTGTACACCACATATTCATAGATCTATATGCAACTTTCTGTTCATGTTCCCCTGTCACTATATCTATATATCTACCATAGATATGTAGGCATATATTCGTACATGCATACATAGACATGGAATATATATATATCATATATATATATTCCATGTCTATATGTGCATATATAATATATGCATATATAGACACACATATATGTAAATATCTATATTATGTCAAACTGAAATTCGTAAAATCAGTACGACCTCTGTTGGATTCGATAGACTTATAAATTCAATTGCCATGTAAAATGAGTTTACTGAAGTTTGGACTTTCGTGCAAAAACATGAACTTGCTGATTGTGAAGAATGTGATGGAGAAACTGAAAACACTAAATTCAGACGATGTGACAGTGAAGCCGAGAATGCTGATGAATCAAAACGTGGTAAGTGTGAATGAGTAATTACGCACTTACCGAGATTGCAATAATAGGTTAGAATCCATAGCTTGAACGAACTGCCAACGTAAATTACTAGGTTCTAACTCCGTTATAGACTTGTTTTCTTATTTTTTATTAGTTTTGTGTAAATTGGCAGACCATACAGGAGCGTAGCGGACTTAAGTTCAACATTTGATGACTTTTTGGAGATGCTGCCCAAAGAAATTGATGACCTTTTTTGGGAGATTTCTCTGTCACAAAATTTGATGACCTTTTTTGGGAGATTTCTGTAAAAAAATATGATGACCTTTTATTGCTGCCCCAAAGAAATTGATGACCCTTTTTTGGGGAGATTTCTCTGTCAAAAACTTTGATGACTTCTTTTGTTTGGGAGATTTCTGTCTAAAAATTTGATGACCTTTTTTGGGATTTCTTCTTAAATTTCTTCTCTTGGGCCAGGATTCACCGTTCAAGAGGCAAAATCCAGGTGCAGGGCTATAACATAAGGAAATTTTTTTTAAATTTATAAAACCAAGAGGAGGCTCAGTTGCCTCAATGTAGCTACGCCTATGAGACCATATGTATATTATATATGAATGTATGCATGCATATATGGATGAGTGTATATATGCATGTATCTATGTTTCTATCTAAGTTTGTAAGTATGTTTGTATGTACACATGTATGTATTTTCTATACGTGTTTAGATACTTATTGTAGCGCCTCTCTAGTACCTTTAAGATTATGATCACTATAAGCTTACAGCCTAATTTGGAACAATTAGATCTCCTCTGCTCCTCCTTCTCTCCAATGTTGTTAGTCCACACCTTTTCAACCTTTCATTGTGCAAGTTAAATAATATAAGAATTAGGCATATATCAACTGAGAAGAAAATATAGGGTCTACAGTTTGGTGTCATCGGCGCAGTGCTGGTGATAAATGTCAAACGGAGATATAAGATAACCGATGGGGAAAATGTAGCACATCAGAGCCGTTTTAAGGAGTTTGGGGGCCCTAGGCACAATCCGCACAAACCTAACTTGCCTTAAAAGTAACCCGATTTCATCCTCAATCTCTCAGTCTCAGATATATTGCATTAATGCATTGAATGTGCATATGTGCCATTTTGCTGAATTTGTTAATATAGTACTATTACTGAACTCATACTAACACAGTATTAATTTTGTAAGTGGTACGTCAATCCACGCTCATTTTACGCGCACAGCCATACATTACCGTCCTGAGTTCGCACGCGTGAACCCTAAATGGTTCTCAATTAAATGTCTCGGCCCAAGACTTTGGAATGCCCTGCCTACTGAACTAGTCTTGACCTTACCATTACATAGTTTTAAATTGTTGCTGAGGAAATATCTTCACCAAATGTAGTCTTACTCTCTTGTCGCTTAAAAATGGCAGTATAAGCATTATGTAAAATTGTCATAATAATTTGCTATATTACTATCTCATTGATGATCTGTACTGGTTAAAATCATTGTACTAGTCAAGCTTCGTAAATGTTTTGATCTGTTTGAACACATGATTTGTGTTGGTTTTTTGAGTCAAACATATGAACACCTGCTCAGCCAGTGAAACTGGGGTGCCCCAGTTAGCGGGCTTTCAGCCCTTCGGGGCATCCCATTAGAAATGCACTTGTACATTTGTTTCCTGTGTTTGTTCTATGAATTTGATGTGTGTTCTAATAAAAAGACATTTGATTTGATTTGATTTGAACACAGCTTACACAACAACCTTTGTACTACAAGTGTAAAATAAAAGTTTAGTTAACATGCGTTACAAAGTTTTGAGCAAATGTTTGCTATACGTGGATTGTGACTTTGTCACGACATTTTCTTACAAACAACGCTTTCGTGTTTTGCTCTGAGCAAAGTCTCTCATAAAATCATCGAAATTCAAAGTCCGCCCAGCTAACACACCCACACGGGACCCAGACGGGTCCCATACGGGTTGCCATACGGGATACCCGGCGAGTTTTTGTCCGCGGTTTCCGTACGGGATATCCCGCTGGGCATCCCAGTTCATTCCCAGATGACTAAAAAGTGATACCCAGTTTAGCACAGTTAATGGGCGGCGATCCCAGGGTCGAGGGGGACAAGACCCCTTTTAACAGTGGGGAGGACACACCATACATCTGCCCCCCCCCCAATTTTGAAGAAACACCAAAAAAGTCAACCCAGTTTCTTAATCTCTTTTTGAGCAGATCAGTTCAAAACTCTTTTTGACCAGATCAGTTCAAAAGGGACAAGACCCCCTTGAACAGTAGGGGCACACACCATACATCTGCCCCCCACCCCCAAATTTTTAGGAAACAGCAAAAAAGTCACCCCAGTTTTTTATACCTCTTTTGAGCAGATCAGTTCAAAACTCTTTTTTTGACCTGATCAGTTCAAAAACGTCGCCCCCACCTGTCAAGCAAGAACTCTGCCAGTGGCACAGTTTACAGTATAGTATGCAAACTGTACTGTAAACTGTGCTATATAGTTAAAGCAATAAATAATCAACAAAAGCGTTAAATGACACATCAATTTAATAAAGTCAATTTAATAAAGTAAAGTAATCATGCAGTCGATCTGCTCTGTAATTTCATTTAACAATAATGTCATCAGCAGTATTGGTGAACTCCTGATCAACACTGATCGACTCTGACTCGGTCTCTTTGAATGGCGCCGATTTCAATAGTTGGCGGCCTCCAGTGCCATGATCCCTAGCATTACCAAACCAAATGGCCAACTCGTCTTCAACCATTTTCCTCGTGCTGTCCTTGGTAGCAATATTATGTTTTACCGAACCTGAAATTTCAAACATGCAACATTTAGATTAAAAATAACAAGTTACAAAGAACAAGAATTAAGAATTTGATGTGCTCTGATTGGTATTATTCCAATAACTCTTTCTGTTATTAAATGACAATATTTAGAGACACTGCCTGCACAATGTTGACTAATGTAACATAATAAAACAAAATGTAATCATTACACCCGTCAATCACACAGGCTGTTACCAAGCTACTAAGAACTAGTGAATGCAAAGCTTAAGAGTGAATTATTCAGATAAAAGTAACTAAGAAACCATTTCATTCTACAGAATCATGGCCTTTTTAATATGTTTGTTCAACACGTACTCCCCTTTAAAATATTCTAATTGCACCTTGTTTTCGATCAGTTCATTAAGGATTGCAGAGATATTATAACTACATCACAAAGACAATTAAATGGTTGTGTACTTTAAAATTTCTCAGACTAGTCTTCAACGTTGTCGACTCTTGTTGCATGAAGCCCTGCAATATCGTCATTCTCATCTTCACAGAGTGCAGTTATTACTTATTGATCTCGACAACTATCCAGTTTTGATGGTCACGGCAGCTGCAATGTTTAATTCAGCAGCAATTACGCTAGTTTTCAAGTTTATTGTAAACGTTCAACAATGTATAAGCTAAATTTAAAGGATACTATGTTCAAATGAAACTTTAAGCTAAATTTATAGGAAGTTTAAGCTAAACGTTCAAGTATAATCTATGAAACTTTAAGCTACATTTATTGGATAAATGTTCAAAATGTTTAAATGAAACTTTAATGCGACTTAACTGAGAGATGTCAACATCTAACACGGATAAACTTGAAAACTAGCGTCATTGCTGCTGAATATTTGTCGATGTGCTTTCATTTAAATAGCCTTATTGGTGTCTGGGCGCTAACTAGTGTTAAGGTGCGACCTCTTGTCACACAGTAATACATAGCCCCTTGAATTTGGGTCAGACCATAACATTAGGACCCTCATAGCGCAAGTTTTCCGTACAGTCCATAACCCTAACCAGGGCTGTAGTCGAGGGTATACGCGGGTATACACTATACAGTGTGTACTCCCCTCTAGAGATCGTATAGGCCTACTCACCTCCCAAATAGTTATATTTATTTATATTAAAATACTGTAGCGTATACTCGCAAAATACTGTAGCGTAGACTCACCTCTAATTTGTTTCGGAAAACTAACTCGTAGCGTGTACTCACCTCTAATTTTACCACTACAGCCCTGACCCTAACCCACTGCAATCTCCGTTTCGTCTATCCCGACCACAATTAAATAGGCCTACAGCATTTACATAAACTGTTAATATACGCAGATATAGGTTCATTAGTAGGCCTATAATAAATATAACGTAATCTTACTTTTCACAGAAACACATCGCGATCTGTCAAATATGTGTACATTCGAAACGGCAGGCACACAAAATGGCGGACCGGCGGTAGAAATACGAATACCGGTAGGAGGCGCCACCGACGCGGGCTGGACCGTAAGGGTCCCTTACGCAAACCGTGGTCAAAAACCGCGAGAATTCCGTACCGTCAAACCGGATGAAACCCACAAGGGACCCGTGCGGGTGTGTTTGCTGGGCGTGATCTCTTCACTATCCAGACAACCCGCTCCACCTGATCCTCCTCCTATCTCAGTCTTTCTCGACCACCAGTCACCACTCACCTCAAGTTCTCCAACCGAGCCATATCCAACACAGCATCACGACTGGAACGATCTCCCTCTGAATTCCGCAGTTTCTCAGTTCCTGCATCTTCATTGCAACCCGTCCTTCATCCTCCTCCTCATGTTCCTCTGTCTATCACCCCCGGGCTTTCCACTCAAAACTGAATTCTCACGTTTTCAAGTAATCCTAACCTGACTTGCCTTCAAATTATTCTCACCATAAATGACACCCCCCTTGACAGTTTCACTGCCTCCTCTCTTGATCTGGCCTCCAGGAAAACGGACTCGGACCTCTTTTGGACTACTCTCTGGAAACCCGGGTCCTCTGATTTGATTTGGCCTTCTGGAAACTGAACTCGGACCTCTTTTGGCCAACTCTCTGGAGACCCCACTGATTTGACGTAGCGCTCGTGAATAGGCTGGTGCCCTGCGCTTAGCCTTCGAGTGGCGCGTTAGAAATTTGGAGATTACGATTGCGATTACAATTCGTTGAAGCGTCCAAGGTTATCATTCCAGAGAATGGTGAAGAATGCAATTTCCAACTTATCCATCTTTTTCTTAGAGCTGCTGCTTCATGGGAAATGTCTCTAGGTTAATGGTCTTTGTCTTGTGCAATCTCATCAAGAGCTGCTTGAACTTCTCTTTACCCAAGACAAAGAGCCTTCGGCATGAGCGGACTATCGCGTATCTGACAAGCGTTTCACTACTTTGCGTTCATGTCCTAAACATGTCTCCTGGACAAGACACGATGCGTTCATGCCACGAAAAAGGCATATGGTTTTTGAACAAAGTCGAATGCAGACCGCAGCGACTTTTGTTTTAAAAGTGCTATTATTGTTACTTTGCTTAATTTGCAGAATTGGTGCTTGTTAGAACATAACTTATAATATTGTTATTTTATTTCTGGGTCGTCGCGGGGCCCCCCTGTTGCGCGAGGCCCTAGGCCCGTGCCTCGCGTGCCTAGGCCTTAAAACGGCACTGTAGCACATATGAAGCCCATATACGACAAATGGGCTTCATACGTAAATGTATGCGTTTTTCTATAGCAACAGTATGGCCTCGACCCTCAATCAATGCATTGATCTGGTGAGATTCTTCATTACCGCTGCCCGTTTGAATGGGTCCCACACCATTTAAGGCCCCCCCTTGTACGAACCATGCTAGCTCGAGATTCAAATCTCTGAGATACGTCACCATCAGTATATGCGAACCGGCGTCCTCACGAGCAGAGGCGCCTTGGCGTATGCTATGACCAATGTAGCTAAACGGGCTAGTATTTCCTACATAGGGGCCCACTTGAAGGACATCTGCTGAAGCCCATATGAAAATGTCACAAGGGCTTTATGTGTTATGCATATGACGTTGTTGTTAGTACTCGAGGAAGAGTCAGAACACGACTTTTAAAAGTGAGCCTACTGTTGCAGTTTTGAGCGAAAGATCTGACAAGACGATGGCACATGAGTCAGATTGCTACCGATGATCCTGGAGTGGTTGTTCAAAAGAGGTGGAGCGGTTTAATTAGGGACACCGAGATGTTACCAATTCTAAGGTAGGCCTACAGTGACAGAATTATTTGACGGAGATGGTTTTTCGATTGTTAATGTCTGGCAAAGTTAGAGTGGCAGACAGTTTAATTGTGAAGCGTGTTAAAAGTAAAATGATTTTATTTTGCTGAGTAATTTTCAGCCAGTTACATCCTATTGCGATGTAATTTCATAATTATAAGGAACACAGATACCAACAAGAATCGTGGGTTACTTAGTTGTTAGCGCAGCGTTTGCAGTTTCGTTTTAGCGTATACCCTCTGTTTGTTGCTGAGATAATGGCATAAGTCAGCTTGACTCGAACACTGGTTATCTCCGATGACAGCTGGGAATATAATTATTAACTTAGTCGTAACCGTAATCGTAATCTCCAAACTTCTAAAGCGCCACTCGAAGGCCAATCGCAATGCACCAGCCTATTCACGAGCGCTACGTCAAATCACAGGGTGTTTCCATGGCAGAGAGTAATCCAAAAGAAGTCCGAGTCCAGTTTCTATAGAAGGCCAAATCGAATCAGAAGGGGTTTTCCATAGAACAGTCCAAAAGAGGCCCGAGTCCGGTTTCCAGAAGGCCAGATCAAGAGAGGAGGCAGAGCAGCTGTCAAGGCGTGTGGTTTAGGGCGAGAATAATTGGAATAAACAACGGAGATAGCAATGGTGGAGGCAGCTTTAAGGTTGAGCATGGGCCGGATGCTTCGGAGGTCACGAATGTGCATGAAGCAGGAGCGCGAGAGGTTGGAGGTGTGGTTAGAGAAGGAGAGGTGTGGATCAAAAGTAATACCCCCCCCAAAGACCGACCTGCACCTCACCGTGGTGGGGGGGGTGAACATCCGAAGTAAGGGATAGCCTGGTGAGGCTATGCCATCAGGGGAGAAGGCCAATGGCCGAAGAACCTCCTAGGGCGACACGCGAGGTGGACAGGCTCACCAGGAACCCTGAAAAGGATGGCTAACGCAGGCGGCAGGGGCTGGAAGGACACCTTAGGGCGAATGAGGCTAAAAGGCCCACCGGCCTCCTTACCCTACCGGGAGAGAACTGGTCATCACCCGGCAAAGAGACCAAGAAACCTTTACATGACTCAGGTGGTTTGGCCATGTAAGCAGGATGGGAGAAAAGAGGCTACCAAATTTAATGCTGCATTACACGGACATGTGGAGGGGAAGAGAAGTAGAGGGGGGCAGAGGAAGACCTGGATGGACAACATCAAGGAGGACTTAGGGGAGAAAGGCACCGACTTAGCCGGAATCGGCGAGACAATCAAGAATAGAGAACTTTGGAGAAGTTTCGTAAAGGCCTCATCGTCAGATCACTGACGGAAGAGAAGAAAGAATACCAAGATTGTGCACGGGGGAGGCAGAGGTGAAGGTAAGAGAAGACGAGGCAGTAGATAGGTGTATGGAAGAGCGAGGGATTTTCGTGATTTGGTCAGGAAGGCCTAGGATGATGAATACAGTTTTGGAAGGGTTAAGACAGAGGAGATTGGACGACATCCACTGTGAGATAAGGTTAACCACGTTGAGTAATTGTGTGATGGAAGTGGAAAAAGAGCTTGGGGAAAAGGATATGTAGACTAGCCATGCCT
The DNA here is from genome assembly GCA_963556255.1 of Allolobophora icterica. Lineage (NCBI taxonomy): Eukaryota > Metazoa > Annelida > Clitellata > Crassiclitellata > Lumbricidae > Allolobophora > Allolobophora icterica. Next base: position 21,655,897 of record OY744607.1, on the reverse strand, counting down.
CTGATTCAGGATAAGATGACTTAAAGGTGTGGTATACAGGATGAAGAGGAGTGGGCCCAGGAAGGCGCCTTGAGGGACACCACAGGAGAGAGGGAGGGGTTGCGAGCAGTGGTTGGAGGCTTTAACAGAGAAGGATCGGGAAGATAGGTAGGACCGGAACCAGAGTAGAGCAGTTCCAGAGACGCCAAACCCAGAAGACAGTCGTTTAAGAAGGAGGCTGTGATCAATGGCGTCAAATGCGCCGGAAATATCGAGAAGAAAGAGGCAGGAGACTTGTTGATGGCTGATGGCAGAGACCAGTTTATTGTATAGAGACACAATTAGAGTTTCTGTGGAGTGGTGTTTAGTGAAACCAGACTGGTGGTGGTTAAGAAGTGAATTAGAAGAGAGCTAGGTAGTGGTTTAGCCGAGCAAGGACTATTCTTTCAGTTAACTTATAGACACAAAGGAAAGATTGGAGATGGGACGGTATAGTTAGATCGGTTTTCCTTATCAAGATTTGCTTTTTTTGAGGGGAGTGACTAAAGAGTGCTTAAAGACCATTGGGAAGTCGCCGGTAGAGAATGAGAGATTGATAAGTTTGGAACGAGGACAGAGGCACAGTCTCTTAGAAGAGATCTAGATGGGGATAAGATCAAGTTCGCATTGCTTGTTGGGAAGAGAGTTTAGGAGGAGGGACAGCTTCGGAGGCGGGAGAGAGGGAGATTTGCGATGAAGGAGAGTGTTGACAGCTTTAAACTAGATCTATGCTCATTTCCATTCCCATCGCCAGTCTAGCAATAACCCAACATGAGTGGCTTGATAAAACTGTGCCGCCCTATAAAAATATCCATTACAAACAGCATGTAGGTCTTCCAGGCATAAACCATATGCACATGACTATTATGTTGCAGTGGTATATGGAAAGAGCCTTAGCCAGAAAATCTACAGCCGACCGTTAGACTTACTTGGTCATAGCTTTGAGAAATCGTTGCCTTTATGTCGCGCCCACTCGTCCTTGTTGCATGTAACCATGTAACAATTTGAAGACGTGTTACAATCTACCGTCTAATTCAAACGGGCAGCGGTGGTGATAAGGATCTCGCCCGATAAATTCATTGAAAAATGAGCAGGGTCGAGGCCATTATAAATACGGTCGCTATAGAAAATCGCGTAATTTACATTTACTGAGTTTTGATTGCAGTTATATTCAGTCTTGTTGTCAAGACCTTAATCCTCAAGAACAAGACCAAGGCCAAGACTTTGAACCTCAAGACCAAGACCAAGGCCAAGACTTTGAACCTCAAGCTCAAGACCACGACACCCCAGAGCATGTACAACAACGGCTTCTAAAACTTTCTGGGATGTGTTGACGACAAGTGAACCACAACAGATCCTCTCCGATTTTATTTCACAGCTTTTCTTTGTCCATTCTTCGCACAAAAATTTCTTTCCTTCTACGTGCAGCACACACACACACACACACACACACACACACACACACACACACACACACACACACACACACACACACACACACACACACACACACACACACACACACACACACATACGTGTAAGACCCCCCTATTGAGGCCATGTGACGAATCGCCGGAAACTGGCGCCAGACTTTGAACACTTATTCTATGGTTGTTTTTGCTTCTTTTTTAACCAAATTTCACGTGAATCCTTAGATATTTGTGTTTTATCGATATCATTGCGAAATTTTATGAAATTCTTAAAAACAACGAACCTGATTTTTGTGATACAACTGGGGCCTAGTGTGGGAGTGTGGGTGTGTGTGCGTGTGTGAGTTACGTCCTCGTTTCACTGTATTATTTCAGGTGTGTATAGATACTGTTACCAATACAAAACGGTGCCAACGTGTGTGTGTGTTTATGGCCCCGTTTCACTGTATTATTTCGTAAAGCATTACCCACGCACATAGTGTGTGAGTTGTATATTACAGACGCCATTTAAGTGTATTAATATAACAGTTACGTCAACTGGTGCCGGTGTGTGAGTGTGTGTTGAAGAATAAAGGCTCCAGTTGGCCGGATAATGAAATAATATTTAAACAAACAAATCGGTGCCAGTGTGTGTGTGTGTGTGTTGTATATTACAAACGCCAAGTGTATTTCTATAACAGTTATGCCAACTGGTGCCGGTGTGTGAGTGTGTGTTGAAGAATAAAGGCTCCAGTTGGCCGGATAATGAAATAATATTTAAACAAACAAATCGGTGCCAGTGTGTGTGTGTTGTATATTACAAACGCCAAGTGTATTTCTATAACAGTTATGCCAACTGGTGCCGGTGTGTGAGTGTGTGTTGAAGAATAAAGGCTCCAGTTGGCCGGATAATGAAATAATATTTAAACAAACAAATCGGTGCCAGTGTGTGTGTGTTGTATATTACAAACGCCAAGTGTATTTCTATAACAGTTATGCCAACTGGTGCCGGTGTGTGAGTGTGTGTTGAAGAATAAAGGCTCCAGTTGGCCGGATAATGAAATAATATTTAAATAAACAAATCGGTGCCAGTGTGTGTGTTGTATATTACAGACGCCATTTAAGTGTATTTATATAGCAGTTATGCAAACTGGTGCCCGTGTGTGAGTGTGTTGATGAATAAAGGCTCCAGTTCCTCAGTTGCTGTCTATAACTAAGGATATATATATATATATATATATCCCTGATTATTACATCCCTGCTCATTCCCTCCTCTATGCCTCGGATATTTTAACAAACAAATCGGTGCCAGAGTGTGAACGATAACTAGGATATATATATTTATATATATATATATAGCTTAATATGTATATATATCCCTCATTATTACATCCCTCCTCATTCCCTCCTCACTGTCTGGGAAATTATTTTAATGAACAAATCGGTTCCAGCGTGTGAATTTTATAATACAGACGCCTTCTCATTGTATTTATATAGCAGTTAAAGAAATTGATGCCGGTCAAATGTCACTATGTTTAAATCGCTTTTGTTTTTGTATGGCAGTATGAACAAAAAATTTTATGCATTTCCAATCACGTGCATATAGACTTGGTTCGCTATTTCTGCACTTTTCACATTCGTATTTCTTAGGCACCTTTCCAAGAATGATATGACGTGTGAAATGTCGATTTACAGCAGCACGTTCATCTAGGGTCCAGGATTTTCGTGAAGTTGGTTTACGAGTTGTCCGAACTTCTGTAACAAACAAGAACAGCCGAAAAAATTACATTTCCATTATTTGTTGCAGTGACACGTGTACTTAGCAAGATCTGTACTTAATGCAAAATTGTGACTTGACGTGACTAGATGTACACAACAAAACGTACTAAATGATAGAACAATGTGCTAAAGCTCATCATCACACACTATTGTCGATTTTTAATAACAGACATGCAATAACAACTTTACAGTTATTAAACACTTACTTGTAGTACGTCTCTGCCCTTTAGAAACGGGTGGGTTCCAGTCATCATCGCAGTCATCAGTTGAAACCTCTGAGCGGCATCTCTTTTGTACAAGTAAAGACTTGCCAGGTGGCCCTTTAAATAGTCCTGGAATAAGTTTCAATAACAAGCACTTAACACATTAAAATATTACTAGGAATGAATTATCAGCAACACAGTTTCATCACACAGCTCCTCATAATTATCAAATTCTTTAGTTTATTCGAATGGCTAGTGGCATAAGAAAGCATAAAATGTTAAAACCTTATAGCAAGGTCAAGTGCCATATCATGATAGAATAAGTTTTACTCAAAATTGTAATGACAATTTAAACGTTACAGCAGTACACTATAAAAACATAATTGGAAAACACTAAGAATTTAAATGGAGACCTCTTGAAGACTCTTCTTGTTCACGTGCGGCACTGGCTTCCTCATCCACATCTTCATTCGTGGAAGTATCCACATTTGTCTCATTTCCAACGGCTCCCTCATCCACACCTTCATTCGTGGAAGTATCCGCCATTGTCTCATTTCCAACAGGATCTGTCTCAAGCGTAGAGTTGTGAATTTCTAAAATATATGCAGGTGAGTTGCTATTATCTACAAGTGGGTTTAAGTCAAATAATATTAATGTTTTGCTGCTTCAGCTCGGCTGGACCTTCTAGTCTCTCTCTCTAGGACTGCTGTGGCCCAGCACCGTGTTTTTACCCGCGTCGGTCCATCACTTTATCAATACAATACAAATACAAAGGATACCAACTTATTAATTGCTTAAAAATCTCAATTTTAAAAATATTTTCCAAAACAAATACAAAGGATATTAACGTATTAAGTAACTTCGTTACCCCTGGAAAGTCCTTCACAGAACAAAGCCTCTAGCCCATCAATAAGCTATGCCAATGTACGAATGCATGTTGGCAAGCAGATACTAGAGGACTGTTGTTGATAGGGGTTGTAACAATGTCAGATTACTTTATTTTACATGATATATTGTGTAACAAACAAATCGGTGCCAGTGTGTGTGTTGTATATTACAGACGCCATTTAATTGGATTTATATAACAGTTATGCAAACTGGTGCCGGTGTGTGAGTGTGTATTGATGGAAAAAGGCTCCACTTGGCCTGATAATGACATAATGTACCAGTGTGTGTGTTGTATATTACAGACGCGATTTAAGTGTATTTATATAACAGTTATGCAAACTGGTGCCGGTGTGTGGGTGTGTATTGATGGAAAAGGGCTCCACTTGGCCTGATACTGACAAAATGTTTGAATCAACAAATCGGTGCCAGTGTGTGTGTGTGTGACTTGTATATTTCAGACGCCATTTAATTGGATTTATATAACAGCCATGCAAACTGGTGCCGGCGTGTGAGTGTGTGTTGATGAATAAAGGCTCCTCTAGGACTGCTGTGGCCCAGCTCCGGATAGGCCTACTAACTAATTGTCAAGCTACTAAATGATAGAACAATGTGCTAAAGCTCATCATCACACACTATTGTCGATTTTTAATAACAGACATGCAATAACAACTTTACAGTTATTAAACACTTACTTGTATTACGTTTCTGCCCTTTAGAAATGGGTGGGCTCCAGTCATCATCGCAGTCATCAGTTGAAACCTCTGAGCGGCATCTCTTTTGTACAAGTAAAGACTTGCCAGGTGGCCCTTTAAATCGTCCTGGAATAAGTTTCAATAACAAGCACTTAACACATTAAAATATTACTAGGAATGAATTATGAGCAACACAGTTTCATCACGCAGCTCCCCATAATTATCAAATTCTTTAGTTTATTCGAATGGCTAGAGGCATAAGAAAGCATAAAATGTTAAAACCTTATAGCAAGGTCAAGTTCCATATCATGATAGAATAAGTTTTACTCAAAACTGTAATGACAATTTAAACGTTACAGCAGTACACTATAAAAACATAATTGGAAAACACTAAGAATTTAAATGGATACCTCTTGAAGACTCTTCTTGTTCACGTGCGGCACTGGCTTCCTCATCCACATCTTCATTCGTGGAAGTATCCACATTTGTCTCATTTCCAACGGCTCCATCATCCACACCTTCATTCGTGGAAGTATCCACAGTTGTCTCATTTCCAACGGCTCCCTCATCCACACCTTCATTCGTGGAAGTATCCGCCATTGTCTCATTTCCAACAGGATCTGTCTCAAGCGTAGGCTTGTGAATTTCTAAAATATATGCAGGTGAGTTGCTATTATCTACAAGTGGGTTTGTCACATAATATTAATGTTTCGCTGCTTCAGATCGGCTGGACCTTTTAGTCTCTCTCTCTCTAGGACTGCTGTGGCCCAGCACCGTGTTTTTACCCGCGTCGGTCCAACACTTTATCAATACAATACAAACACAAAGGATACTAACTAATTGTCTAAAAATCTCTATAATTATCAACATATTCCTCTAGAGTCTAGATAGAAACATGCATGCATATCCTGATATCTTGTGCAACTAGTTCTGACTGTGGATGATACCAGTTATTAAGTAACTTCGTTACCTCTGGCAAGTCCTTCACAGAATAAAGCCTCTAGGCTATCAATAAGCTATGGCAAAGTACGAATGAAAAAACAGCTCATTTAATGTTAATGACATGATGCAAACATGTTAAGGAATTACTATACCCTGAGAGCCACATGTATTGAGTTCTGAATGGTCATCAGTGTCGTCTTCACTGACTTCATTTGCATCAACATTGACACCTATAACAGCAGTAATTACAATTAACTGAAAGTATAAGTTAAATATTGTCAGTTTCTGTGGCAGAAATATATCCTACAGCAGAACATTTCATTACTAAAATATTATTGCAAAAATTCAATAATACTCAACAATGTCTTTGTTGAACTTTCACAATTATTAGTAACAAAATTTTGATTGCTCACAGAAATGCGTCTGTGAGGTGTGGTTAAACAATCACCAAGAGAAATGCAGTTAGATATCCAGATGTTTAAAGACCAGTGCATTTTGATGCATTTATTGACATAATTATTGGGTTTACCAATAAGGAGCATAAGAGTATACACATGAGATGAACATTGGTGGCCAATTCCATTTTTGACAGCATAGGTTGATGCAGTGTGTACTGTGCATGAGCCACCAACACATTGGAAGTTAAGTATTACACGTAATAGTAATTCCTACCAGAGTCACTGCCATAGACTATTGCATACTATGCTTTCTAACACTAGACAGTAAGGAAATTAACACATCTGCAACAGATCATGCCCAAATTGCATCACTACTGTACTAAAATTGCACCACTGGCTACGTCTTTCACAGTGAATATACTTTAAAATTTCTCCACCTATGTGTAACAGTTGCAATGGGTCCCAGTTTTTTATCTTTCGCCAGTAATTCATTTCACCCAGTATAATAAGCTTAAACCCCCTGCTGCTCCTACTCCTGCATGTTGGCAAGCAGATCCTAGAGGACTGTACAGTTGTTGATAGGGGTTGTAAAAATGTCAGATTACTCCATTTTACATGATATACTGTGCTTTGTTTGTCATGGTTTTGTAAGTGCAAATAAATTCATGAACTTACAATCATCCAAGGTTATGTCCGCGAGTGACTTTCCATGCTGATCAGCTAGAGTTCCATTTTCCATCAGTAAGAAAACTTTGGCAATGTGTGCCATTTGTAGAGTGTCACTAGGCAATCGGTAAAATTCTCTGTGAACAGCTATGTCGTGCCCCATAAATTGAGCCAAAAGGTCCAACTCATTTCTTTTCATGTTGAGGACTTGACAAAGTGTAGCAACATGTTTTCGCAGCCTGGTTGAACGAAGCCTCTCGGGATGCACAGCAAGACATTTCAAGGAAGCAACACGCAGACAGTCACTGCCACGCAAGTAGTTTTCAGAGTTACTGTATGCAAACACATAAGAATTATCTGCTCTAATGCCACACCTAGATCTGTTGTTTATCAGTAAGTCTACTGCTTGTTGCATATTTGTAGTCAACAGGACTGGAACTGTTCTGCCTCTTTTGCCTTTGAGTTCTATTCTGAGAAAGACTTTGCACAAGTTACGTTCAAGGACTCCAAATGACTGCTGGACATCAGAAGTCAAATCTGTAGAGCTTCTTCGGCTATAGTCGGCTAAGGTCATGCGTGACACCTCACCAGATCTCCTCCTGTTGAAAGAAATCAATTGTGTTAATGCTGCCTCAGCCAAGCTACGCCAGGTTGCTTCCAAATTTTCAGTTTCTGTGCTTGACAACAACTCGATGCCATGGAGTATCTGACTGTGGAGATAAATATGCAGTTTCTTTACATCTTCAGACAGAGGCAACAGACTGATCTTATTCCTTTGCCTATGTGTCAAAGTTCTTAGTGCTGCTGCTGACACTGAATCATTCCACTCAAGCTCACACAGCTGAAAAAAACGATCAGCATTATCAATGGCGACACTGTCATTATTGATTAGCGCTTCTGTCTTCACAAGCTTAGCACATTTCTTCAAAGTATGTCCAATTTTTAATGCAAGCGAAGGTTTCTCATACAGGCCAGTGTTATCATTGTACCCTGCAACAGATTTTGCTGCCACAGTCACCTGTTTGAATAGAGATGGATCAATACAGTCCTTCAGGGACAGCTTTCTTCCATTTCTTCTCATTGCTAGCAGAAATCGACATATTTCCCGTAACTTGGCACTTATGTATTCCTTGCGCTCAAATGAGTGCTTCTCCAGTAGTTTGCCTGCCAATTGATTAACAATTGTGTCATTTAGTGCAACTTGTTTAACTTCATCATCTCTCATCCCATTTATAAGACGATGAATAATGGGTGTTAAACCACTTGGTGATGGGAGGAGTAAAGCAGCTGTAGAAGCTACCCGACCTCTGGATGTTCCATTAACTGGACATCGGTGTCGGTAAATTTCAGTTCTGCATAGGTAAGCCAGACAGCCATCACAAGGCACATACTGCTTGGCCTCTGTCTCAGACTGACGCCGGTAAGTCACAACCATTTCTCCAGTACCACTGCACAAAACATCGGTGTTATGACAGTGGTTTCCCATATTTCTTAACTTTTGAATTAATTTCTTCCGTGACTCTTTAGATGACTGCATCAACAGTCGTATTTGTGACTTCTGTTTGTGTCTGGTTTCCCAGTGACGAACAATGTGGCTTTGAGGTTCCTTGCAGAACAAGCAATAGGCTCTTTTGTCATATTTCCTCTTGCCACCATTGTTATTCGTTCTACTTACAGTTAGCGTGCTTGTACCTTTGGGAGAAGCAAAATTAGCCACAGTTTCATCCAATACTTGTTGGTCAACACACGACTCGTTTTGTAGTGTAAGGCCACGAAGACTATTCAGATTGTGAATTGCATCAAACACTTCTGACTGACAAGATGACTCTTCTATTTCATCAACCTCAACAATTGGAATCACCTCATTTGCAGCCGTTAGACCGTCTTGCATGCTGGCTACCATCTCCGTTTCTGTTGTTTTACTAGCTGACACATTGACCTCATCTGGGCCAATCTTACTATGTTCCTGGTTAAATTCCACTTGTTTCTCTGACATCATTGGCATATTCAATTCACTTTTACTAGTCTCAACTGTCTCATCAACCTCCTCACTAGTTCCCACTGCTGTACCTTCAGCAACTAATAGCATCACCTCACTTATACCAGCCTGACACTCTTCCACGCTTGCTACCATCTCCGTTTCTGTTGTTTTACTAGCTGACACATTGACCTCATCTGGGCCAATCTTACTATGTTCCTGGTTAAATTCCACTTGTTTTTCTAACATCATTGGCATATTCAATTCACTTTTACTAGTCTCAACTGTCTCATCAACCTCCTCACTAGTTCCCACTGCTGTACCTTCAGCAACTAATAGCATCACCTCACTTATACCAGCCTGACACTCTTCCACGCTGGCTACCATCTCCGTTTCTGTTGTTTTACTAGCTGACACATAGACCTCATCTGGGCCAATCTTACTATGTTCCTGGTTAAATTCCACTTGTTTCTCTAACATCATTGGCATATTCAATTCACTTTTACTAGTCTCAACTGTCTCATCAACTTCCTCACTAGTTCCCACTGCTGTACCTTCAGCAAATAATTGCATCACCTCACTTATACCAGTCTGACACTCTTCCACGCTGGCTACCATCTCCGTTTCTGTTGTTTTACTAGCTGACACATTGACCTCATCTGGGCCAATCTTACTATGTTCCTGGTTAAATTCCACTTGTTTTTCTAACATCATTGGCATATTCAATTCACTTTTACTAGTCTCAACTGTCTCTTCAACCTCCTCACTAGTTCCCACTGCTGTACCTTCAGCAACTAATGGCATCACCTCACTTATACCAGCCTGACACTCTTCCACGCTGGCTACCACTTCCATCTCGGTTGTTTTACTAGCTGACACATTGACCTCATCTGTTCCAATCTCACTATGTTCCTGGTTAAATTCTACTTTTGTTTCTATGCTCCATGACACATTCTCAATCTGTTCCTTCCAAGTTATCACTTCTGTTTCTAGTTCAAATTCCAATCGTTTTCTTGGGTGCTTCATATTGTTTTTTTGGTGCTGATCATAATACGATTTCCCAAGAATTTTTGTTTGCCTTGCTTTCATGTGCAGGCGTTCCTCATTCATGCCAGCATCACCCTCTTTCTGGCCAGTTGAAAATTGTTTTTCTATTCGATCTTGCACTACGTTCTCTGGTTGGTTCTTCCATCTTTTGTTTTGGTGTTGCTCATCATACAATTTTCCGAGGGCTGTTCTTTTTCTGGTTCTCTTATTCACACATTCCCCTGAACCTTCAACGTGATAATTGCTCACATCAGCATTCATTGTTTTAGCTACAGTGGCAACCCATTGGTCAATTGAATGTTCCTTTGCTTTTAAAGCTTTTTTATTATTTGCTTCAAGAGCAAGTTGCAGAATTTTTTGTCCTCTTGACGTGTACATCTTTGTAATAAATATGAGACAAAATTATAGTTGCTATGTGGACCAAGAACCAGGCTTATCAAAACCAATCTTGTTTGTACAAAACTTGACCTATGTTTGCTACCGATACACAGTATGTTATTATGTAACTACAATCGGTTGATACATCTGTATTTTTCTTTGGGACCATTAAATGTTATATGTTATGTTTCAAGCTGCAGCTGAGCCCTGGAGCTTAAACAAAACCGTGACTGTATGTGGCTGTTGTGTCGGTTAAAATAATCAGGTCTACGTAAACTGTCGAAGCCCGATTTCCCGAAAGGTGTGAACATTTTTCTGTCAAGCTTTATAAAATCTTGAAAATTAGGTTGGGTTACTCACCCAATCGTCTGAATATTATATTCAGAAATTATACCGAAAAGGTAGATCTAGGCCTACTGGAGTTGCGCACATTTTTCACTTCGGAACTAGATTTCGGAAATCCAGCGTGAATTCAATTTCAGATAGTGGAGTTTCAAGGATTCGCTACACACTGGAAATAATTCAGGACATTTAGATCCCGTAGACAACTGGTCTCGAATTAAAATTTTGTTCTCAATACTGAAACTCTCACTAGTCACGTATACGGACGCCATTACTATGTTAGGTTATCGATAATTTCTCGCTTAAATAATCGATTACATAGCAATTCGTCTGCTGGTAAACCTTTTCCAAGTATTTCTTCATGTATAAATATTTCATTATTAATGTTACAAATAACAGATTAGTAATTCGTACCTGATGAATTTCGAATACGGCAAAAAGAAAACTTGGAAAATGGCGGAAACAAATTTCAGCAGAGTTTTCGCACCGTCAGGCAGTCATATGTCACGTGTGTGCCACATAGGCGCTCATTGGCTAGGGCCATTTGGCCTATAGCCCAATATCGATGTTTTAGCCGAACACAGGCTCAACGTTACGTCATAAGCTTTCTGCAGCCGAGTGTCACATGACTGGGCGCTGATTGGTCGCTTGCATTTTACGCTATGCATAAATATACTATAATTAAGGGACGCGCTATGCATGGAAAATATTTGTTCAGTACAACCGCGGACACTTGGTACAAAACACACGAACCGGGTCCACAAAATTTGATGGTGTGGGACGCGACGTTCCCACGCTTCCGGTACTACCAGACCAAACCGGGCCCTGCTTCCGATTGCGAAGATATTTTGTTTCTAGGCATTTCAGAGTATCAGGAATGCACTAGCACTGTTATTTCAAACCGGTGCCGGCACCACTTGGGACCCGGCCCCGGTTTCTGTTGTGGGTTCTTACGATTGGCACCGGTTTACTGGGCTTACAGGAACACACACACACACACACACACACACACACACACACACACACACACACACACACACACACACACACACACACACACACACACACACACACACACACACACACACACACACACACACACACACACACACACACACACACACACACACACACACACACACACACACACACACACACACTCACACACACACACACACACACACACACCTACACACACACACACACACACACACACACACACACACACACACACACACACACACACACTGTCTCCTGTCTCCTTTCCAAAGTCCTGCCTCAGACTCTGCTAACAGAAACTGACAAACTGTCGATCTTCTTCAATGCTGGTCAGTTGTATGGTTTGTGCATGAGCATTGTGCAATGTCAGAGAAATCCTCCAAACCTTATTTCTATTCTTCTTCTTCATGCTTTACCACTTCTGATCGCTTTGCTTTATATCTGTAAGTTTGGCAAAGTCTCTGAAGAAGCCTTCTATTTTCTTAAGAACGTGTTTCTTCAATCGTACAGTGTATCACATTAGCCTATACAGTAAAACCTAACGCACGAATCTTCTGTCAGTTGTAAAGGTGCTGTACTTGCAAAGATTAAGTTGCTAGATGCAAACCACTCGATCAGTCACATTTTAAGGCATAATATTTGTCAAACATTGATCACAATGAATATCCTGTTGTATCAATTAGTTCTACTTGTCCATGGCAAACTTTCAGAGCCGGTAGCAACCTCAAAATATTATTATTTTGAGCTGAAAAAATTATGGAATTATTTTCTCATTGATAGAAACAAAACTAGAGGGTGCCTCATGAAAAAAGTTACAGTTGAAATATAAGGACCACCCTAATATACATCCATACATACCTAGTTACCTACATATATTATATATTTTCATACATACATTAGGGTGGAGTGAAAAAATGTTTTTTTCAATAAATGAATTCTAATAGTGGGCAAAAGATGCAACTTGGGCAGAGAAAGAAACACACCAAATATTTTAAATTTCAAATGACATCTTCTGCCCTCTACCGTCGATGCAATATTTCAACGTGATTAACCTAATATCACAGTGGATGTCGTCCAATCTCCTCTGCCTTAGCCTTTCCAAAACAGAATTCATAATCCTAGGCCTTCCTGATCATATCAAGAAAAGCCCTAACCCTTCCACGCACCTATCGACTAACTCATTGTTTCTTAACTTTCACATCGGACACCCCCTCCAGCCCCGTCCATTACTTGTGATCCACACCTCTCCTTCTCTAACCACATCTCCAACCTCTCGCGCTCCTGATTCAGGCACTTTTGTAACCTTCGTCGCATCCGGCCCAAGATCGACTTTCGAACTGCCTCTACCATTGTTACCTCAATTGTTCATTGATTAATGCAGTTTCCTCTTCCTCAACCTTGAATCTACCCAAATCAAGCGTCTGCAACTTATCCAAAAGTCACTAGCCTGCATGGGCTATCACGAGAATGCCCAAACATTATCATATCACTCTCATCCTCAAATCACTACATTGGCTAAAAATCCCAGAGCGAATCCACTTCAAAGTCCTATCACTAACCTATAACTCCCTACAATATATCCAGTCCAAGTACCTCCGTGGTCTCTTCACCATAGAGGCAACCCGCTCCATCTGATCCTCTTCCCATTTCCGTCTTTGTCGATCTCCGGTCATTACTCAGCTCAAGTTCTCCAACCCAGCCATATCCAACAGAGCACCACACCTCTGGAACGATCTCCCCTTGAATTCCGCAGATTCTTGGTTCCTCCATCATCATTCCAACCCGTCCTCCATCCTTCTCCTCATGTTCCTCTATTTATCTCCGGGCTTTCCTCTCCAAACTGGTCTCACCTTTTCAAGAAGGGCCTACTCCTACCCTGACTCATTTGATCCTCTGCCTTCCAATTCTTCTCGCCCTAAATGACACCCTCCTTCACAGCTGCTCTGCCTCCTCTCTTGATCTGCCCTCCCCTTTGGAAACCATACTCGGACCCCTTTTGGATTACCTCTGGAAAAACCCCTCAACACTCACAGTCGTATGCTGGCGCATCCTGCTTGAACATAGCTTTGGTACTTCTTTCGTTCTCTCCTAATTTTCTTTCTTTCAGTAATGTCGCTGCATTCATTAGGCGTTACAATCATAGGCGTAATTTGTCGGGGGAACGAGGGGTAACCGTACCCCATCCCCACATTTTGGGCTGGGGTACCATACCCCCCCCCACCTTTTGCACAATGCCAATCAATATTTTATTATTTTGCCTTCCCAGAGATCGCAGTCAACGCCTTGCTTCCTGCATTTAAGAAATTGGTACCCCCCCGACTTTATAGACCAAAGTTACGCCCTGGTTACAATTATATAATCCTGTAACACACCAGAGGCGATTTCCGCAACTGATTTGAGCGTGTATTTCATGAATTGTAACCGTTCGAAGACAGTCAGTGAAGAAAAAAGAAAAATAATGCACCATATTGACGTTATTCAAAGAATTTTATGTGGTAAATATTTTACCGCCGGTAGAGGGCAGAAGATGCAAAGGAAAAAATCAACAATATTTTGAGCACTATTTACACTCACATGCTGGCAACTTTCCATCGCTATTAGAAAACGTTTACTTAAAAAAAAATTTGGGGGCCATTTTCACTCCACCCTAACATACATACATGCATCCATACATACCTACATGTATTACGTATATGCATTCATACATAGGCCTACTAACCTACATAGATACATGTATTACATACATGCACTCATACATACTAACCTACATAGATACAAATATTTCATAAATACATACATACATATATAAATTATGTGCATACGTATGCATACATATATACATTATATATATCGTACACATACGTACATGTTCAGTTCTACACATTCTAACGTGTGGCGCTCCTATCGAAAACATTACAACTCCAGAACACTGTTCCGCCCAATCGAAGCCTATTCGGTAAAGGTGCCTTGTTGTACACATACAAAGTGCAACCATGATTACAACACTGCTGAAGGCTGAGGTCCAGCTTTTTTAACGACAACAGCGACGACAACAGCGATGACAACAACAACAACAGCAACAGCTGGGTCAGCAGGATGAGCAAGCTGCATGTCCCCGATTTCTTAGCCAGTTTTCAGAAGACGTGACTTATACACAGTGAACGCAGTAGATGAACTTTGGGCACACAGGGTTCTAAACTGCATGGGCTCGAATCTGAAAAAGAGGGATCCGCTCAGAGCCTGATCAAGTACGAACAGGCCCAGAAAACCCATCTAAGTACCCTACAGGAGGGGCCATAAATTTGAAGTAGGGCCTAACGCCACTGATCGAGTGCATGTATGGGAGGAGAAATGGGGATGAAGACTTGGAGGTCTAGTGGTGAAAGTCAGAGGCTGCAAGGCTACACTGTCAGCTGTAAAATAACATTGGGCAACTGAACGATTGAAATGTTCGCGTGTAAACCTAAGGCCATCATCAAGTGAGCCTATGTAGAGGTCGTTCAATCAT